>PVLD010001773.1:0-135861 GCA_004027595.1 Dinomys branickii | reverse complement strand
ATATAATGTATGAGCCATTGTTAATTTCCTGCTATCTTGTTTTGAAATTCTGTATCATTGTTTTTATTGTTTTTCTCTCCTTAAAATAAAAAGAAAATTTAAAGGTCAAAGGGACAGAGAGTGGGAGAGGGGTCGGGGAGAAAGCAGTTCGTGGAAATGGGAAGAGAAAAAAAGAAAGAAGATGGGTCAAACGTGTGTTCTGCTTACTGCGCCTCTAACTGAAAACCCTGCTTACGATGTTACTCAGAAAACAGTGAGAGATCCTCCCCTTAGCCAGAACCTATTGGTTTAAAAAGATCCAAGAAAAGTTTTAATCCTTAATGTGCAAAAATTCCCTAGGAGCCCAAGAGCTTTCTCGCTGGATTGTGATAGAAAGCCCACTCCTTCATGTATAATTGAAGACCTTGAGAATGGCATTATAATCCTTCCTGCTTCTACACAGCACTGCCATCCAAGCCTTGCTAATGTGCAGCTCTCTCAGGAAGCTCTCTTAAGCAATTAAAAATGGTTAATTCCCAGTCTGAACTCAGCCCAGCCTCCATGTGGACTGCAACAGCACATCCACGAGTTACTTATGTGTGCAAATTCTGCAAAGGTTCCTCAAACTGCACATGCTAAATGTGTAAGGCTTATTATTTCTTTCTCAAATTAACACAAATAATGAAGTGATTACTTCTGATAGACATTTCCTTTTAATGTATCCAGTTAGTTTCTAATTTGCCAAGGGTAGGAAGGAAAACAATATTATGTGGTGATCCCTAGCCCTGGGGGATAATTTGTTTCTGAGAGTCAAATGCTGGAATCCCATTTTCCACATACGAGGCCTAATTTAACTCATAGCAATATTGCACTCCTGTGTTATTTTGCATTACAACTGTGATATGAAGAGTCTCGCAAAATGGGGAGGGAAACAATTACCTTATTGGGCTGTTTGGCTTGGAGCTCTGTTATCCAAGAACTGGTCCAGCAGCACTTGAGAACTTATAGAAACACAAAACACAGCTTTCGCACAGTCATGTTCCCCGGGGGTGAAATCATAATTTGAAAAAAATCTGGAGACACGCTTGGTTGTCAAAACTGAGGGTGGGGGTGCTTTTAGCATGGAGTGAGCCAGGGCCAGGGCTGGGTCTGGACATCCTCCAAGGGGCAGGATGTCTCTCTGTAATGGAGAACTTTCCTGCCCAGGAACGTCAGTAATGCTGAGGTTGAGAAATGCTGGGGTAGAGGTAAGCAGGCTGGGAATAGTGAGAAGGGAAGAGGAAGAGGAAGAAAGGAAGTTGTTTAAGTTAGTGCATAATAGAGGTAAAGAAGGAGGAAAAAAAGAAAACATTAGCAGGAGAGTCCCATCACTTGGTCTGTGATTACAAGGCTGTATGTCCTTGGAGAAGCCACCCACCATCCCTTAATTTCATTTTACAGATCTATAAAATAAAGGGTGAAAAATAAAGTTGAGTCAAAAGAGTGGAATTATTGTTTGGGACAGATGCATTATATGTAGGCAGCTTTCCCAACTCGAGTAATCCATAGAACACCTTCCCTGTGTTTGTACTACCTGAGGGCTCTCTAGGCTATTTTTTACCCTATTTAACATATTTTATATTGTTAAACATTTTAAATGAAATCTTATGTCACTACCATTAAGTTCCAAGTCACTCCTGCTTACCAAAACTGGAAGAAAATGATTCAAAGGCAGGAATGCTGCTAAATTCTAGCTAGAGACCGTTCTCTGCTCTTCCCATGACTTTGAGCCTAGGTCCAGCCCTCTCTTGGTTAGAAAGACAAAGAATGAGGGTCAGAGGGGCCAAAGTCAATCCGCATAGTCCATTACCATCTTCCAGATGTGCTGCCCAGACCAGTCCTACTCATCCATTACCCCTGAAGCCTCTAGAAGCCATTACTCTAGGCTGCAGTTCCCCACGGCAACTATCGGCCTTTTAGACTCTAAGTGGTTTGGAGTCCAGATCCTCTGGAAATAATTCGGCTTCTGAGACCTTCCCTCTATCTTCCCAGAGCCAGAGAGAGAAAACCTGTTTGTCATGCCTCCCTCTCATCCAGTGAGGCCAAGATGCTTTTCTGGGTAAGAGAAGCAAGAAAGAGAATAGAACTTATAAGACTCCAAAATTTCTTGCATCTTTATTTTAAACACAAAATATGACAGAACCTGAACATGAGGAAAAGAATGAATTTGTCATAAAATTATTAGAGTCAGCAAAACGGATTAAGCAGAGAATCACTGTTTACAGAAGGGTGAGTGTATAGTGTTAACTTTTTAAAAACTCAAGACACAAAATTCTGGGTACACCTGTACTGCAAGAAGCTGAAATTGCATCTGGATACAAAGGAGAATACAGAAGCTCAGTGGTGAAGACACTGAGATATGGGTGGTTTCTTTCTCGTTGAGCTTCAGATATGCCCATCTAATTCTCTTGCCTGGATTTTCTAACTAAACAAAAATCGTAGTTCTAGTTCAAATCCTACTACCTCCACTTGGCTGTAAGGCCTTATACAAGTACCTTTATCCAATCCTGGGTTTCCTTACTTGTAGAAAGGACACCTCACCATTTAGCTCACAAAAGCTGCTGTAGAAATTAAATGAGATAATGAAATATATTGACTGCACAGTGTAGGCATTCGTTAAATGGTGATTCTGGAGTCTTACAATAATACTAAACACTTAGGTGGTCTTTTACCACCATTATACAATACCACTTGTTATGAGAAGCCCCTCCACAAACTGCAGAGTATGGTGCAAGATGTGCTATTTTATATCATCTGAACAACAAGGAAAGGCAGGATGGGCACTTACTTATTATCTGGCACAATGGAGGGTAAAGAGGGAAAGTTTGCATTTTAAGCCTTAGAGGATCTGTGTTTTAGATTCCTCTGTCCTAAAGCAGTGTTATTCGAATACATAATTTTAAAAATTAACAATACAGCAATCTGGCAATCTGTCTTCCCTTTTCTGTTTTTTCCCCATTTTTCTTTTTTGCTTTTTTCTTAATTTTGTTTTTTTTCCTTTGTGATAGGACCAAAATTGTTGGAAACTGGAAATGTAAATGGTTTTCTAATAATATTAGCCAAAAAGACACTGTTCTTTTGTAGCAAACCCCTGAGACTACAGCAGTTACTTTATGACTGCTAAAGGCTGGTACTTGAGACTAATGTGAAATTTGGCAGCAAATACCTTCGACCTCTTACAATTTCCTAAAGATCTGGACTCTTTCTCTTGTATTTCACAGATCAGCAGATTCATATTCTCCCTCTTTCTCTCTCTGTCTCTCTCTCCCCTTGCTCTCCCTCTTTCCCCCTCCCTCTCTCCTTCTCTCTCCCCCTCCACCTTTTCCCTTATTTTGAAATACGTAACAGACATAGCTAAGATCTGAAAGCTCTGATCTCCAAAATATGTGGATTCAACATCACCCCATTGAACATTATCAACTCGGGAACCACTTGGTAGTGGGAAGTTGTTCTTTGAATCCATCTCATTTCATCCTACTTGAAGTACCTTATTTCTGTAGTCTTTTGACTCTGTGATCCTGTTGTTGGCCTAAATTTTAATTTTAGCTTTGGCTCAGATCTTGTAACACAATTTCTCAACCCAGCCAATCTGAGTCTTTTCTCTGCCCACTTAAAGATGGGCACTTAACTCTGTAGAGTCACAAAGAAGTTTCTCCAAATACAGACACTGGGGTATAAAAGATGTCTGTCATAGCATTTGTCATAATTTTGGCAAAAATTACTCAGAATAACTTAAATACTAGAGACCAGGGCATGATGACATGAATGACAATCAGCCTAATCAATGGAAAATCATGTACACTGAAAATATTTGCAGAGAACACTGTCATATAAGACAGAGAAATAAAAATAAGTAGAAGCAAAGCCACGTATGATCTCATTTTAGTGACGAAAAATGCACACACGGGAAGGGACAACAAGGGAGTAGAACCCTGTGTCTGCAGTGGTGACCATTGGGTGATATCTCTTCTCGTCCATGCTTTGCTTCGTTTTCCCACTTTTCTAGAATGAAATATATGAGTCTCACATTTGGAAATAAGCTCTTGCAAAGATAAAGAGTGGAAACTGGTACACTGGAATCCAAAAAACTTTTCCCTTCTCCTAGACTGTGTATTAAAAATTTGCTTTCTCCTCTCTCATTTCAAAGAGGGAAAGTATTACCACATTATTAAGCAATCAGCCAGTAGGGTTCGTCCAAGAGCAATAAACTGACCTCTCAAGAGAAAATTAGTGAAGCTCAGGAAATGAGAGCTGGAAACCCAACCAAGTGATCTAATGCATCCCTCAAGAGTCAGTGCCATATACATTACACGCTCTGGTGTGGGCACTTCTTGCTTTTCAATTTAATTTTAAATGTTTCAAGTGATTGCACTTTTACTGCTACATTTTAGACCAGCCAACAAGCTATTAATCCATCTTCCTTGAGCAGAATATAATTCCAGCAGACTTCAGATATATTCCTCTAACTCTCTTGTTCAGCCTGCTAAGTGAAGGAATGTCTCAGACCTAGTTTGAATTCTGGTGCCTCCATTTAGCCATAAGGCCATACACAAGCCCCAGAAGCTATCTGACCCTAGAAGTCCTCATTTGTAAAAAAGGAAATCCTGTCACCTCGTTCACAAAACTTGCTGTAGAAATTAAAAGAGCTGATGCAGACAAGGAATGTATTGAGTACACACAGTATGTACTCAGTGACCATGTGGTGGTTCTGAAGGGTCCGTACTGAATCAACAATCCCATGAGGGTTTTTTGTTTTTGTTTTTGTTTTTTTTGCACTTCCTGGGACAACAAAGGAGTTAGAGCGGAAAGTGCAGTTCATAACTCTTGAAAAGAAAACTTCAATTTGGCACTCTGGCCTCGGGGTTAGTCACACCATCTAAGATCAAACATGGTTCAGGTCAAAACATGGTTCAAAGAACGGAGCCCTTATACTATTGATAAGAGCTAGAACTGAATGTTGGTTGTGGGAATGGAAAAAAGAGAACAGAGCAAAGAGTGACTGTGAGATTAAATCAACAGAATTTGAGGAACACTTCCTGAAGCTGCTGAAGGAAAGAGAAAAGTAGTGTTCCCGAGCTCCACACTGGGTGACTGGTCAGTTTGTTCATTCAGTGAATCGACTGTGGCGCACCAGCCAAGAATCAAGCACTGCTCTGAGTGTAAGAGGAGACCATAGTGAACCACCCCCCCCCCAAAAAAACAACTCTTCTTGGTGGCACTTCCTTCCTACTGGGGAAGACAGACAATAAAGAAACAAACAAGAACTTTTCCAACTTTGACAACTGTGACATAGACAGTAAATAAGGGAACGGAGCGGAGAATAAGACGGTAGGGTTTACCTTAGATAAGACGCTCAAGGACGACCTTTTTCAAGTGGTGACACACAGGCTGAGCAGCTCCTGAACAAGGAGAAGGAGAAGGAGCCAACTAAGAAAGAAGAGGGGAAAGTATTCAGGAAGAAGGAAAGGCAGGTATGGAGAACTTGGGGTGGGGACAGGCCAGGTATTTGAGAAAGGGAAAAGAAATCTATGCAATTGAAGTACAAGAAAAAAACTGGCAGAAAGGGAGGTTGGATGCATGGGTAGGGCCAGGACAAGGCAGTCAAGAAGGATAAGCCTTAAAAAGCAGGTTCGTGAGGAAGGAAATGAGCTCACTTTTCACAGGCAGGGTTTGAGGCATGTAAGGGAATATCCGCATTAAATATTGAGGGCTATATCCTAAGAACTTAGCCATGGTACTAGGGTTTAAGAAATTGACCAGTTGTATCAGAATTACCAGGGAGTGCTCTAAAAATACAGATTCCTCAGGTCTTAAAAAGTTGCAGATTCCTGGGGCACCACTCTAAGAAATTCTAATTCAGATAGTTCTTGGCCAAGACCTGGAAGTCATTTTTCAATATCCCAGGTCATTCTGGTCCATTCACTCAATAAATATTTCTTAGGTTCCAGTGATGTGTCAGAACAAGTCTAAGTCTGGAGACACAACTGTGAATGAGTTAAAGAGCTTTCAGTCTAGAGAAAGAACAGGCAGTGAACAGGTAAATGAGTCACTGAGAACTGTGATGCATGCCACTGAAAGGAAAGCCTAAAGCTAGTAAAATATAACATAACCACTTGATCTACACCAGACAAATCCGAACTCCTCTGTCTCAGTCACTTTCCTCTTTCCTGGGACAAAGTACCTAACGCACTTTAAGGAACAGAAAGTTTATTGCGGCTCCTGTTTCAAAAGTTCCAGTCCAGGCCAGGTGTGGGTGCACACACCTGTAATCCCAGCACTCAGGAGGCTGAGGCAGGAGGATCACTGCGAGTTCAAGACCAGCCTGAGTTACAAAGTGAGCTCATGGCCAGCCTGAACTGCGAAGCAAGACCCTGTCTCAAAAAGACCAAAAAAAAAAAAAAAAAAAAGTTCCAGTCCATGTGCAACAGGCTCAAACACAGAGACAGCATGAAGGGCCTGGGCAAAGGAAAGATACTTATTTCCCTCCATCCAGGAACCAGAGGGCAAGAGAGAAATCTCAGAGGGAGCAAAATCCTTCTAGCCACACTCCCAGCCCCTGCCACACACAGCAAGTCTGCTGTTAGACCCCCAACCTTCCTTCCAAAAGCACTGCCTTTGATTGCCTGAGGCTCTCGGGGAGTATCAAGATATAAACTATAACAACCTCTCCTTGAGGAAGTGACATGTAAACTCTCAGTTGAAGAATAAGAAGGGAAAAGCCCTACAAAAGCCTGGGAGAGCAGTCCCCCCAAGCCTTTCAAGCAGAGCGAACAGCCAATGCAAAGGCTGCGTCTACTCTGGCGGTTCATCCCAACTTTAATTAACCGAGCAAAGTGAAGAAGAAATAATGGAGGAGACAGCGGCTCACCTTTGAATGTTCATGCAGCCAGCTCCCCTAAGCATTCACCCGCTAGGGGGCGCTGTGCCATGGGCTGGCACAGACAGGAGTAAGAAGGTCTATTTTCTGCGGCAGCCAATGAAGGAGAGAGACAGGCAAGTAAATATGGCACCGTGGATAAATGAGAGCATCCCAGGCAATCATCTCCTGTTTTAAGAAAGCACAGCAGATGATTAATGCTGTCCCGTGTGATGACATGAGCAAGTGTTTTAAACTGTGCATCCTAAAATTATTTTTTTCATTTTTATTATCCTGCCAGCTCAGAATATGCAGATTTCAATTGAAATATTTGCAACATCAAATAACGGTTGTTTGTTTGTTTGTGTGGTGCTGGGGGGTCAAAACCAGGGCCTTGTGTATGCAAGGCAAGAACTCTATTACGGAGCCACAACCCCAATAGCAATGTTAACATACACTAACATCAACTGTTTGGGGGACATAGCACCCTAGTAATAACTCACATTTATGGAGAACAGAGATCTGCCTGGTTTAAATGAAGTCTCATAGGGTCCTCACAACATCTTGTGGTGGGACTATTAATATTCCTTTTCTTTCAAGTGAAGAAATTGGGGCCCAGCAAGGGGAAGGGACTTTCCTGAGATCATTGATCTCTCTTATGATGATGTTCAGCTTCATCGGAGTTCAGAGCCTCAGTTCTCCTCCCTCCTGTATGGCTTCAGAGACACTGGCATTGCTTTCCAAGGGTCCTACAGGCGGAAAAGTGGAGAGAATTCCTTGCTTCCACATTTGGGAAAAGTCCCTAACTCCCACGCACCCTGTGGAGTCTGGGCAGAACAGGAAATCTTTTGCCAAATGGATAGGTGGGTCCTGTCCCCTCCAGTGCATTCAAATCTGGTGGCTTTTAAACGTGAGCCGGTTGTCCTCAGCAACTGGCCAGCTTGAAACTCAGAGGAGCTGGCTTCCTCTTCCCTCTGCCCTTTCCTTCCAGACTTCTTAGTCTGCACCTGTCCGGTGGTCTCTGGCTGTGCCCGGGGTGCCCTCTTCCAAAGCTTCTCCCTCTTTTTTCCGGGGTGATTGGTCCTCTTTATCCTCCTCCCCTCCGCTCTCCTCCCCTCTCTCCCTCCCTCCTTGTAAGGAGGCTCTTGGACCTGGTCCCTGAGCCCGGGCGGGTGCAGGCAGAGGAGGTAAGAGGGGTGAGGTCACATCTCCCTTGAGCCCCTTGCCGCCGGCTTTTTCACAGCCTCGCCATGAGCGCGCAGCCACAGCCGCAGACCGCGCCAACCCTGCGCTCCTCAGCCCTCCCTGCGCCACCGCTTTCGCCCATGTCTCAGTACGCCCCCGGCTCGGACCTCAAGGCGGCTTTGGACAGCAGCAGTCCGGAGGCCAACACTGAAGATGACAAGACGGAGGAGGAAGTCCCCATGCCGAAGAACTACCTGTGGCTCACCATCGTCTCCTGCTTTTGCCCCGCGTACCCCATTAACATCGTGGGTTTGGTCTTCTCCATCATGGTGAGTGCGATGGGGCCAGAAGCAGCCAGGAAGGAGAGACCCTGCCTGGGAACCCAGGGGGCTCTCTGCGGCTCCTTCCTAGCCACCCCCGCGCCCGGCCCTCCCGCACACCTTCCTCGGGCTCTCCCAACTGTGGCCCAACCATCAGCCGCTCCTAGGCACCCTCTGCGGGGCTCAAACCCTGACTTCCCCTCGCCCAGGCTAACTTTGCGCCTCTTTCAGCGCCCGGGTTCCGTCCCTCCCTCTCTAATCCCGGAAAGTTCTTCATTGGACTTTGCTGCTTCTCCCCGCCTCCTCCAAAGGTCTAGGCGCTCGCCTGGGTCTTCTCAACCCACTTTTGTAGAACCCCAACTCGCACAACGATCGTAGCCAACTGTACTCCCAGTTCTTTGGGCGCTCAGGCGCCGCTCTTGGGCTCTCCAGCGCCCGGGACTGACTCTGCCTTAACCTACGCCCCTTTCTAGTTTGCTGCACTCAGGGCACCGCCTCCGCTACTCTGGAAGGGCCCCCAGGCGCCTCGACTCCCCTTCCTTCCCGCCGGATCCTGCGCTTTGGCGCTTCTCTCTCTCTCTCTCTGGCATCAGTACTGTCTCCCTTCTTCCTATGCCCTTTGGCACCACCTTTCCAGTGCCGCTCAGCTGACTCACTCGCTTACTCCCAGGTCCTTCTTGGACACCCCTTACGCCCCTTTCACCAAATGCACCCTCGCCTCACTTTTACTCCGTCTACCTCAGCACGTCGTAGTTCCTACGCATTTGCTGCACACAGACCCTATCCCAACCCAAGACCCCCAAGCGCCTTCCCCTGCCCGCCGTGCCTGGGCTTCCTGGGAACGCGCTGGGGACTCAAACGCAAGCTGCCGCTCGCTGCGCCCTCCTTGCCTATAGCTCGTGTCACGGAGCCCAGCTCCACCGTCCTCTTCAACCGCGCTGGGAGCTCCCGCGCGAACCCCACCAGGAGGGCGAAGAGCGCCCGCGAGGTCTTCCCTTACTGACTGGAGCAGCTGGGTTGGCGGCGGGGTGAGGTTCAACCTGCGCTGTCCCGGAACAACCTTAGCGGTTGCGCTCCCTCCCCCACCGGCCCCACTCCTTTGCCAAGGACCAGGGAACTCCCCGCCACCGGCTGTCCTTGTTCAGCTCCGCGAAAGTTGTGGGCGCCCCGACTCCTCCTGTGC
Source organism: Dinomys branickii (assembly GCA_004027595.1). Taxonomy (NCBI): domain Eukaryota; kingdom Metazoa; phylum Chordata; class Mammalia; order Rodentia; family Dinomyidae; genus Dinomys; species Dinomys branickii. The sequence goes on along the minus strand of PVLD010001773.1, from coordinate 126,299 downwards.
CCCATCAAGTGGACCCACACGTGCACATGAGTAGCACCCAAGTCGCCTTGTAGGGACCCAGAGGCTCCGTTTGCACTTGCAAATTGCCTTTTCTGCAACCTGGTTATGCTGCAAGTGCACAGCCACACCACAGGCTGGAGCGCAGCCTCGCGCTGAAGTTCCAGTTGCTTGGGTTCTGCATCTCAGTACCACCACTTGCTAGCTGAACCATGGCCGGAAATCGCTGCCTCCCTGAATCTCAGTTTCTTTGTAAAATGACACTAACCATAGCCATATCTCTTCAGGCTGTTGTGAGCATTTGTGAGATAATTGTATCCGGAAGGGTGGTTGTTATTTATTCAAATATCACTTCAAGGCCTTGACCACTGTTGAAAATGAAAACGCCCCACAAGCTAAGTTCTTCCTTCCTTGTTTCCTTTGGCCCAAAGTATTTCTCTTCATCTGAGAGAGAGATGTCTGAGACCCCTCATTAGAACGTAAGTGCTGTGAGGACAAAGATATTGCTCGGGTCTGTTTGTGGCCGCTTCTTCAGCACCCAGAAGAAAATCTGGCGCGTGGCAAAGTTGGTGAACTATTATGAAATGAATGCGTGCATGAAGGAAAGTGTTAATTGATCTTTGCGTCTGTTTCATTCCTGCTTTTTCCCATAGTGGAGCCCTAGAAGCCATGGCATCAGGTTCCTTAGGACCAACAGGCCAACTTCCTCCCTTCCTTCCTCCACCCCCAGCATCCGGTCTTAGATGTTTTGCAGAGGTTGAGAAAGAGGCGCAGCCAAATCCTCCCGGCAGCAGCAGGCTCCCTGGCTGGCACCGGTTTATTATAGAAGTAGCCAATTCACCCCTTCCCCAGGGTCACTCAGAAAAACTGCCTGTAAAGGCCTCGCTCACTGGTCCAAATGAGCCAACATTCCCGTGGTGCTGACAGGCCGGATCCCACTGATGCCACCTGCTGTTACCTGGAGAGTGAGGCTTGTACAAACTTTAGACAGAAACCCCTTTTTCTAATGCCTTCATCCCACTCCCTAAGCCTAGGCTCTTTTTTCTTTTTTTTTAACTTGGAATTTAACTCACTGCAGAACCTTGGCATTAAGCTGTATTCCCAGCCCTTTTGTACTTTGAGACACAGTCTTGCAAAATCTCTAAATTGCCCAGGCTGAACTCAAACTTACAGTGCTCCTGCCTCAGCCTCCCAGAATGCTGGGATTACAGGCATGTGCCACCACGCCCTGCTCCTGAGCCTTTTTCAATAGTGTTATAGCCAGGACACAGACGCTGGAGGCAGAAAGCTTTCTATGGGGAAGTTTCACACCTTTTGAAAGCCTTGGTTGATTCATCTATAAAAATAGGACAGTGAAAAATGCTTTACGTGGTGCAAACTGTTGTAAAAGTAAAACAAAATACAGTACATCAAACCCCAGCCTTGTGTTAGGCATTTCAGTAATTGTCAGGCAGATGGGTAGATTTGGAATCTGGAGGCATCATATGTCTTATATGAAAACAGGCAAAATATCAAACAAGTGAAAACTAAATTGTAAACAGTCCCTCCTACACCTTCCCTCTCATATTCTCTCTCTCCAATTTACCGGTGATATTTTCCCACTGAAACAGTACAGACCTGGGCTTGATAAATTGTATGACAAAGATTCTCAAATGCAAAGGACAAAGAGGAGAAAAGGTGTGCAGGGAGAAAGTGACTCTCTTCGTCTCTTTTCTGTTGCTAATACTACAACACTGCAGAAAGGATGAGGTATTTTTTGAAGGAGAGGAAGGTTTGTTTTGGCTCACAGTTCTAGTCCAACATGAAGAGACCACTTCTGGTGATGACCTTCCTGCCACTGGTGTCCCCAAATGGCACAGAGAATCACATGATTAGAGACAGGGAACACAGGAAATACCTAAACAAACTGGCTTTTATAGCAGACCCACTTTCAAGCAAATGCATTAATTCATTAATCTACTACATGAATGGATTAATCCATTCATAGCACCAGATCCCTAATCTCTCTTAAAGGGGCCATGTGGCCTCACCTCTTAACAGTCCATCATGGGGATTAAATTTCAGCATGAATTTTGAAGGGGACACACCATATTCTAACCACAGCAGTGGCTACCTAATTCTGCTAGGTGTGTTCTTTCCCTAACATGTCTTCTAATGCTCAGCCCCAGGTATTTTCAGATCTCACTTATCCATAAGTTGTGACAAGTTCAGATGGCAGTGGTGTGCCTGGGGGCCTCAGCTGGGGGTTGCACCATTCCCACGGAGACATTTGGAAATGTGGGGGAGCATCAGTGATGGCCTCAGTGATGTGGGCACTGCTGGCACTTGGTAGAAAAAGCCAAAGTCTTAATATCCTGTAATCCAGGGACTGTCTCCAACAAACAGTGGACACACCCCCAAATACCAGTAGCCCCTCAATTAAGAAATATTATGAGATAATACAAGTTGATGTAAATATAAATGTGCTGAAAATATTGGCAAGGCTCAAGATGACTAGTTACCAGGATGATAAAAAGGCCAGCAATCTCAAAACTATCAATACCTTTATTTATTAAATTACAAAACTGTGATCTATAAAATTACAAAATTGGTGTCGATGTTGGAGAGTAAAAGGACATTGAGAAACGCATTTCAGAAGGTTGTTCTTCAAGCCATGAGCTTCTGTGTTCTTTCCTTCACCTCGTGAAGAGCCAGGGTCATCCTTAGGGTCGTGATGGAGCATGCTACAGAAGAGTGCCCCATCGCACCCCTTGTCGTATTGGAACATTGGTGTGTCTGTCATCACCAATAGAAAAGATGCCAGAATCTCTGGACCACTATGCTGTGAGAGTCTACCTGTTGAAAGTACGCTTAGTCTGTGCTCACCTTGGGGGTGCAGATCTCAAGAATTTTCCTCAGATTCGGCTACTGCTACTCTACATTGCAACTTTGTGTAAATTTGAATATGGCGCCCTTTCCCCTAGTGCAGGGCCGCAGCTTGGGGAGTAGAGCTCAGGCCATCTTTCAGGCCATCTTCCAGGCATCATTCAGCATGCTCCCTTCCATTGTCATTTATTTCAGAAGGTTCTATCTGAAAGGGAACCCAGAGTTTCCTTTTCAAAAGGACACTCCATCCTAGAGAAGGGATGTTCTTTCATTCCACAAGTGTTTGTTGATCACCGGTTATGTGCCAAGCTCTGTTCCAGGCATTAATATACTCTTTTAAAGAGTAGTAAATAAGGCTTCTGTCCTCCTGAATCAGGAGGAATTCGGGTCCTAGGCACATGGAAGGAGTATTACCCAGTGTAAGGGGAGTTCGCCATATTTTGGCTTTAGAGCTGAAATTTTCTACCTGACACAGGAGACTGTATAACACAGCCTATGCCAAGACTCAAATCTTGATGCAGTCATTGGTAAAACTGAGCCCACTGGCTGCTGTAATTATGGACACAGAATCATTACAGGGGGTGGTTAATAAGCCTTCTCTCGTAGAACCTCTTCTCCCTAACTCCTACTGAACCAGTCTAGAAACCACACAGCTATTTGTTATGTCAGGGCTTCCATGTGTTTCAGTCTGTCTGAAGCTTGGTTTTTTCCATGCTGTAAGAGGGCAGTTAGGATGGTATTTATCCAAGGCCATTTGTGGAAATTAAATGATAAAATTTTCAGGTCACTATCAAGCACAGCCGAAATAATTAAGTGATGGTGAGGATGATGATTCTCTAGGACTATTAGCCATTAGCCCTTTAAGCAGCAGGATTTTTTTGTTTTGTTTTCATCCATGACTAGGAAATTTGGTAAGGATAAAAGCAATGGCCAGTAGACACATTTCTAGAATAAACATTTGTTGCAGCTTAAAGGTAAATACTAATGCAAAATTAAAACATATACAAATAAACAAGGAAGACTTTGGGTTAAGCATGGAGGAATGAATGCGCCAACTTGAAAGGATAGTGAGTGCATTTTTTAAAGGATATAAACACCCAGGGACAAATCAGAATGGGAGAAGAAATGAGAGGCGAGAAGACCTCACAGGATGGAAAACGGCTGGTTGAGCCGTGACTGACTTCAGAGTGGGTAACACTGAAGACTAAATCCTGAAGAAAGAGTAGGCAGAAAAGAAGTCAATTTGCCTTACAAAACTCTAGGAAGGCTTAGAACTTGGAAGAACCTATTGAAGATATCACCTTTGAAAGGAGGAAGAAAGGGTAGCATTGAAGAGAGAAGGAATCTGTGAAAGTCTGTTTAAGAAGTTATTAGACAACAAGCAGTCATCTACCACACCCAAGAAGAAAGGCACTGCCTCCTTGCCAGCTCTGTTGGAAGACAAGAGATTTGCTCTCTGCTGAGATTAAACAGAATGACTACAGACACCAGTCACAGCTGAGAGGAGAGCTGAGGTGCCACACTGAAAGTGGGGTTAATGGAAAGCCAGCATATTGAACAAGGAAGTTTTTACCTCCACTGACTCCCCTACTCTGACATCCAGATAGGAGAGATTGGAGTATTCCCCTCTAAGATGTAACCAGCTGAAAAGAAAAAAATCCTTTAGGAGTCTTCCAGAAGTCCTAAGGCCTTGAAATCCATATCCTTTCATCCCAGGGAATGCCGAGTCACTGACAACCTCCATCCCCACACATAAATATGAGAATATTTCTCAGTAACCTACCATTCTAAGAAAGTTCTAGAAAAAGAAAATGGATGAAAGAAAACTATCAAATAAATTACATAGGAAAAAAATCCCCAAACTGAACACATGAATATCCAGTTGTAAAGGATCCTCTAATATCCAATAAAATGAATGAAACAAGATATACACTAAGGTACACCGTGGTAGGATTTTAGATATTAAAGGATAACATTTCGGGCTGGAGGTACAGCTCAGTGGGCTAAGTGCTTGCTGCTGAGCACTAGGGCCCTGAGTTCGAACCCCGGTCCCGGAAAAAAATAAAATAAAATAAAAAAATAAAGGATAACATTTCTCTCCAAATCTCCAAAGAAAAGAAATATGCTACATAGATTTAGAATGGCTCAGAATGTCTGCAAGGTGAACAGTAATGAAAAATGGCCTCAAAATTATGAAGAAAAATTATTTTGATGCTATATTATCTAAATAGTCATTTATGGGAGAGATAAAAGTAGACTTTCTCAGACATTTAAGAACAGTATTGCCTGTCATCTATCTTTGTCAAGAAGTCATGCAGTTAATGGGAAGATATGACCCCCAAAAGGGGAATGGAACAAGAAAAACAAGTATTCAATCCAGAAAAGCAGCAAAAAGAAATATTCCTTAAAAGAAGGCAGTCAGTCTCATAAACCACAGAAATTACAGCTGATAATGAATGGTTGATTCAAAGCCATTGTCATAATCCATTATCTGGTTGTGGGCTGGCACAATAAGCCACAAATCTGGCCTAAACATGACCACACCTACTCTGAAAGACAAGGTTTGTGGTCAAAAAGAAAGTAAATACTCACAGGATGAAAGGCAAACCAAACCGAGTCCCTTTCCATCTGACCCAGGCTCCACTAGGGATGCTCATCGATCAAAATTGTGTCTCAGGCAGACCTCAGTTAGGTGCAGGTAGGAGAGTTTCCTCTATTTTAGTGACCAGGGTAGAACATGGAAATATCAAGACTTTGTCCAGGCAGCTGACTCACAGCAGCTGATGCTGTCTGTGAGTTGGAGATCTGAATGCTGAATATTATTTGTTGGGTCTTTCAATGTGAATTCTCTCCAGGTTCTTTCATTTCTCCCGTATGCCTGTCACCTGAACAATGGGGCATGAAAATTATTGATGCTTGTGGTTTATTTCTTGTTAAGTTCTGTACTTAAAGCTCTGAGGGACATTCAAATAGTTCCATAGGATCATGATAGTGTCTGAAGTGTGCCTTTGTTTGAATGCTGTCTTCTAGATATCCACAGATTTTATAGATCTGCATGTTGCTCAAGCATCCCTTGCCTCTGTGGTTACTTTCATAAAGTTCACCACTGTGTGGGAGAGGCTGGCCATGGACAGTTGATACTTGGAGATCTAGAATTTAAATTTCTGTGGGAGTCCTTTCATCTTAGGTCGTTGGATTATAGGTTATACTTATTTCAATATCTTAACCTGTGTGTTCCTATGAAAGGCCATACATTTTAAAACTCATTTGAATTTGTTGATGAAATTTTATAATGGCTGAATTTGTCCTAAAATACTGTGAGAGGATATAAAAACCAAGATCAGCCCCTAATGGATGGTGGTTGTAGCTATGTTATAAGAACACAGAGATTCGCTATATTACTGTGTTGGTTACTTTTCTCTCGTTGCTGAGACAAAATACCTGATGGCCAGAATTAAGGAAGGAAAGGTTTATTTTGCTCACAGTTTGTAGAGGTTTCAGTCCATACTTGGCTGGCTCCAAGGCAGGGTGGCACATGGCAGAGGGCAACAGTTCATGGGGGTGGAAAACAGCAAAAGCAGCAAGAACAAAAAGGGAGGAGACAGTGAGCAAGCCTCTTTCCCTCCCTTATATTGTATGCAGAGTACCCACCCAGGGTGAGTGTACCTCTCACACCCATAATCCCAGCATTGGACCGTGGATCAATCATAAACTCTGGAAGCCCACCCCATGATTACATGAGGCTTTGGGAAAACATCTAGACACAAATCGCAACAATTACTCTGTCAATATTTGTATAACTTTGAAATGTCCTATATTAAAAAGAAAGAATGAATGGAAGGAAGGAAAGGAGAGAGAGAGAGAGAGAGAGAGAGAAGGAAAGGAAGGAAGGAAGGAAGGAAGGAAGGAAGGAAGGAAGGAAGGAAAGAAGGAAGGAAGGAAGGAAGGAAAGAAGGAAGGAAGGAAGGAAGGACGGACGGATGGAAGGAATCCAGACAAAGCCTTCCTTCCAAAGTTATTAAACACTTCCAGGTTAATGGCAAAAACAGAGGGAGAAAAACAGCAGCTATTGAATGAATTGTCCAAACAGACCAAAACAGAGGAGGAGTTTGTTATTAATTAATAAGCAAACTATTTCTGTCTTACATGTAGGCTTTGACAACTATCTGGAGAAGATCTTGGGTAGTAAGTTCTTTGCTCCTGCAGTGTTACCAGTAGCACCTAGTACCACGCCAGGCATATGTTCAGCCTATAGCAATGTTTGAAGAATGATATTCTCCAAATAATCAAAGAGAAAACCGGGGGTGGTGGTACATACCTATAATCCCAGCACTCTGGAGGCTGAGGCGGGAGGATCTTTGCAAGTTTGAGACCGGTCTGGGCTACAAAGTGAGCTCAAGGCCAGCCTGAACTGCATAGTAAGACCCTGTCTCAAAAAGACTAAAAAAAAAAAAAAAAAATCAAGGAGAGGCCAAGGTAGATTCATACCCTAGAAAAATACTTGTTAAATTTTAATCCCCTGGGGACTTTATTAAAAGTCATATTCTACTTTAACTTCAAGGCTTTGTTGGCAAAGCACCTCATTAATGAAGCTTGCCTGATTTCCCCCTCCTTTTCTTGCCTCTCCCAAGTTACACCCCACTGTAATCTGAACCCCTTTCTCTCAGACCGTCTTTACTTCCTTGCACTGATTTTGTGAGTTCTTGGAGATTGCAGAGTTACTCCTAGCACCTAGTACCAGGCTAGGCATATGGTAAGTATGTAGCAATGTTCAAAGAATGAACGAATAAATGAATGAATGAATATTTACATTGCCTAAGTCTTCTCCTGTCTTTATCTTTAAGAATTCCTTGCCCTTCTGCAGTTATAGTCTACATTTCTGCCAGTACTTTTCCAGGGAATGTCCAGGAGATTTAGCAAATGCCAGAGGTTGACCATAACTTGATTCCTAGGGGTCATTTTCCTGGATGGTCTAGAGCCTCACTGACTTCTTCACACTGGATACACTAATGGATACATATTTGAAAACTGGCCTTTATTCTATGCTTGCTAATTCAAAGCATGACACTTGTCAATTCAAAACGCATTGTTCAAACATGTGACCCATTTATAGCACAAGCCTAAACATACCTAAAAGCCTCTAGTTCTGTACGTTCAAGAGTTAAGCCAGACTTTCCAAAATGGGACTTCTTTAGACAGCTGGTTCTGCCTGATGTTTACAAATTTTACCAAAGGGGTAGAGGGGTAGGGGAGGGTGAAATGGAGAAGTTCAAGGCTAAGTCAAGAAACAATAATGATTCCCTTTTCTTCAGAGCTTCCTGGAGCCTTGGTAAGAGAAAGTGGCAGGGCTTGGAAGTAGCTTGATGGTCACACCAGCGCCCACTGGAAGCAGCATTCAGACCAAGGAGTCAACCACTATGTGTCCTGGGACTTTTTTATGGCAGGGGACATTCATGAAGCATGTTGCTGGGAATCCTTCGATCTTAAGGGGGATGTGCTCCCGACAGACCTTGGGAAGAAACATGTTTCTCAATATGCTGGTTCTCACTGAGCGAGCTGAGCACTTGTTGGTACTGGGATTACTGTAGGGCATGCTGCCCCCAAACTTTCCTGCTCCGTAGAGCCCCTCCCCTTTAGTGAGTCTCCCCTGCCGAATCTTTCCCTTTTTTCCTCCCTCCCTCATTTTCTTTTTTCCCTACATATGAAACTGAGGAACTTGTCTTTCTCTTCTCCTTCCTTTTTACAGTGTTTTTCCTGTCATGAAACTGAAGGACAGAATTACTATATTTAACTCCCTCTTCAGATAACTTTCTTTGTTCTTTTTTCTGGATGCTTCTTATAACAGCATAGCACATCCACTGCTATTGTTGTTATTATGACATTTATATGTGTGTCTTTAAAACACTTTTTTTCTTTGGTAGCAGGAATCAAACTCAGGACCTCGAGCTGGCCAGGCAGGTGCCGTGCCACTGAGCTGTATCCCCCACCCTAAAACACTTCCATATCGACACAGTTTTCACTTGTTCCTCTCAAAGTCTCAGCCAAGTGTGAAAGAAAGTTGCTCCCCTCACTTAACCATTAGCACACTGAGGCTCAGAAAGGTGACGCTAGTGAGAAAAACAGAATACAGTGGTCCGTGTCCCCCAGCAATGTATCGTCTCATCCCTTGAATCATTGTAATCAGATGGCTGTCTTGCCCTTTGATACTGGGAGCACAACTTCGATGCTCTAAAAGCTTTCTCCTTTAATAGATTTGCCTCATCAATATCAAGGCCCATCATATAATACACTCAGTCAAGCCTGGCAGAATTCCCCCCTAGCTTTCGGCTTTGAAAGACAGGGAAAAGGACAATTCTCATTCGTCCTTGAAGATATTTATGCCGGGGGTGGGGGTGGACAGAAAGTCCAAGGAGGAACCAGCTAAGCATGAATGAGTTAATGATGATGAAGAGGGAATGCACCTTGAGATCCGGAGCCCAGACTCAGAATTCCCGGCCATACATTTAGGCACGGAAATGTAGGAGCAAGCAAAATCCGAACAAGAAACCCCAGCGTCATCTGAAAACTCAGAGATTGTTACTAAAAATATATACTAAGTGCTCACATACACCAAACTATTTTGATGGAAACCTGTGCCAGAGTTTAGAATCTAAAGCAATACTGGCGTAGCTAAGCTTTAAGTTCTTACATCTGGACAAAAGGACCTCAGGCTCTGTCCAGGCATTGGTATAATTCTACAGGTAGGTGAGCAGGGCAGAGGGATGTGAAAGAGAAAAAGAGAAAGAGATGGAGAGGCAGAAAATAGAGAGATGCAGAGAGAAAGACGGAGTTATGGAGACAGAGACAGATCAAGACAGACAGACTAAGAAAAAGGGAAATGCTCACCTGGTCCCACTGGCCAAATATGTTCTAAAAATAAAAGGGTAAAGAAGAGGAGGAGAGCTTCAAAAGAGAGAAGTGGTGATTAACATAAAAGGGAACACATTTTAAAATTGGTGATGCACACCTATAACGCCAGCACTCAGGAGACCGAGACAAGCAATTGCTGTGAGTTAGAGGCCAGCCAGGGCTACATAAGCGAATTCAAGGCCAGCCTGCATTACATAGCAAGATCCTGTCTCAAAAAAAAAAAAAAAATCAAATAGATAAAATTGGAAAATCAGTATTAGCACATTCACAATAACCAATAAAATTCTTTTTTTTTTTTTTTGAGACAGGGTCTCACTATGCAGTTTAGGCAGGCCTTGAGGTTACTTTGTAGCCCAGGCTGGTCTCAAACTCACAAAGATCTTCCTGCCTCAGCCTCCCCATGTTGGGATTACAGGTGTGCACCATCAAGCCCAGTCCAACAAAATTCTTTAAATATCGGAAACAAATTTAGGGCACATGTAGGATCTATACAAAGGCAGCTTCACCAAGAGGTTAAGATTGAAAAACAATAACTAAATAGAACAGCATAATATTGTACACTAAGTATTCAACCCAGCATAGTGATGAAGTGAATTACAAGCAAAAGAACACGAAAGCATCGTGCTTAGCACAGTGTAACTGCCTAGTTAATGTGTGTTGTTGTCATTGTTATAAATATGAAAAATTTGAGATAGACATAAATATTGATTCCAACACAGAAGATTGATCAAGTGTATTATAATCCATCTATTTAACATAGAAATGGAAACATGAAAAATTACATAACTGAGCATCACACTTTGGAACAATTTTATCATATGGGAAAATTCTTAAAAGATCAAATGGAAAGAACAGAATATAAAATTCAACTGCAGTGTAATTAGATATTCTCTATCAATTAAAAGCATCCCCATACACACACACACACACACACACACACACACACACACACATATATGCACTCATATTGTATGACCATGCATGGGAAAGAGGCTGAAAATATTCCAAAATGTCTACGGACCATCCACAAATCAGCAAGTAAATGAGATCCTTTCAGAGTGTGAGAAGCACTGCAAAGAGAATAAGCAGGGAGCTTGGAGAGAGATGGATCAGTGGGAGCAGGTGGCAAAGTGAAGAGATTCTACTTCAGAAATGGTGGCCAGCAAAGGTTGAGAGGGAGTGTCCTCTATGTCCTCCACTCACAATGAGTTTAACTCCCCCAAGAAGCAACCCTAAGGGAAGCCACATAATCAAGACTGGGGTCTTCGGTCACCCAGTAGTGTGTCCCACAAAAGCTCTTACCCTCCCTTTGTCTTGGTCTGAATTTAACCTGCTTTCACATTAACACCAATTCATGACCTACTCTTCCTTCAATGCTCATTCCACACTGGACAACTACTCTAAGCTAATTTGGTCATTGTAGAAGCTGGTTTTACTCTTCTCTGAGCCCCAGCTTCCCAGGCATTAGTGATCCAGGAGCTGAAATATGCATACACTAATCAACAGTGTCCCAGGTTTGGCTGGTTCTTGACTGCTAGGTCAACTCTGGGTCAACTCCCTGCAACATTCCCTGCTCTAGTTCTAGGGGCTGTTTCTTAGGTGCACTTACAAGCCTAACTGCAAGGCCTCCGTGGTCTGAATGCTGCTTCCAGGGGGCGCTGGTGTAACCATCAGAAAGCCCAGGCTGCTTCTAGGTCCTGCCACTTTCTCTTACCAATGAGCCACCAATTTCTCTGGGAACCACTGTTGTCTACTGGAGCCCTAAAAAGCAAAAGCTCTCTCCCTGCATCTTGCAGCTTTAAAATAAATAGTAATGATACACAGCTCAATGTACTTCAGTAATGATATACAGTTCAAAGGTTGTACACATTTTGAACTAACTGTTCACCACTAGTTGCAATAAATTATCATCACCCCCAAAATGACCCCCATGTATCCTGGTGGTCACTCTTCATTCCCAATGCCCCTCACCAACCACAAATTTACTTTCTGTCTCTATGGATTTGCGCATTGTGGATATTTCGCCTACTTGAAATCATACACGATATAATATTTTATATCTGGCTTCTTTCACTTTGTGTAACACATTCAAGGTCTATCCATACTGTCTTATGTATTGGTACCTCCTTTTTAAGGTGAAATAATATTCTGTTTTTGTATGGATAGGCCACAGCTTGTTTTCCACCCATTCACTGATGGACATTTGGGTTGATTGTACATAGGAGATCTTTTAAATAAAGCGACTATGAACATTCATAGACAAGTATTTGGAAGTTTGGTTTGGTTTGGTTTGGTTTGCAGTACTGGGGATTGAATCCCAGGAACTACTGAACTATATCGCCAGCATTTTTTAACGTTTGTTTGCAGACAGGGTCTTGCTAAATTGCCCAAGCAGGACTCAAGCTTAAAATTCTGCTACTCAGACTCGAAAGTAGTTGGGTTTGCAGACCTACACCGGCACACCCAGCTTTCTTTAATTTTTGAGGAACTGCCAGACTGTTTCCAAAGTGGCTTCACCACCCTACATTCCATTAAGTCCTGTGAGAGCTCCCGTCTCTCAGTTGCCTCCATAATGTGTTACAGGGCGCCTTTTTCATGCCAGCTATCCAGTGAGGGTAACGAGGAGTCTTTCTGCAGCTTTGATTTTCATTTCCCTAACAACTCGTAATATTAAGCATCTTTTCATGTGCTCTTTGGCCATTTTCAGATCGTCTTCAGAGAACTGCCTATTCAGATCCTTAAGATACTTTTAATTCTTTTTATTGTTGAAGTATAGAGGCTGTCTATATATTCCCTTATGGAAAGGACATAAAGGATCCCCTCACATAAAGGATATAAATCCCTTACCAGATATGTGACTAGCAAACGTTTTTCTCTGCATCTGTAGTTTGTCTGCGCCTTGCTTGTTGCGCTGGTTTTTGATCCTTGTTGCAGTGCTCTGTCCATTTGTTGCAGAGGTTTTGTGAAACAGCTCCTTCCATATTTGCTTATGACATCTCCCCTTTGGCCCCCAAAAGGAACACCGGCCTGGGGACAGATTCAAAGGCAAATGCCATGTTATTTCTGGCTCTGAACTGAACCCCAGGGTTTGAATCTCAGATCTGTCCTACCCCTACTTCTCTGAGCCTATCATCCCACCTACATACTGGAAATATTAAGGCCAACTCTCTGCATTGTTTTCAGAATTCATTGAAATAAAGGAGGCTCTTTTACACCGTTATCCCACTTAGGCTTCCCCCCCCAACCTATGCTATAAGTAGTATTAGCCTCATTACACAAAGGAGAAAATTAGGTCTCAGAGCCGTCCCTATAAACCTTATTTTCCTTTGGGTTCAGCTACTACTGTATTAACATAGTCTGTAATAAAATGAAGCATAATGAGCTGGGCGTGGTGGCTCATGCCTATAATCCCAGCACTCAGGAGGCTGAGTCAGGAGGATCTTTGCAAGTTCAAGACCAGCCTGGGCTACAAAGTGAGACCTTGTCTCAAAAAACAAATACTAACCGTCTATACAGATAGGTAGAAATAGGTACAGATGATACAGATACAGATGATGATAGGTGGCGGATTGTAGGGTCAGGAGAGCTTCCATTTACAAGAAAATCATCAGTATTTCCGACCTATAAAATAGAGACTGAACAGCCCATCAAGTCCTCCATGGAAGAAAAACAAAGCCCTGAATTACTATCTCCACTGTGCTTCTTGTCCTGTGGGAATTTTTTTTCTGGTGCTGGGGATGGAACGAGGACCTCACACATGCTAGGCAAGTGCTCTACCACTGAGCTACACTCCCACCAACATTTTTTGAGAGAGTCGCACCATCTCGTGATCTTGAACTTCTCAAGCTTCCAGGCTCAGTCATCCTGTCTCAGCCTCTTAGGTAGCTGAGACAGCAGGAGTCCATCACCACACTAAGCTTCCACTTGTAGCAACGCATTTTAGTGATAACTGTATGGCCCCTTCAGCTCTTTGAGGGTAGGCACCTTGTCTGCTTGCTTCACACCTGGCAGGTATCCCCAGCACTTACAACAGTGCTTAGTATATGTTAGTAGTGTAATACATTTTTAATGAATGAATAAATGAATAGAGAAAGTGGTTTGCAATATTTTAGTTGCCTGGGAAGTATCCCACTAGACTACTGTCTCCTTTATTATGGCTGAAAATAGAAAATAGCTTCTATTTATTGAAGGTTAGAAATATGCCAGGCACTGTGCTAAGAGCTTTTGGTGTGTTCATTCATTCATTCCATCAGCCTGGAAATTCCATGAAGTAAGCGCTTCTTGGACCGTCACCCCATCTGTAATGCACAGAGAAGTTAGGTAACTTGCTCCAGATTCCACAGGTAGGTAGCAGACCTGGATGCAGCCCAGGCAGACTAGCTCAGAGCTGGTCTTAGTCTCCATGGCATGATGCCCTCCAGTACTAGAGACAAAATCTTAATCTCCAAGGCATGGTCCTCAAACTTTAGTCTCATAGAAGATTCTCCACTTCCTAAAAGGATTGGAAGCTACAAATAGCTCTTGCCCTAGAGAAACATAAGAGCCAAATGAAGTTCTGTCTCTAAGACTCTCACACAAAATCAAATGAAAACTAAAAATCTTCTGGACCTCTAAAGAGACTGATTTTAGTAGTGTGGAGGACAAAAAACCAGTCAGATAACTAACAGGATGAGTTGCTTTAGAATCACAGAAGTAGAAGTTCGTCTATTTGGTCAACCAAGACTTCTTTCCATGCCAGCAACCACCCAACTGTCCAAGTGGCTAGATATCTGGGCATAAATAAAGCTGTCTCCAAAAAAACAAAACCATGACAAGTTGAAGAGTAAAAACCTGGCTATATGACCATTTTATTTTATTTTATTTTACTTTAGAAATGTCCATGAGAGAATGTAATGCACCAGGCCCCTCTTGGGCACTGGAAATAGTGATGGGATAATGAGGTGTGTGTGTGCCTCAGGGAGTGTCCAGGCAACAGGCAGAGCTGACCCGCAAAAGTCAAACGCCCACTGAATAACATACCTGTGACCTGCATCGAGAGTCATGGAGAAAAGAACACAGGCACTGAGTCAGAGCCTACTGGATGGTCAAGGGACCTCCTTAAGATGCAGTGGCTTAGAAATCTGCCCTGAAGAAGCACACGTGTAAGCCAAATCAGGAAGAATAAGCACGCATTAGCCACAGGAGACAGAGAGGAGAGAGGATGCCAAGCAGAGGGGCCCGCCTAGACCAAGACAGGCCTAGGAAGGAGGGAAGCGTGAGCCAAGCGGGGTGGCTGCAGCAGGGCCGCTTGGTAGGCACGGGGAGGATGCACGATTAAGATGTGCATCTCCCCAAGGACAGAGCAGCCAGGGAGGGTTTGGGGCTGAGGCTGCACTGGGTCCCACATGCATCCACCCACCCATGGGATTTGTGCTTTACTCTCATGGGGGCATTATCAAATATTAGGAACTTTCTAGAGAGGTGACTTCACAACACAAGGTTACTGGTTGTCCAGGCTTCCCTCTGTTACCTGTGCCTTCAGCACCATCCCATGCAAGAAGAGGATTCAGTGGCCAAGACAGTTACCACAAGGATTCGATAATACGATGCACTAAAGTGGTTGGTACAGGGCCTGGCAAGGACTAGGTGCTCAATAAATATTTATATTGCATTAATATTATGCTTATTAATATCACTCCTGCTTCTTTTTCTCCAGGCACCTCCTCTTTCCCTCCTGCTCTCCCCTGCAACATTCTCTCCCTGTCTCTCTCCTCCCTCTCTCCTTCCCTCCTTCCTTGTCTCCCTTCTATCATCTTCCTACATTTCGGCCACACTGGGTTTTCCTGGGGATCTTCCACAAGAGTTCCTTCCCACCCCCACGTCTCTGTGCTTAGCTGCGCTCCCTGCCAGGCATCTTCTTCCCCAGCTCCGTGCAGGTCTGGCTTCTCTGCTCTCGCCGCCTGCCTGCGCCTGCCCTACAGAACCCCCCCCCCTCAGTTTTTCTTGCCTCAGTGCCACCCTGGAACCATCATGTTTATTTTCACTGTGCTCACTTATTTTCAGTCCCCAGCAAAATGTAAGGTCCACGAGGGCTGGAAGAAGTGCCTGGTATGAAAATGATGCTCCAGAAATTGTTTTTGAATGAATGAATGAATGAGTAGCCATCTAGGACAGTGTCTTTCAATGCTGGCTGCCCCCGTAGAATGGCTTAGGAAAAAATTTTTAAATACTCTGGATCCTACCTCAAAGAACCTGATCCAGGTGTTCTAGAACAGGGGGCTTACATATAGGACTATTTTAGATCCAGCCCCCCAGCTCCACCCTGTAGTTCTAAGGTGTGGTCAGAGTTAGGAACCCTCAATACAGGGGATGATAAAGGCTATAACTTTGGAGAGTCTCATCCCTGGTTCATATTGGCAACAGTCGCATAGGTGATGCTGCTCTGTGTGGGGTATCAGGTGGGATGTAGCACCTATTGCGCTCTAAAGATCAGAGGGAAGGGACAAAGTACATCCCACATTTCCCTAACTTGCAACAGCAGAGTGTCACAAACTCCTCAGAGCTAGACTATCAGAATTTGTGGATCATTGTGTCCTTCATAGGTGTGGGTGCAGGGATGCGTACCCTTTGATGGGTGGCCAGGAGTCGCTGAAGGGCCTCACAACAGTCCCGCTGCTCCTTGCTGCAGCCTCTCAGCCTCATTCCTAGGCATCTACCCTAGGGGAGGGTCAGATGTATGCAAAAGACGTACTAAGAGCTGGGGATCTAAGCAGTGGTGGAGCATTTGCCTATCATATGCGAAGCCCTGGATTCAATCCTTAGCACCAGGAAAAAAATATAGATGTAGAGATCGATGATAGATAGATAGATGGTAGATAGACAGAAAGATAATCCACTGCATCATAGTATATAATCACAACAAACTTTATATAACTACATTTTCTAATGGTGAGATGTATTTAAACTGACTATGAATCCACTGAAAGGATCTCTACTCTCAATAAGTATAGTACTTACATACAATACTTGTAAATGTGAGGCTGCTTGAAAATGAAAAGTAACAAAGATTGTGCCATGATTAATTAAGATTTCTCCCCAACAAGAATACAATGACGATGCAACATTAAGAAGTCTCCCAGTAAAACTCGGCGTTTTAAATCATGAATAGAGAAGGAACCGAGGAATGAGACATGTCCAGAAGCATTAGCTTGGAAGTTTGGCCGCTCAGGAGTGAGTGGAAGATAGCAAGCTTGAGGACAAGTGCAGTATGATATTGCCCGTATTTTTGGAATAAAGTCAAAAAAAAAAAATCTGACTGTGCTCACACATGCACACAGGTTTGTATACAAATACACACAGACAGGGGGCTGGGGATATAGCTCAGTGGAATAAGCGCTTGCCTAGCAAGCACAGGGTCCTGAGTTCGATCCCCAGTACCGCCAAAAAAAAAAAAAAAAAAAAAAAAAAAAAAAAAAAAAAAAAAAACAAATACACACAGACTTTACCCAACTAGCTATGCGACCTTGGGTGAATTGCTTTAACTCCTTTGTGCTTTAGTTCTGTCACCAGTGAAAAGGAAAAAGAGGCCGCCGTCCTTGTAAGATTGTCATGAGGACTGATGAGCTAATTCTTGAAAACTATTTAATATGGTGACTGGCATATAATAAATGGTCAATAAACGTTATATAATAATATTGTTATTCTGCCAAGGGAACAATCAGAATCTGTGTTAGTTCAGTTTTCTGTTACTACTAAAAACAATTCCACTTTTTCATTACCATAAAAAACCTGGGATAATCAATTGAAAAAGAGAAAGGTTTATCTGGCTCACAGTTGTGAAGTTCTCAGTTCATGGTTGGCCCTTTTGCTTCGGGCCTGTGGTGAGGCAGTGCATCCTGATAATGGCAAGAGTGAAGTGACTGACCTAATGGGGAGATAAGGAGAGAGAGGGACACACAGAGACAGAGACACCAGGGCTCCGAATCCCCTTGAAGGCCGTGCCCCCAGTGACCTAAATCTCTCCCCACCTTCGGAAGGCTCCAACATCTCCCAACGGTACCACAGGCTGGAATCAAGCTTTTCACACATTGGGCTTTGGGGATATTTAAGATCTAAACTAGAGCAGAAGCCAAACATTGAGAAAACAAAAGGAAAACAGAAGGAAAAGAAACAGAAGGAAGTCTGACACTCCAAATGGCTAACCATTTGTTAAAAATCAGACAAGCATTTAAAAGAAACAAATGCAAAGTTGCCAAGGTTACCAGGAAGTTTTATACTAATCATTTCATGGAAAAAAACAATACACTACCTTTCCTAAGAGTTTACAGTATCCCAAAGGAAGCGTGTTTAGGGCTTGACATTGCCAAAGGCAGGGATGAAATTGTGTTCCCTGTGATTTATGGGAAATACTCAAGGTTTTAGCATTAGAGGGATCTGGATTAGACAGACTGACTTTGTTGATCTCAGTGTGCAAGTTGCTATTTTTTTTCTCCTAACGGTGATACACGATGTGCTTAGTCGTAATGGAAGCAAAGGAATATGTAAGTGTTTTTTCAAGAATCATGCAAAAAAAACATGGAGAAACAAATACCCCAAACCACTAAAACTAGGAAACAAAATTAGGGAAAATGCTTTACTATTTGCTATATATGCTTCTGTAGCATTTCACTGTTTTCTATGTCCACAAATGACATTAGTAATTTTTGAAAAGAATAAATAAGCTCATATAAATTTTCAATATGTAAAGCCATCCTGATTCTCTCTAGTTCTTCCACTCCGGATCAGATCATTTACACTGTAAGCTCTTAAAAAAAAAAAAAAAAGATTTAGAAATCCACATTTTTCTTTAAGATCAGTTTCCACCATCTCAGTTTGCGGCATCTGGCAAAAAGTGCTTTGTGTGACATTCCAGCCGGAAGAGGGAGAGAATTACAGCTGAGGCCCAGGGGTTCAGCTCAGTGTGGAGCATTTGCCTAGGATGCTTGAGGCCTGGGGGTTAATCCTTAACGATGGAAAAAAATACAACCAACATCTTAGGGAAGGAGAAAGAATTTCTTCTAATTTATTGTTCTCCCCTTAAGCCTGAGACCCTCAACCATGAAAGTCCTTCAGAAAGAAATCTAAAATTTTCTACTTGATGTATCCTGGAATTTATCCAGCAGATTTACCTGCAGGCAGCTCCATGTCCAAGCGCCAGAAGAGGAAATGGATTCAGAAGGGGACTCTTGTAGAAAGAGACAAGTCAACACTTGGTATTTAAAGAGGTTTTCATCTGTTTTTAAGGCAACAGTCATCCCACTTCTGGACTCACTCAAGGTCTCCTTACGATCCCCAGAAAGATGGTGGTTTGCAAAGCAGAAGGTCATGAGCAAGATGGCAGCCTGGTAGCTGGTGATGAAGGTGGGGAAGGAATCATCTTGGGCTTTTACCCAAATCCCCAGCCAGGTGGTCAGCATGGATCCCCTGACCTGCACCCAACAACTCAAACCACCCAAGATTACCTCCTCCCCATCTCACCTGAGCTTGTGGGCCATGCACAGATGCTAGATGTGCCTGCTCTTCAAGATGGCGCAGACCTGCTCCTCCTCTCCCATTCTGGCCACTGCTGCTGAGAACATGAAACTGTTTCCTTATCCAAAAAGCCGAGAGTTGACATTATTTGTGGAGAGGGGTATGTCTCTATTTTTCCTTTCGTTGCAGCAACACAAAAGCATCACTATGACTCATTTCTGAACTGTGTTTTCTAGGAAACACAAAACAGCAGTGATCAGTTTGGAATGAGGATCTTCATAGTTCTAAGCTGGATTATGAGCCCTGAATTTGGGGCTCCTAATAGTCCATGCCGTGCATTTGATTGTGGAGCATTTAAAACAGCTTCTCTAACTGGGTCTTCAAAAATTCTCATCCAGCAAGGGGTAGATAGAGATGATTCTCAATCTACCCAAAGATCTCAGCTTTAGAAATGAGAACAAGACAGGCACCTGCAACTCACGGTAAAAGCTAACATTCACTGAGCATATACTGTGTTCTGGGTCAGTGCAAACCACTTCCCATGCATTCATCACTGGACCCTCCAACATGACGAAGGTCCTATTATTACTGGCCCCAGTAGTAATATGAGGAATAGTCACAGAAGCAGACACTGAGGCTTAGAAAGACTGATGACTTTCCCTAGTTCTCACGGGTACTATGACATAGAATTTGAATTTAGATCTCTCTGAGTTTCAAAATGTATTCCATACTTCCTTGTATAAGTTTAGAGATGGCAAACATCTTGACTTGCAAGACATTAAGAATAGCTGCCTGGATTGAAGGTTTTCAACCCTGTGAAACTTTCATAATAATAGAGAAGCAACCCAAGGGTCCATAGATAGATAAATGGATACAGAAAATGTAGTCTGTTCATACAGTGGAATATTATTCAGCATTACAAAGGATGGGAATTCTGACACATGGAAGGACGTCAAAGACATTGAACTAAGTCAAAGAAGCCAGCCACAAAAGGGCAGCTACTATGTGATTCCACTTACGTATGGTACCCTGAAGAGTGCAAGTCATGGGTTATAATATAGACTGGTGATTGCCTGGGGCAGAGGAGAGGGTCGGGCGGGGACCTAGCATTTAGCAGGAGTGGTGTTTCCGCTTGGGAAGATGAAAAGTCCTGAGAATAAGTGGTAGTAATGGCTGCACCACAAAGTGAATGTACTTAAGCCATTGACCTGTACAATTAAAAATTATTAACATGGCAAATCGCATGCATAATTTTCCACAATAAAAAAATATGGCACCTTGTCCTTACAGCACTTAAATCAGGATCTCTCCAGTATGGGCCCAGATAACAGCTATTTTTTGTACCATAATGTACCCTAAGGGGGAAGAACTCTGGAACCTGGGACTTGCAATCCTAGAACTCACCTTGCAGGAAGTCGCTGACATGGGGATGATTTCTTGCTCTCTCCTGCACACAAAATACCTAAAAGCAAACCCACCTCATTACTGAATCTCCTGCTCTGTTGCTGACTAATCTGTGAACTCCAAGAATTAATGAGAGGCTCTGAAAGCAAATGCCTCTGAGGTATAGTAGGTATTTCTCAGACTCAGAACTGTCTGCTTGTGCCTAAGCCCCTTAAAGTCCAGCAAGGAGACAATGACTTCTGAGGTTCTGAGGTGCTGTGACTTTAGGATCAAGAACAGAATCTCTTGATGAAATGAGCAGAGTGAACAATGAACAGACTACTCTGAACATAACTACTGAACATAACTACTAAATACACAGAACAGGGTGTGGCAGCACATGCCTGTAATCCTACCACACAAGAGGATGAGGCAGGAGGACCTCTATGAGTTCGGGGCCAGACTGCATTACATAGTGAGACCCTGTCTCAAAAAAAAAAAAACAGTTTTCTTTGGGTTGCAGCACAACTTTTGGGTGATTCTTAGCAATAGAGGAACAAAGAGGGCTTTTATAAGGGAGAAAGATTTGGCTGTGCAGCCATGCTGCAAGGGTTCTCTGAGTGCAACTCTGTGCCTAGTACTGGGCCAGCACAGGAAGCTCCACACTGTCCACAATAAACTCAGATTTTGTGGAAAGACATACATTCACTCAACGGTTCAGCTCCTACATATTTCTCGAGCTCCTGAAATGTGCCAGACACTATTCAAAGTACTTAGCAAAGAAGACAATACATAAATATTTAACAATTTGGCGTGAGTACAGAATCATGTAGCATGCTTTGCTGAGCATAGGAATAACCCTTCCAATGCTGGTAGTGGTTCAGAGGATACACAGGAGGAGTCAGGATAGCGAGGACCTCGGGGAAGGAAGACAAGCCTCAGGGCAGCTGCTACTTATCAACCAATGCCACATCTTGACAGCTTGGAAAGCCCTTCCTGTGGGTACCGGATGAACAACACCCTTGGCTTGAACATAAAGACAGACAACTCAGCCCACCCCTTAAGTACGTGGTGGTAAATGGTGAGGTGAAAGTGCTCAGGAAGTGTAGAGGAGATGGTGAACTGAGCCTTGTAGTTACAGGAGGCTTCCTGAGAGAGGTGATAACCATGTCACTTGCTCATCAGCCTGGCACAGAGAGGAGCGAAGTCCCCAAGGCCTTGTAGAGTGGCTTTATGAGAACAGCCTGAGACTCTTCGCCCTTTCCTCGTGGGTTATCTGTCATCACCATCTCTCCCTTTGTGTTTCCCAGTCGCAGAACAGCTACAGCGAAGGAGACTACGAGGGAGCCAGGCGGCTGGGGCGGAACGCCAAGTGGGTGGCCATCGCCTCCATCGTCATTGGCCTCCTCATCATCACCATTTCATGTGTGGTGCACTTCACGCGGAAGTGAGTGAGCTGTGGGAATCCCCGAACCACTTTTCTTGAGTGCCCAGTGGACTCTGTTAGGCTGGGTTAGGACATGCTCCAGTAACAAACAACCCAACACATAAGGTTCTTCATGTGATGTGGGCTGTGTAGGTGGGGGGAAGTTCTCTCCTCCACGCAGTCATTCAGGATCCGAGGCTGACTAAAAGTCGGCCATCTTGTATCTATTCTACCTAGAACAGGGGCCAACACATGTTTTCTGTAAAGGGCCAGACAGTAAATATTTTAGGCCTTGCAGGTCCTAGGGTCCTTGTCACAGTTTCTATCACAACTGCTTAGCACTGCCACTTTAGCACAAGAGCAGACAATATATAAATGAATGTATGGGGCTGTGTTCTGATAATACTTTATTTATAGAAGCAGGCATTTTGTCAGTGGTCCACAGTTTGTGAGCCTCTGATCTAGAACAGAAATTATTCTCAGGCTAGAGTAGGAGAAGAGGAAGCGAGAATCTCATATAGACTTCTCCCTGCCTCAGTCCAGGTGCCACAGATGTCACATAGACTCACAATTAAATGACTAAAACCACTCACCTTGCCCCACCTGTAAGAGGGTAAGACATGAGGGAAAGCAAAGGATATTTGGGCTTATTCCTGGGTCTGCCTAATCATGGGCTCAGTGAATGACTTCTGCATGATTCTGCCTCAAAGTGGCTGAATCACCTTTAATTAAAGGACAGAAGAGCCAACACATCCTTTTGGTGTCACTGTTGAGTGCTCATCTCATAGAGAGATGGATGCTGTTGAAGTTTCTCCCTGGAGCTGGGTGGATTTCTTCTGACTTCTCTCCTTAGCTGAGATGAGCTGCCGCTGCTGGAGCCAGTGATGTTTCCCAGGGGAGATTTGTCAGAGGAGGTGATGTGATAGGCAGCCCTGTCCCAGAGTGACAAGCCCAAGCCCATCTGTCTTCTGTGTAAATCTTGCCCACACAGCTAAGGATGCTGAGAAAGTCTTTAGCTTTTCTGCCAGAGAAACACAAATATTCCTCCACATCTCACTAAAGCATTCTGACCGATCTGCCTGAGCTGAGAAACCCAACCTCTTTGGCTTGGTTGACCAAAGAGGCTCATCCAGGTGGGTGAGGGAGGAAACAGACATCCTTCATTCTGCCAGGCCAGGCAACCCAATCTTGGCCACCAAGGGATGTAAATGTCACAGTAGATCCCCTTCCTGTTGGACAAGCCAGACCCAGGAGCAGTGAATGGCACCTGGAAGGAAGAGGTGATACCCTAACAGGAAGAACCCCAAAGGAAAACTACATGGATTTGTTCTAAGAATGGAGAAGGGGACATTATGACATTCCATGAGACAAGTTTTCTTGGTTTCTTGACATTCATATCCATATCAACAAATTGATTGAAGTTTGATGACATTAGCCTGTGATGGGGAACATGGTTGGAGAACACAGCCATCTTTATTCTTCAAATAAGGCTGTGTGCGTGTGCGTGCGTGTGTGTGTGTGTGCTCATGGAGCCATGGGGTGTGTGGCTGATGGTACAAGTTGGGACCAGATCCCCTGGGCAGGTCTTCCCTGACCACTTACTCCCCTCCAGCCAATTGTTTAATCTCCCAAACCTCAGTTTCGTCAATCGAAGATGAGATTTGTAGAAGCTTCCATTTCATAAAGCTACTGCAAAGGTCACTTGTGGACTGTTTGGTGTCTGTTCCTTGGTTGGTACATGAAATCTTCAGACTGTTTCTTCATCATGTTATTACTATCAGTATCCACATGCCTGAGAGAGGACCTAAGAGTTTAGGATGCCATTGAAAAGACCTCCAGACTTTGCACTCACGCACCAGGTTCCAAGGACAGTGTTCCAAAGGAATGAGGCCAAGTCCTGGCTCAGCTCCTGGGGACTTGTGAAAATACATACTGCCCAGATCACTGTTTGAGCTGAGTGTGTTAAAATAATAGCAGCTGACATGGACTTAGTAGACCTTGCTGTTTGCCAGGTACTATTCAAAGCTCTTACATGAATTAATCCTCACTGACTCCTTACAGCAGTCCAAAGAGGAAGTTATTATCCCCATTCTGCAGATAAGGAAATTTAAGCTCAAAGAGGTGAAATTACTTGTCTAAGGTCTCCCAGTTAGTCAATGGTAGAGACAGTTTAGCCCACAGTGATGGCACACCCTTGTAATCCCAACACTGGGGAGGCTGAGACAGGAGGATCACTGGGAGATGCAGGTCAGCCTGGGCTACCAAGTGAGTTCAAGGCCAGCCTGAACTGCACAGTGAAACCTTAACTCAAAAAAAATTTTTTTGTTGAGTCAGAGCCCAGAGTCAGAAAGTCAGGCAGGACATATTGATGCATAAAACAGCCTGGAGATTGGTAGGAGCTGCAGTGACCTGGACAGCACAGTTTAAAGGGAGAGACAACCACTCTACTACAGTTAGTACCACTTAGCATAAAACCTTCATTTATTAAGGGATGTTGGAAATCTGGATTGTTATGTAAAGTCATTTGATTTTTATATACTGACAACCAAGTTAAAGCAATGGAGGGGCAGGTATAAATACATCAGAAATAATAACCGTATCTGTAGCCTGGGTACTATCTACTTTGCAATCCATGGTGGCAAATTTGGCTTTCAAAGACCAATTTGTCTATGAGAATTTTCCAAGAGGTCTGACTAAGGAACCCAGAATTTTGCATATGTGAGCACTTTCTCCATTCTTAATATAAATGTTTGTAGCTGGAGAAGAAATGCTGATCTGTATGTGCTTGTGGTTGAATCTTTGTTAGTAAGAATAAAGTATGAAAGAGTCAACTCTCTGTTTCTTCTTCTGCAGCAGCAGCTTTTCACAGTGGTTAGAGCCTAGTTAGAGAATTAGGATCCAGGCGTGCACGCCTGTAATCCCAGCACTCAGGAGGCTGAGGCAGGAGGATTGTTGTGAGTTCGAGATCAGCCTGAGCTACAAAGTGTGCTCAAGGCCAGCCTAAACTGCATAGCGAGACCCTGTCTCAGACAAAATAAAAAAAGTAGAGAGGATTAGGATCCAAATCCTACTTCTAACACACAGACCATTTGGGCACTTAATTTAATCCTCTGTGACTCCACTTCTCCATCAATAAAATAAAGATAGAATTATTTCCATGTCTATAAGGACAGATTCCTTTTAGATACCTTTCTCTCCATGTTATCAAAGAAAAAAGACTCCCATGCTTAGAATTCCATGGAGAAACTCAAATTTAAACTTGGTCATGTGTGTGTAAGGGGGAGGGAAGAGAGAGAAAAAGAAAAAGAGAGAAAGAGAAGGAGGGATGAAGAGAAAGGAGAGGCACAGATGAAGAGATAAAGAGGGAAAGAGAGAGGGAGGAACTAACCTTTAGGGAATTAAATAAATTTTATCTTCCATTAAGGTGAATAATGTGGCCTATTTTCTCAGTAATCCTTGGAAATAACAGAGGCTTAAAAGAAATTTTCAACCACGTTCCATCTCAAAAAATTCCAATTTACTAATCAGATGCAAGTCCCAAGAATATGGAATTTTTTCAGCTTCCCACTCCCATTCAAGGGATTCAGACACTGATGGTTAGCAGAAACCTCGCTGCCAAACCCTGGCAAATCTCCTCCCTTCAAAGTGCAAAAGGGAGAACACACCCACGGTGGTAGCTGTTAACAGCGCGGTCAGCTTTCATTTACATCAGCAGACTCATCCTCCTAACTTGTTCCATCTAAGTCAGTGCCAAGCAGAGACATAGGTTATGGCCTAGCAGATGTACCCAGAGGAGGCCCTGCTGTAACAATCCAAAGACACCAAGGAGGGACCGGGAAATCCGACTACAGAAGATGCCTAGCCAGGAATAAGACAAAAACCCATTTCTGGGTTGCATTTAAAAATATAGTCTGAGGTAGACTTCTGCCTTTAAAAAATTGTGAAGTCCTTGCCTTTGAAAAAAATATTAGACTTGGGCTGAGATTGCAGCTCAGGGGTAAAGCACTTGCTTAGCATAGCCAGGCCCTGGTTTGCAGTCCTCAGAATTGCAAAAAAAAAAATTAAATTGCTTTTAAAAATACATAATTCATCTTTATCCTTATGGAGAAGATGGTAAGGAATCTGCTGGAAAACAGACTGGCACCCAAATAGCTGACAGCCCAGGTCGTTTACTTTCCTGATAGTCTTCACCCAAACTCATAAAAAGGACTCGTCCATGCTAATTTTGGAGCCTGTCTACGTAAGCCACATGGTAAATGAACAAAGACAGGGTTTCCAGTCATCAAATTCACAAAAACTGAGCATCACTGAGCCGCAATATTCAATAGCTCTGGGTCAAATTCTGTGTTCACAAGAGTGGTGTTCTGATCTCCATGAAACCAGAAACTTGCCCAGTCTCAAAGTCAGGAAATTCTCTGCCCTGAAGTTGCTAGAGAAAGTGGAGAGGTGAATGACCTAGGTGAAGTGTTTAAATATTGCAGTCCATTTATGAATCCTAATAAACTCACGTCTCCTGCAGGCTTCTACTTTCTGCTAGTGCCTTGAGAATTCAAGCAAGGTTAGGTCATTCTCAATGGTCACGTTTCTCAAAGTGTGGGTCTAAGACAACAATGTCACCTGAGCTGCTTATAAAAATGCAGATTCCTGGACCCCAGTCACTTGGATTTGAACTATGCATTATCATAAGCAACACACACACACATGAAATTAATTTTAAGTGTTCTCAAGTTGCTGAGACACTGTCCTAGTATTAATAGAGGACATTCTTGCCTGTGTGGACACAACCCACAAAGTGAGACTTTTTTACATCCCCAATGTAAGTGTTAAACAGTTTTTCTTCTCCTACTTACACAATGCAAGCAATTCTCCAGCAGATTCAACTCCGTGTCCTACAATTTAACTCAATTCTGTCACCATCTACCAAGAGTTACAGTCATATCACATGGGCCGAGCACTTGTTCCCACAAGAAGTCCCCCATTTCAGATGCAATTTACAAGGCCCACACTGTGACCTATGCTTCTGACCAGTTGGCTAGCTCTGAGTCAGAGGCTCCCATGACCTCCTCGTCAGGGTCTTTTAATTTGCCAGGGTGACTTACAGAACCCAGGGAAACACATTTATTTGTTTATTGTAAAGTGTATTACAAAGGATGTAGCTGAGCCGGGTGTGGTGGTGCACACCTGTAATCCCAGCACTTGGGAGGATGAGGCAGGAAGATTGTTGTGAGTTTGAGGCCATCCTGGGCTACAAAGTGAGCTTAAGGCCAGCCTGAACTGCCATAGCGAGAGGCTGTTTCAAAAAAGACCAAAAAAAAAACAAGATGTAGCTGAATGCCCAGAAGGAAGAAATGGTAGGGCAAGGTATATAGGAACGTGTGAAGTTTCGTGTTTTCTGCATGCATGATACACTCCAGGCATGTGTCTAGTGATCCTGAAGCTCTCAGAACCCTGTTAGGGTTTTTGTGGAGGGTTCTATAGGCAGGCCTGATTCATTACATTATCACCAATGGTGATTAGCTCAACCTTCAGCCCCTTTCCCCTCCCTGGAGGTTGGGAAAGAGGGGTACAGCTGAAAGTTCCAAACTTCTAATCACATGGTTGGTTCTGCTGGCACGCAGGGCCCATCCCGAAGCACGCAGGAGCCCACCAAGAGTCTGTTAGAACAAAGCATGCTCAGATCACTGAGGAAATTTGAAGGGATTTAGAGGCTCTGTCAGAGGGCTGGGGATGTAGCTTAGTGGTAGAGCACTTGCCTAGTATGTGCAAGGCCCTAGGTTCAATCCCTAGACAAAAGAAAGAAGAAAAGTAAAAGCTCTATGTCAGGAGCTGGGGTCAAAGACCAAATATTAGCATAAAAGATTCTCTTAAATTAGTATTCCTATCTGTAAGGATGTGAGGTTCTCAAGAAACAGGGGCAAAGACAAATATTTCTTACTGTATCCCAGTAACCCAGTTACAATACCAAGTAACAGCTTGAACTACGGCTGCTTCCCTAGAAAATGTATACACCCCCCAAGTTTAGTCAGGGTCAGGATCATTTACCCAATGTTCCACAGAATTCAGTGGCACTTCCTTAGCAGAAGCATCAGTTGACCATGACAAAGTTTGGATACAAAGGAGACAAGCCTTCTCTGCCCCCAAAATGACATCCTTAGATGGTGCTACTAGTACAGTGGAGCTTCATTTTACTTGGGAGTGAGGTTCTTAGGTCAGAGCCTGAGGTGAGCTTTAAGAATAAGCAAATGTGGGGACATCCATACAGACTCACATGTGGGTCTCGATCAGCCCACATGGCCAGCGAAGATTTCCAGTGATGGAAAATGTGATGATCCCGTGAGCTGGCCACCTGCTGAAGTAGTTGGCTGTGTTTAGAGTTCGTGGTGTCTCTGTAAACCTTGGGACCATGCTCCGCACTCACTTAGGAGCAGAAATGATCTTTTCATGCATGTTCTTGACTACTGCACGGGTTTGCAGCCAGATCCTCCAGCTCCATTTGAATGGTTGTGGGTTTTTTTTCTTTTTTTGAAGGAACATGTGTTAAATGTAAACAGACAATGTGATCTACTAACTTAAATCTCCAAGGGATGTTAAAGACACGGAGCCAGCCATGTCCGGAGCCAGCCATGTCCACACCCAGCCATGTGTTAAAAGTGCTTGTTCATTACTCATAAGAGCCTGTGTGCTTGAAGGTTTCTCTCAGGGCAGGACTTGACCTCTAAGCAGGTTTAGGAGCCCTGAGACTGTGTTCCATTAGGAACCAGAGACTGAGCAGTTATTAACCCTTTCCATACTGAAAAAACCTCTCTCTTAGAAACAAAGATATGACTTCTTCCCTAGCCTCAAAATATCCTGCAATTGCATCAGGATCAGAAGGAAACATATAGTAGTATATTGCAGTAAGCATGAAAAAGGAACTCGGCCTGTCTTGCAAAAACAAAAGTAAATCCATCTTCTTCTTTTACTGGCTAGAGCTAAGCTTCCTGGGAATTGTTTTTGTGTAGCTGTTTCTTTGGAGAAAAAGTCACACTCAAGTTGTCAGCAACAAAATGGAAAGATTTTTCCTGTGAAAAGGACATAAGCTAGTGGGTCATTAATGAAGAAATCAGAATAAACGTAAAATAGATGTAAAGACTCATAGAGCTACCGTGAAATACTACATTGTTTTATCTGCCAGACTGAAACAGTTAAAGAGATGAATAATATCAAAGTGGGCAGAGAGTGAAAAACTTGGGTACTGGCCTACCGGTGGGACAGTTTTGGGGGAAGCCAATTTGGATATATGGTCAGCCCTCTGTTCATATGGGTCCCACATCCCTGGATGCAGCCAAACTCAGATGGAAAATATGTGGAAAACCAAATTATATCTGTGTTAAACTTGTACTGACCATTTTCTTGACTTTATCCTCAAACCAACACTGTGTAACAGCGATCTATGTAGCGTTTGCATGGCATAGGTATTACAAGGCATCTAAAGGAGATTTGAAGTATCCTGGAGGTTATGTGTCAGTGGGAGGCAAATACTGGGCTATTTTATATAAGGGACTTGAGCTTTTGTTGATCTAGTATCCATGGAGGGACTGTGAGCCAATTTTTTGTTTACCAAAGGCCGGTCATGTTTATTAAATTTTAAAATCCATGTGCCTGCCAACCTATCAATTCCACTTCTCAAAATCCACCCCTAGATATGGGTGTACAAAAACGCATGTGAAACTCTTAGTCTCCACCCCAGCTACACCTCAGAATCACCTAGGGAGTTTTAAGAAACCAATCAGTGCCCAGAATTTACCCCAGACAATTAAATTAGAATCTCCAGGCCCAGTGATGGGCCAGGCATTTGGGAGGTTTTTAAAGCTCAGGGCCACAGATACACAAGGATACTCATGGCAGCTTTGTTTGAAAAAGGGAAATAGGGAAAACTATGAAAACCTCTAAATGTCCATCAGTAAGCAGAGTAAATAAGCAGTGGTTTATTCATAAAGTCGGACAATATACAGCAGCTAAAACATGAAACATCCTTGTTAATACTGTCACAAGGCCCTGCATGATCTAGTTGTTGCTTCTGTAGCCTCATGTCCCAGCACTCTCCTCATGCTCCACCTCAGCCGTACTGGATGTTCCTGTAGTATGTTTTTGCCTCTGGGCCTTTGCACATGCTATTCCCTCTGCCTGTAACTGTCTTTACCCTAATATCTACACAGCTTATTCCCATCTCTCCCCTAAGTGCTTGTTCATATATTACCTTAGCAGAGAGGCTGTCCCTTTACTCAACCATCCTGGCATTTATCACTTCCTGATAAATTTATATTTATGACCTACTTCCCTCTACTAAAATGAAAACTCCAGGCACATTTTCATTCCTGTCACTGTCCACACTAATAGAGCCTAGCACTGACGATGAGTACTTCAAAGCTAGACTGCCGGAGTTTCCATCCAGGTTCTACATCTGAGCAGCTGTGTGTCCCTGGGCATGTCTTTTAACCAATATTTGCCTCAGTTTTCTCTTACATGACATGGATGTATGAACAGTACCTACCTCCTAGAGCTGGGAGGGGTAAACTGCATAAAGCGTAATGCCTAGATTAAATTGCATAAAGCATAGGGACACATGATTACTCACTATGTAACTGTTGGGATTACTGTCATCAGCATCAATAGCAATGTCCAGCTGGTAAATATTTAAGAAATAAATGAAGGGTTAAATAAAATGAAGAAAAAGGAGATTGCAGAACAATGTACAACTGGCCCCCTACATTCATGAGTTCTGCGTTTGCAGATTGAACCAACTACAGAAGGAAAAAAAAAAAAACACTTGAACCTGCACTGAGCATACACAGACATTTTCCTTGGCGTTACTGCCTGAACAGTACAGTGTAACAACTACTTCTGTAGTGTTTACATCGTGTTGGCTATTATATAGAGATGATTTCAAGTACACAAGAAGATGTGCATGGGTTGTGCATAAATACCATGCTGTTTCATAAGAGACGTGAACATCCTTTGATTTTAGTGTTCTTAGGGGTCTTAGAACTAATCCTTGTATACAACTGCGTACAGCATGATCTAGCTCAGTAACCACACACGAGGGGTATATCATTTCTCTGTGCAGAGGTAAACACCTGCAGGGTGCGCGTCAAACTTCTAATAGCAGTTTGAGAAAGGCTCAAGACATTTTTCTGCATCTGTATCATTTGGTGTTTTGTATGTATCACATTTAAAATAAAATGTGTTTTCCAAGCCAAGCATGGAAGCACATGCCTGTAATCCTAGCATCCTAGTGGGGAGGCTGAGGCAGGAAGATGAAAAGTTCTGGTCCTGCTTGGGTCACTTAGATCCTGTCTCAAAATTGAAAATTTTTAAACTGGGATGGGGGTATAGTGCAATGAAATAGATATCGAGTAGATAATACAGATAGAAATAGTACAGATAGATCTTGACATAGGTGAAATATGTATAGATATGTAGACAGACCCAAATAAAATGGAAGTCATCACCGTGAAAAGCACGCAGGTCTGCCAGTCAGTTTCAGCCCTTGTATAGCCAGAATGCTCTCCGTCAAGTAAGGTTTGCTCCTAGAAAGCCCACTGCGGAGGCTTGGTCGTAGTCTTTCTTTCTCACTCTCTCTGTCTGTACCACACAGTGCCTGAGGAGTCCACGGTTGGCTGCAAGCATGGAGGATGACCCTCATCCACACACCCCAAAGAAGTTTGTGAGGAGGGGCTCCTTGACTTTAGACTGTGAGACCTCTTCCTCAGGACTCTCCAGAGGCAGGTGTCTGGCAACTGAACAGCAACAACAAAAGTCCCCAGTTTAGGAAATCCACGCCACACAGCCCCGTCAGCCAACGTCATTGATTTATACAAAAACGAAGAAGAAGAAAATGAACTCTCACTGTGGCCACTGAATGAAGCTCTACGTGCGCGTGCTTCTTCTCCAGAGATGAGCCCCAGCAGTCTCGGGCCTCTCCCTTGGGTAGGCGACTGGATCTGGGGGGAACAGGAGGCTCCAGGAAGATGCTAGTGTTACAGCACCAAGTACAAACATCTGCAGCATATTTAAAGCCATCTCATACAGTTGAATTCGTGGATTATTTTTCCTTTCATATTTTCATGTTGTAGCTTCCCTACAATCTTTAGTGACACTCCCGGAAACCCCCAGCCAGGTCGTCAAAGACCTGAAGGCTCTCTGCCCTTCTGTCTTGACCCTTATTTTTCCTAACAGCAACCCCCAACTTTCTTGCTTGCATCCACGTTGGTCAGTGTGATAATAACTTCGGTCTTCACTCAAGTAGACTCTGAGAATGTACTTAGTGGTCAATCCTAGGCTCATGAGCAGCCTCTTAATGCAAAGTTTGGGACTAAACTGGCTGTGTTTACAGAATATATTCTCCCCAAGCACCGCTCTCCCAATATCTAATCAGCCTCTTCTCTCTCTCCCTCGCTCTCTCTGCTTCTCTCTCTCTCTCTCTCTCTCTCTCTCTCTCTCTCTCTCTCTCTCTTCAATCTTTGGTTTTCCTGCATGCCACCTGGAAATGCCAGCCCCCTATGTTTCTTTTCTGTCAAAGGCAAATCCTTTAGGTCAGAATGAGCTGGTCTGCTGAGGCCATTATTTTGCCTGCCAGAATGTGCTACCACAGTGTTTTGCAGAACGTGTGCCACTGGTGGTACACAGATCATTTCTGATTAGTTCATAGACACAACACAAATTCATATGGAATTGCATAGAACTCCTTTTCTGTTCTTTTGCAATCCTGATTACAGCAAGGAGAAAGTTTGTTTGGGGGCTAGTGGATCCTTAACACTTTTTTGACACTATGGCCTTTTAAACAAAAGCAGCCCTTGGGCTTGGTCTTGTGTCTACAGAGAATTCAATGATACTATTTTGTTTTCATGGTATTTAATTTATTACCTTCCATTGGTGGCTTTGCCAAGATGTGTGTGCTGTACTGTTTCTGTTCAAATAAACTTACTTAAAAATAAATGGACTCAAAGACAAATACCAGATAATTAATGTACCAGGTGATATACATGTATATAAAGAGCAAAGGTCATGTCAACAAGTAGAATGAGAAATACAGTGGTAACAAACTTTTAGATTCAAAAGAAAAGGCAGCTTATTCTAGTTGAATGAACAAAAGGATAAGAGTCAAAATATATTTTGTTCATTAACTAGCTATGCAAGCTGATTTTAAGCAAGTTTCTTAGCCTCTCTGTGCTCAAATTTCTTCATCTGGAAAATGGAGATAAGAATGTTTGCCTACTTACAGTGTTATGAAAATTGTCATAAAAGATGGCACCCTGGGGGGGAATTCTAAGTGCTGTACAAATACAAAACCTGGTTGTTAGACCATTTTAAATCTCAGGCATCTGTTAACATACCGGGCCCTAGCAAAATAATAAAAGTTGGTGGACACCAGATTCCACCTGTCACTTCATCCAGACGTCCACCACGAGCTAGCACTTGTCCCAGGAGGACGCTGAGTCGGGGACGCAAATTCTCAGCACACAGGGATGCTAGTGTCATTCCAGTACATTGGATCTTGAATTTGTTTCTGACATTTTGTTGTTTATGTGTGTCTGGGTCCCTTCCTAGTCATTTATGCAAATCAAACGGAAAGTGCTGCTGAGAGGCAGAATAAAACTGGTTTTAGGTAAGACTATCTACTATGGTGTGTGAGTCATGTTTTCTTGGGATTCCCATCCTTGTAGACATGTCCGTAACCAAAATGTGCTCATCCAGCTCAGCATCCTTCCATACAGAAGACCATAGAGAGGGCGGTGATGGGGCTAGAGAGGCATCCAGTTTGAACTAACATGGCCTGCGGTGCCCTTCTATGAAGCATCTCAAATGTTGGTTCTGCTTTAATCAAAATAAAGCAAGAAAATATCTGCCACTGAGATCCCTAGTGTTAAGGAGACTCTGAAAAAAAAAAAAAAGGAGGCTCTGATTTTTTCATTCTAATGCTGACAAATGGGATTGCTATCTTCCCCAGGACATTTAGCAAAGCTGAAATTCCCCCTTGCTCTACTCTCAAAAGCACAACTAGGAAAAGGGTTGATGTGATGCACCTCCCATAAGACCTTTTCATTAGCTGGTGACAAAGACTGGCTAAAGCAAAGAGTAAAGCTTACTGTTCATTTCACTGAAAATTCCAGGGGCAGCTTCAGGTATGGCTCGATCTTGGTGTTCCATGTTACTAAGAACTTGTTTCTCTCTCTCTCTAAGGCTCAATTTATGGAGTGCGTTTTACTTGCATTGTGCTGAGATGGTTGTCATTAGCTCTGGACTGCCTCCTATCAAATTAGCAACACCTGTGCAAATAAAGTGCTTCTGCCTTAATAGCTCCAGAAGAAAAAAAACAAGGTTCAATTCAAAATAATGCACAATTGATTCAAATCAGGAAGCTGCCCATCAGAAAAGATATGATCCATTAACAAACAGGTGTGAGCACCTTATCCATATAAATTGATGCTATGCCCAGGAGTCTTCAGCCTGCTCCTTGGCCAGGCCTTAAATCAGTATTGACCCACTGGAGCTGAGTGTGAGGTTAGCTCCATGCAATCTTTATGGATTGTGAGTGTGGGAAGGGGTGGTTCCCCAAAGGAAAGCCAAAGTGCTTTTACCAGAAGGAGCGACAGATGCTGGGCAGAACAAACCACCATTGTTCACATGAAGCATTCTGCTTCTAACTATGCTTTCCACACACAGGACTACAGGAATCTAAGCTTCTCAAACAACTCTGCCATTGTGCTGTCATTCACATCCATTTCCTCATCTGGCCAATATGTATAGAACACCTGCTCAACCACAGATACTGCACCAGGTTTTGGACATTCCAGTATGATCAAGTGGGGGAGCTCTGAAAAGGCTGCTCACAGCCTAAACGGAGGGAAAGGGCACACACAAACCATTGGAAGGGACTGTGAGAAACATGAACAGAATATTATACAGTTGCTTACAGGAGGGAGCTCTGGCTCTAGGTGAGGGAGGTAGGTTTGGGGAGCAAGTGTCCCTGTTCCACCCACTCTTTGTATTGCTCAGGCTGATGTGGCTACAGCTCTTGAAGCTGCCCTGTCTTTGCCCACAAGTTATGGGCAGAAGCAGATGCAGACATAAAATTGCTGGCCTCAGCTCCTGGATCAGCAAATTATCTTTGGCCTACAGCAGGACAGCTGCATTCAGCAAAACAGCACCACGCATGTATCTTGATATGTAACCTTAGATTCAGGCTTCTAAATATAAGAGACAGTTTTGGGCCACCAATTACAAAAAAAAAAAATCTACAATATTCTAAAATAGTGTGTACCTTCCTGGGTTACTACTAACTCAAAATAATACTCATCGATATTGAATATTTCAGTCCAGGGAATTATCCTATAAAAATAGACCCCCGAAACTAGACATTTTTACTTCCAATTTTGACAAATGCATAAAGAATCATAAATGCTACTCAAGCTGGAGAATCCACAGAAGGAATTCTCTTTCTAATAGATTGATTGGTTGATCAATGGATTGATTCCAAAAGAGATTTATTTATCAGAGATCAAGAAAGAGAAGCAGTGCAAAGTCTCTGCTGTGCAGTCTGCATGAGGCACCTGGGATTCACCTTGAGTGCTTATTCCAAACAGGATGAGCACCCCATCAAGCCTACAACACTCAGACCACAGAGTTCAACCCTCTCTTCCTGTCCAAGTGCAGATCTTCCCCTGCCACATCCACAGACTGGCTCACTGCCGTGCCCTGCCATTTGGCTCTTCCCCAAGCTATCTGCTCCTGAGCCTGCCATGAACAGTTGATTGCCTTAGGATGACATGGAATCCCATGAATGAGAACTAGCTGTGCTCTGGGGTAAGCACAAAGGAGAACTTGTTAAAGGCCAAATCTGGCCTGGAGAGAGGTAACAAATGGCCTGATGACTCAGCATGAAGGAGGGCCTCACGCAAGTCTTCACGCTTAGGCAGCAAGGTAAAGTCAGAGCCATTTCCGAAGCTCGTCTAAACAATTACAATAGCTTACTTCTAGCACTCCCTGTGTCTGACTTTCTGATGGACAACATTACAAATACTACAAGCATGGGGACTTAGCCCAAATTTATCAATTTAGGGTTTTGGAGGTCAGAAGTCTTAAATGGGTCTCAGTGGGTCAAAATCAAGATGGTGGCAATGTTAGCATCCTTTCCGGAAGCTCTTCACAGAATCTCCTTTCTTGACCTTTCTACCTGCTAGAGGCTGCCCATAGGCCTCGGTTCATGCCCCAGGAAATAGTACCAAGAATCAATAAATGGGATCACATCAAATTAAAAAGTTTCCGCATAGCAAAAGAAGCAACACAGTAAAAAGATGGTCCATAGAATGGGGGAAAAAAAAACTCAGGTATTTTTCAGACAGATGACTCACTTCTAGAATATCTAAAGAGTTCAAAAAGTTAGACTCCCCTCAAATGAAAGACCTAATCAAAAAAATGGGCAACTGAAATGAACACACTTCACAGAAGAATAAACTATGATGAAATGTTCAACATCACTGGCTATTAGAGAAATACAAATTAAAACAACACTGAGATTCCATCTTACCCCAGAAAGAATGGCCATCTTCAAGAGATCAAATAATAAATGCTGGCAGTGCTGTGGGGGAGGGAGAAGGAATACTTCTACATAGCTGGTGGGAATGTAAACTAGTACCACCACTATGGAAATCAGTATGGAGATTCCTCAAAACACTTAAACTAGAAATTCCATATGACCCAGCTATTCCCCTTCTAGGTACAAGAGTAAGAGACATCATATTAGTGGTACATGCACAGCTGTGTTTATAGCAACATAATTCATAATAGCTAAATCTTAGAAGTGGCCTATATATCCATCAACAGATGAATAGATTTTTTAAAATACAATATTTACACACAATGGAGTACACTCAGCCATAAGGAAAGGTAAATTTGAGTCATTTGTAGGAAAATGGAAACACCTTGAACCCATAAATAAGTCAGACACACAAGGTTAAATATCTCTTTTTTGAGAAACCCAAAACTATTATAAAGAGCAAAATTATAATAAAATGTATAAATAAAGAGCAAAATTAAAGTAGTGGGAGGTAGGGAGATGAATCTCTCTCAGATGGGAAGGAGATCAAGAGGTGGAAGGAGGGGATTAAAAAGCAGATTTAAAATGTGTTGTGGACAGGCACCAACTCCACACAGTAAATGTAATCACTATGTACCACAAACAGACTAATTTTTTAAAAAGTCACCAATGGCCACTGTCTTGGTTACTTTTCTCTCGTGGCTGAGACAAAATACCTGAAGCCCAATATTAAGGGAGGAAACATTTATTTAGTTCACAGTCTGTGGAGGTTTCAGTCCATACTCGGCTGGCTCCAAGGCAGGGTGGCACATGGCAGAGGGCAACAGTTCATGGCAGAAGACAGCAAAAGCAACAAGAGCAAAAAGAAGGAGTGACAGAGAGCAAGTCTCTTTCCCTCCCTTACACTGTATGCAAACTGCCCACCCCAAGGTGGGTGTAGCACTCACACCCATAATCCCAGCATTGGGCCACAGATTTAAAAAAAAAAAACAAACCTCTAGAAGCCCACCCCATGACTGCATGAGGCCTTGGGGGGACATCCAGACACAAACCATAACAGCCACTCAACTCTTTCTCACGCTGCGTCTCTCTTGTTGTGACTCCTTTGCTTCCTTTTTCCCAATTTAAAGACCCTTGTCATTACTGTAGGCCTCCCCAGACAGTCCAGGGTGATCTCTGGGCTTTAAGGTCTGCTCATGAGCAAATTAACCCTGTGGGCTTCCTTAATTCTCCCTTGCCATGTAGACTACTCACAGGGGCCAGGAATTCACATGGGGATGTCTTTGGGCACCTGTTACCCTGACTTTCAGATTCTGTCCCACAACACCCATATGCAACAGCCAGGGTGGCTTCAAAACCTGAAGTGAACTCCACCATTCCTTTGCTGAAACCTACAGGCCTCCCATGCAATTAAAACTCAAACTTTTACCTGCAAAGCCCTCCATGGTTAGCCCCATGGCTATGCCCAGAGCTCATCTCTTACCCTCCCCCTAGCTCTCGGCTGCAGCCCCACCCTGGATTTTCCACTGTTCCTCAAATGCGCCAAGCTCATTCCTGCCTCTTGGCCTTTGTATGTGCTGTTTCCTCTCTTCATAAAACTATTACCCAGATTTCTGCATAGCTGGTTCTTCCTCATGTCCTGGGTCCTGGTTTCACAGGGAGGGCTACCCTAACACCCCCATATAAAACCCTAGCCACTCCACTCCCAGTCACTTGCTAGCACATGACCCTGTTTTATTTTCTCCACATGACTTACCATCACGACAATTTTCTTGTTTATCCAACTACTTGACTTATTCTCTTCTTTATTGTTTATTTGCTTATTGTCTCTCTCCTCCCACTAGGATGTCAGCATTCTGAGGGCTGTTCTGCAGTGATGCATCCGAGCAGTTAGGGTAAGGTAATGCCCATGGCAGGTACTCTACATACGAAGTATGATCACAATGTATGGAGAACGTTTACATTAAAAACAATTTATTAAATGACACATTGCCACTAATCTCCCTCAAATTACTCCTGTCTCAATTACTTTTCTCACTGCTAGGACAAAATACTCAACACCCGAAGTTAAAGGAGGAAAGGTTTATTTGGCTCATGGTTTGCAGAGGTGTCAGTTCATAGTTGGCTGGCCACAAGGCAGGGTGGCCTGGCAGAGTGTAATCACAGAAGAGAAGCAGGTCACAGCAGGCAGAAGGCAGCAAGGCAATAGACAGCCAGCAGCAAGCTACAAGCAACGGACAAGTGGCAAACCACGAACAGCAACCCTCTGTCCTTTATCTTTTTTTATTTTTTTTATTTTAAAAACAAGAAAAAACAATAACAAAATAACAACATAGACAAAAACAAAACAAAGCAAAAACAATAAAAATGATACAGGGTTTCAAAACAGCATGATAGGAATTCACAGTGGTTGTTATATTACATATTGTTATCTTCAACGAAGTTGCTCAGATTATCAGACGTAAGAATGCTAGACTGATCCAACCATTAAAAAGAATAAAAATAACCACTGTTGAGACCATGTCACCTTGTCTATAGATCAGTTGTGATTGTACTATTCTTTATGCTAATTGGTGTCTGTTTGTTAATATGTTTTTGTACTTTTATTTTTTTTAAAAAAATAAAAAAAGAATAAAAATAATAAGAAAACATTAGAAATGATACAGAGCTTCACTAGACAAGATGGTAGGAATTCAAGAATGGTTGTTATATTGCATATTGATGTCTTCCAATGAGTTGTTCAGATTACCAGGTATAAGCATGCAAAGTTAGTCAAAAAAGTTTAAGCTTTAACTATTCCTTTCAATGAATCATTAGATAGCAGCAGTACAATTATCCCGGCTCTCCATATATATATATATATATTTTTTTTTACCCTTCTTTCTTTCTTTTTCTCCTTTCCCTCATCCCAGTCATTCCTTCCTTTGAGCAATTTCTTTTCCCTTCATAATATCTATTGTACATTTTGGGTTTGGTTTATTCTTTCAGGTTCTTATACTAGGGAGACAATGTCCTTTACATCTTATCCAGGCTGACCACCTTAGAGTAGGTAGCATTCACACCCAGGGTAAGGTAGCCTTAACCTTAGTGTCACACCATGAATCAATCCCAGGATCACCTGCTTGAGCCCAACAGCACACACCCTGAAACCAGCCACCCCTGCATGAGGCTTTGGAGGGACACCTGCATACAAGCCATAACAACTCCCCTTGCTTTAAAGACACTGTTCCCACTGTTCTTTCCACTTTCTGAAGCAGTTCTGGAAGTCTTCTTTCGTGAGTGTCTTCACAAGATGTGATCAAAACTTCAGTAACAATGCTCCCAATTGCCACCAGCAGGATGGGAGCCTGTAAAAACATTACCGTGAGTCTCTATCCCTCTTAGTCACTGGACACGGCACCATGTAACTTCTGGCTCTTCCCCAGAGTCACAATGACCGTGGAAGGTAAACACCTCAAGCTGATCCAGCACATGAAGGCAGCTACAACAACACAACTGAAGACACTCCTGCAAGAAGACTTCCAAACTGCCTGGGAAGCGGCAAGAACAATGGGATAAGTGTGTTCGGAACAAGGAGGGGTGTTCTGAGGGGCTTCGTGGCAATGTGTCTTTTACTGTAATATTTTTAAATTTAAACATTCACCTTATATTTTGATCATACCTTGCATTTGTTCCAGGAGTGAAAATTCTTCCCGTGTACTCATCACTTAGCAAATGCATATGTCTTGGTCTCGGATGAAGATGTAAAAGCGGGGAGAAATGAGAAAAGAGAACAGAATCCAAGCTTCCCCCACCCCACCCTCATCATTCTGGCTTTATTTTTACATTGCAATCTGACAAGCGTAAACCTGAATTTTAAAGCAAGATGAAGCTAACAAAGGTACTGGCTGAAAAATTCTGTCCCAAAACACTCTCGCTTTTCCTTCACCAAATCATGGGATTTTTAGCAAAAGAAACACACCTATACTGAAAAGTTATTTCCAAGGGAACCCCGCCAGCGTGGCCGGCCTTTCGCGAAGGCCTCCTTTGAGGCTATGGTGCCCTCTAGTGTAGGCAATGGGGAAAGGCGCTTTAGGGTGTTCCCTTTGGTGAAGGGCGTTTCTTTTGTCTGGAATACACTCTGGGTTGTTTTGTTGTTGTTGTTGCTGGTGTTGTTCTTTCTTTCTGTTTTCTTTTTTAACTATCTGGACCTAAAAAGAAAAAAGTGGGAGGGACATATCATGACTTTCACACAGAAAAGAAGCAGCAGAGGTCTCAGGATATAGCTTAGTGGTAGAATGGACGCTTAGCATGTGTTCGATCTCCTGTACCATCAAAAGGAGGGTCAACAAAACAAACTGAACTAATGCTGTGTGTGTGTGTGTGTGTGTGTGTGTGTGTGTGTTGACTGTGGAGGGCCACCCTGAGGTGACAACTGAGTTGAGACTTCAGTGACAAGGAGTCAACCAGAGAAGAGCATGAGAAGAACACTTTAGTCAGAGGGAAATCATAAGTGCAAAGGCCCTGAGATGAGTGTGAACTTCATGTATTAGAGATAGCCATCAGCCAAAAATCTAGTTCAAAAGCAGCAGACTATGTTAGTGCTTTGTGTTAGCGGCCATAGGCAGGTAAATGCCTCTTGAAGTTCACAGTCATTTTGTCTAAAGTAGTTTCCCTGTCACCCTCTCATTCCGTGAAGATTGTTTGTTTGTGTATATGTCTGCCACATGAAGCCCTTTAGTTTTGCAAAGGGATAAATATTGTCTGCTTTTCTATTTTATTTTATTGTCTTTGCGGGAGGATTTTTTGGGGAGTTGCAGTACTAAGAACCCAAGTTCCCCCACTCATGCTGGGACAACGTCTATTGCTGAACTACATCCTCAAACATTGCTCCCCTGGACACACGTTGTTTTAAAAAATTTCATTTTGAGACAGGGTCTTACTAAGCTGCCCAGGCTAGCCTCAAACTTGCAATCCTTCTGCCTCAACCTCACGAGTAACTGGGATTATATGTGGCCACCACCATGCCCAGCACCTAAAACAATGCTTGTCTTACATGGGTCCTCCATAAATATTTCTGGGCAGAATGCTATAGAATGAATTCACCTTATTTCTGTGTCAGTAACTCTGTCACGATGACTTTTGCATCTCAGTAAGGACAGAACACAAGAATGTCTAGCAAGAAAAGATGGGCAAGTCTCTTGCTATGAGTTGGTGAGAGTTTCTCCTCCGGAGATTTATGGGCTGGAAGCTTGATCCCCAGTGCAGAAGTTAATCTTTAATACGAAGTGGAGCATAAACTTGGTGGTGGGTGCACACCTAGAATCTCACAACTCTGGGAGGTTGTGGTAAGAGGATCACAAGTTCAAACCCAGCCTGGGTAATTTAAGGTCCTAGCAAGACTACCTCATCTCAGAATAAAAAAGAGCTAGAGCTGGAGTTCAATGTGAAGGGCCTGGGTTCAATCCCCAGTACTAAAGCAAAAGAAAGAGGGTAGGGAGGGGGAGGAAGAGGAGAAGGTGGAGAAAGAGAAGGAGGAGGAGGAACAGGCAAGAGTTCAGTGGAGAATAATTGGGCCATAAGGGCTCTACCCTCACAAAGGGCTTGATGCTGCCTCTCAGGAGTCAGTTTTCTTAGGAATCAGTCAGTTCCTGTGAGAGTTCGCTTCCTTCCACAGGCTGATTTCAGATTGAGATAGAGGATGCA
This sequence comes from Dinomys branickii, assembly GCA_004027595.1. Lineage (NCBI taxonomy): Eukaryota > Metazoa > Chordata > Mammalia > Rodentia > Dinomyidae > Dinomys > Dinomys branickii. The sequence continues at coordinate 83,967 of PVLD010001773.1, read as the reverse complement.
CTCAGGAGCTGAGTGCCAGTGCCCAAGGAAATGAGACACAATATAGTCGGGGTACGGCACTCATTTAAAGGCTGTTCTGAGTCTGGGTGACCTCGGATGTGTATTCTCACTGCCAGGTTACTGCCTCCCCATGGCTTTGAGGTGGAGATCCACACTAGACATGCTGTCTCCACTGCAGCTGCTTTCTGGGCTGGAGGAAAAGGCAATTTATAGGTGAAAGGGAGTGGCCAGACCCATTTGCCACTTAAAGGGACTTACCCAGGTTTTCTATATAGGGAGAAGGAAAAAAGTAAATAAACCGGGCTTGTGTTCTGAAGCTGCAATTTTTTTTTAAAGTACAGTTTTAAATTCTTGATTTCCTGGTCTCTGTTCTACTTAGTTTTATTTCTTCTAGCCAACCTCAAGTGGAAAGCACAATATCACACTGCAAGTCAGGCTATCCCAAAAATATCTTCTAAAGCTTGTGGTAATTCATCCACCTGCCTCCACACGGTGCTGTCATTAGTAAACCAAATGCCCAACCACCACCACCAAAACAAACCTCTGAGCTCAGTAAAGACTGAAATGTCTCTTTTTGAAATGTCAGTGTTGTTTCCCATCATGTAACTGCGTGCATTGTATTTGTGATAGGTACAGTATTCTAAATACCAGCTCTCTTTTTTTTTTTGACTGTGCATTGAAGTCAGGCCCTCGCGCTTGCCAGGCAGGCACTTGTGCCACTGAGCTATATCCTCAGCCCCAGCTCTCTTATTCTTAGGTTCAGTTGCTTCTGTTGGAGAGGAACCAGGCCATTGTCAGTTCATAAGTTACATTTGTACAAATTGGAAACAGGTGTCCATCCCTTCAGGCAACACAGAGAAAGGAGCTCAGGTAAAATCTCAACACCTGCTTGTCTCCTGTGGCAGACATCCATGCACGGGACACACCTGTACAAACCCAGTGACTGGGCTGTCTGCATTGATGGCATCTTCAGGGTACCCCTGGTAGTGTTTGATGTCAAGGGCTCATGCTTTCACTGCTATCTAAGCCAGAGCAGAAGTCTCGGAACTTTCTGTTAGCATCGAAGCATCTGCATAGCTCAGATAAGGAGTTCACAGCTCATGTGTTCTTCCTGATCTCTCAAGTTGCTTAGGAGAGAACCTGAAGCTCATGGCTTCCTCACTGCTCATTGTGAGTAAGCCAAGGCCACAATCAGAAAAACAGCTTAAAAAGAATATATAGACATATAAACATGTATATAAACTAAAAGGTGGACGTCTCCCTCCTACCTACTATTTCCAATCCCATTCCTCTAAGGGTACCACTAGCAGAGCACTGTATATCTCCCCACAAGTCTCCATTTGCAAGCAGTGACACTAATACACATGCTTACCATTATGGAGGCTTTACTAAGAGTCAAATGCTGTGCTAAGTGCTTTTCATGATTGTCTCCAAGTAATTCACAAAACAATCTCATAAGACAAGTATTACTATTATGGTCCTTTTCACAATAGAAGAAGCCAAGGTGAGAGTTATTAAGTGGTAAAGCCAGAACTTGAATCCAGGCACAATAACTTCAGAACGTGTGCTCTTACCTCCTACTGTTCTGTCACCTGCTTTTAGAATTTGGAATGGTTGAGGACCCTTCTCCATAGTTACCCACACAATTCTTTCTTCTTAATGTTGCTCAGTATTCTACAAGATCCATTCAGCAATTCTTCTACTGACAAATTTAAGAATTTTCCAGCTTTTCCCCTTTCTTAGTTCATCAAATCTAAGATTTTTTTGATAAGAAGTACTGAGTTTCAGGGAGATTAACACTTAAAAAATGCATCTTAGAATTATTATATTGTGGTCTTAGAGGTAATGCTGTAAATGAACATGCTTGCATATTATTTTTCATGCATGTATTTCTACAGAAGTTCCCTAGAAGTGTAACTGAATGTGAAAATGAAGATGTATTTCGTATTTTAGTAGATACTATCAAATTCTCTCCAGGAGGCCTTATGTTAGTAATTTGTGTTCCCATTTATTTAACAAAATTGTCCGGTATAAATATTTAGTGGACATAATGCATGATGTAAACTAGCAAATTCCAAGTATTTTGTGATACACGAAAAAAGCAAAACAAAAATACGACATTGACAGTGAGAAAGATTAGAATGTTTTAGTATCTGTGTGCACAGTTCTTGTCCAAACACTGCTAATACCTTATGTACTGAATGATGTGTCAAAATTACAAGATATCTTGCAAAAGAATTTATCAAAAGGCTGTGTACTAGTTTGATAAATATATACCAATATCTTCAGTGTTTTACAACTCCCAAGCTACTAGAGGTAAGACATTTTCAGAATTATTATGGTCTGCCCTTTTTTCAAACACCTGCAAAATCACGTATGATTTCGCAGGTCTGGAGGCTGCATTTTAAATAAACACTCCAGATTATTCTAATGCACTGTAAAACTGCTTTAAATCGCTTTAAGAAGAGAGGTTACTTAATAAGACTTGCATTTTACAAATATCCCTTTGGCTACAAAATATACAATCAGCTAGAAGTGGGCTAAAACATTTTATGGCATCATCACTGAGCCAGGGGCGGGCAGAAAGGCCCCGCCTGTCCGTGGGCGCACGCGAGTGCCTCCTGCGAGCCATCAGACACCCCATTCTGGGCTCGGCCCTGTGCTGCCAACTGCGACTGCGCACTCCTAAGTCCGAGAAGCCCCCTCCACCCCGGGGTTCCGGAGACCGCGCCATCCCAATCCGGAAACGGAAGTGAGGTTGAGTGAGCCTCGCGCTTCGCGGGTCGCCGCAGTCCCTCCCGCTCTAGGCGGGGTCGACTCAAGGAGTCGCCGGAAGCGGAAGTTGCTAAGGGGTGGGGGAGTTGTTAGGAAAGTAGCAGGTTTTTTCTCCTACTTCTTAGTTTCTAGCTGCGGCTACCGCGGCTACCGAAGCAGATAAAAGACCGATCTTGAGACCTCGCCAACTCTGCTGATCTGCTTAAGCCCGCACCTGGCGCGCATCATCATCTAGAGGACGTAATACATTGGTGCTCCGACCCTTCCCAAGGTCCTGGTGACCCCTTGGTGCCGGGAGTCCCCCCGTCCCAGGTCGCTTCCCTGGAGTGAGATTCCGTGTGGCTTCCCGGTGTCCCCGCAGACCCTCGCCATGGGCAACACGAGCAGCGAGCGCGCCGCGATGGAGCGGCAGGGTGGCCATAAGACACCTCGGAGGGACAGTTCAGGTGGCACCAAGGACGGGGACAGGCCCAAGATCCTGATGGACAGCCCTGAGGACGCCGACCTCTTCCACTCCGAGGAGATCAAGGTGCGGAGGGTGGGGGAGTCCGATTCTCCTGGACTTATAGTGAGGGGAGGAGCCCTCTACTAGATTCCCGCCACATCCTCTAAAAGTCACCGTGAGAACCGGGAGGAAGATGGTTTCTCACCAGGTGTATGTAAAAGCCAGATGGTCCTTTAAGAGCCCTCGTAGCAGTCCAGGAACTTTGTGTCTAATTACCGATATGAGAAAGTCACCCTGCGGGAGGAAAAACTCACTTCGTTTAACATCATTACGGAGAAGGAAGCTCTGGGACCGAGTTTCAAATTCTTAATTAATTAAAAGAAGCAAACTAGCAGCAACTGTGCACCAGTCTCCGCTTTTCTCTTAGGTATAATTAGTTTCGCAGCTTTGAGAAATCGTTCCTCACCTTGATGCAGACTGGTGCTTTCTTAAAAGTTGGTTTGGTGGATTGTTGTTCATTTTGGAAATAAACCAGACCACACACGTAAGCTGAAAACAGAATTGCATAGCTGACTGCAATTGTCGTGGATGTTTAGTTCTGACAGCTGGTCTACCCTGCCTTTTTTAGTACAGCATAGAAAAGTAATTGAACTTGTGGAGGTCAGTGGCAGAGTGAAGGAAGCTTCAGTCTGGAGGAAGCAGCAAGCAACTGCTAAGCTTATGTTCCATGTTATTTAAATGAGACGTATCTTAACCAGACACCTTTTGTAGGTCAGACGTGGACTTCTTGCGGCAGCGCCTTAATTCATCAAAATTAAGAGTCTGGATTCCTATTCAACTGCGTTCTGCTAACCACCTTGTTGCTGGTCTGTTTCCTGCCGAAGGAACCAGTCCAACAACACATAGTGATTGTGGCAGATGCAAAACTAATTCCTTGGGCCTGGGATGTAGCTCAGCAGCACGAGCGCCTGCCTGGCAAGTGCAAGGTCCTGAGTTCAATTTTCGGTACCAAAAAAAAGAAAGAAAGAACTAAGTCCTTAGAGAAAGTAAGTAGATTTAAGAAGAATGAAGGTGTCCCCACCCATAATAATCGTCACTGTCCCCTAGCTAATTGCCCAGTGGTTTACTCCTCCTCTTACATTTTTTCCCAGGTATTGGGCTGAATAAATATTACCTCACATCTTCATTGGAATCTTAGTTTTAAGGCAAACTTTAAAAAGCCTCCATCCTTTTACATGGCCCTGAGTCCTGTCATTTGAACTTGTTTTCTAAACTTGTTGCATTCATGAAAAGTGTGCACTGAACTCTGGAGTCGTGTTTCCCCGGTGACTTGACGTGCCTTCCCCCGAGACTAATGGTGGCCCCTAAGGCGACTCACGATACCTTAAGTAGGAAAGTACTTCCCACGCTACAAAAAGTTTAGCAAACAGATGATCTGTGGAAAGTGAGTTTAAGTAGCATCCTTTCTCATTGCATCAGAAGTTACTGAATGATGTGGCAGACACCCTGGACTGAATATTCCAAATACCAAAAAAAAAGTCCTGTGTTCTTTTTTAACCACCCCCTTGGGAGGCTGAGGCAGGAGGATAGTTGTGAGTTCGATACCAGCCTGGGCTACAAAGTGAGCTCAAGGCCAGCCTGAACTGCATAGCGAGACTGTCTCAGACAAAAAAAAAAGAAAGAAACCGCCCCAGTGCACTATCTTGACAGCAGTTAGCGATCACATCCCCTAAAGCCATTCCAGCCTGTTATCTAATCTGTACATTTTTTTTTTAACCTGTAGATCTTGTTAGAGTTCAGAGAATGCAACTAGCTTTTAGATAAGCTCAAGTCAGTGTTTTAAATGAGGGTGCCAGAAGTTTGCTAGACTCCCTTAAGCACTTCTCCCAGCCTGGAACTCCTGCTCTTTTTTTTAAATCTTTGGCTTCTGGCTAGGAAAAAATGTAAAAGATCCATGACCAAATTTATTTCACCCAGACAGGGTAAAATGTGCTTCTTATTCCAGAATCTCTCTTACTGGGCCCTTACCACCCCCGATGGTATTGTTTATCGTAATGAGCGGCCTGCCTTTGCTTTCCTTATGTTTCTCCTCTGTCTAGACAGCGGGGCTGATTAGTTTAGTTTTCCTTCCTCACCAGGTGATTTGCATTTCTCAAGTTGACAGTCCTGGAATTGTCCGTAATAAATTTTCATGTTCTTTAATTGGCCTTTATTAAGGGAGGAAAATGACATTTAGTAAGCTAGCTTTTTACTCATTGCAGTCTTCCTGCAAACAGGTATTAAAGTTTTCTGTAGAATTCTTTTTTTTGTGACCTTATTTAATAACAGTGATATAGCTAATAATTATTAAGCACTCACTACACGTCAGACACTGAACAGAACATGTGGATTTTCTCAGTTTTCACAACAACCTTAAGAAATACGTAGTTTATTTCCATTTTAGGGTTGGTGTGACGGGCACAGTGAGGAAGGGATGAGATCTAGGTAGCACCACTTCTTTAGAGTGAGTTGTTCGTATTAGGATAAGGATTTATTGCAGGGATCTCACTAATGGCTTCCTGTCCCTGAGTAAACTGTACTTCTAGGCTCCAGAGAAGGAGGAATTCCTGGCCTGGCAACATGACCTGGAAGTGAATGATAAAGCCCCTGCCCAGGCACGGCCTACTGTATTTCGATGGACAGGAGGCGGAAAAGAAGTTTACTTATCGGGGTCCTTCAACAACTGGAGTAAACTTCCCCTCACCAGAAGGTACTTGCCTGGGGGCGTGTTCGTTTATTTATACTTATCTTAGCCTAGATACTCATGTTTCCAAAAGATCTGTGCAAGTGAATGGAAAAAAGAATGTTTTTATAAAGCAGATGTTGAATGAGGAAATGATTTTGCTTATTAATAAATTGTAGGTTTCAGATCTAAGAAATCTTTAGGTTCAAAGCACACGTTTTTTTAGAAGGAAACATCTCTTGGTAGAGAGTATTTCCAAATCATGAACAGGTCTCGGTTCCGATACTGAGTTTATATATTTGTCCTCAGATCTAGTCATAGGGCAGTGGAAACAGCCCGGGACTGGGAATCTTAGAGGCACAGATTTAAGCCCGCATTGTTTACACGGTCACTTCATACCTGAGCCCCAGAATGCCTGTTTGTGAAAAAGGATGTTGGGTCAGGTGCTCTCAGAGGTTCACTCCATCTTTGATTCTCTGCATTACTTCTGTTGGGGAGTGCGTGTTACGTGGGTCTCGTTAGCAAGGATATAGTAATCCAGGCGCCCTGGCATGGATTTCTATGTCAGATTGCCCAGGAGAAAGCGCCTTCACTGGCAAGGACCCGTGATGAAATGAGAGAAATGGGGCCTGCTGGTCAGGCCTGATGGTTGTCAAGGGACTGCCTGCATTTCTAGCAGTAACATTAGAGAAGGAGGGAGCCACTCAGCACAGCAGTCACACATCGGTTCAGGTCAGGGAAACCTAACAACCAAAGGAAAAAGGTTGCAGAAATCTGGACGTTTGTGTGTCCTGTTAAATTGATCCTCTCTGTCCCCAACACAGACTGACAGCGTAAAAGCAGGCAGCTTGCTGTCTGCCTCATGTTGACATCCTCCTCCTTGTTCAGCGCTGCCAGGTAGCTGTGTGCACACAAAAGAGAATCACAAGGGTTGGTCTGTTTACCTTCTCATGTTACAGCCTAGTATGTGAGCAGAGTGAGGTCTCAGGAAAGTTTCTCACCCTGCTGCTGCTTTGTGTAGCTTTTGTAGATTGGGATCATTATTGTGAGCTGTCTAAATGGGGTGATCATGTTTGCTGTCCTGCAGGTGACCTCTTGGTTTTCCATGGAATGTTGTTCCATGGCTGGCTTGAGCTAGGACGGCACCCATCCAGCTGAAATGTTCTGCTTCCTTTCTCCTTGTAGCCACAATAACTTTGTAGCCATCCTGGATCTGCCAGAAGGAGAGCATCAGTACAAGTTCTTTGTGGATGGTCAGTGGACGCACGACCCTTCTGAGGTATTCTTCCTCCTGTCCTTGGTCCTCTGGGTGCCTGCACAACCCACATAAATCACCGTGCCCTGTGCTAAAAGTCCCTGTGAGGCTGAGCAAGATAGCACTAGTACTCAGGCTGTTGGCACACTTGACTAAGAGGAGCAGGGTAGCTAACTAGGAGGTGAGGCCTGCCAGCCAGGAATTCCAAGTCCTCTAAAGAATAACCCCACAGACCTTCCATGTTATGATTTCTGCCTGTCTGTCTCTTCCCAGCCAATAGTAACCAGCCAGCTTGGCACAGTTAACAACATCATTCAAGTGAAGAAAACTGACTTTGAAGTATTTGATGCTTTAATGGTGGACTCCCAAAAGTGCTCCGATGTGTCTGGTATGAACAGTTATTTTGTACCACATGTGTGCAGGTGGGGGCTATGGAGCCTACAGATCCTCTCATTTCTCTTGTGTCTTGCTCTGGAGTTCAGGCTGCCCAGTTACGTGGATGATTGTAGCTCCAAAGGGCCAGAGCACTAATTCCTAACTGTCTCAGATCAGGTTGTGGAAGTTTAGTCCCAAGGGAGCTGTAAGTTGTCCTGGTCTTCTTGGGTATTCAGTATAGTTCACTTGGCCGCAGAAACAGAACCACAGCTTGGTGTCAGGCCAGAGGCAGGGCTGAAGAGGCCACCAAAGAGGCCCTGGAGGGAGGGACACATTGGGTCGTGGATGAGCCAGCACTGGGGCAGCCTGCCAGCTCACTTCCACTCCTGGTGCCTAGAGAATTTCGACCTGACAGATGATAAACGGATGCCTCAGTGACCTTGGCCTCCACGTGTATAGTACATTAGCACTTTGCCAGACTCTTTGACAAGGGAAGAAAGCTGCCCCCACAGGAAAAAGGCTGTGCAGCACAACTGTTCTTTCTGAAAAGTCTGCTCAGTGTGGGCCTAGCAAAACTTTTCCACATTTTGATAAATTGCTTTCCATCCAAACCCCACAGGAAGAAACTCCCAGCACATAACACATACAATTCCAAGGGATAGATGTGTTGTAATCGGAAGTGTCAATGCCTGTTGCAATTCCCCTTGTGCCCAAAGGTGCAAACCATTCCTAGGCCCTGTGGGGAACATGAAAAGATTCCCCGGGAGTATGTTTGGCAGGCTAAGAAAATGGATTTGCTTCCATTTACAGAATGATTTTCCATCATCACCTGGCTGGGCCTGGAGGTTCTGCCACCAGGTTCTCTCATTGTTACCAGGCCAGAAATCACAGTGGTAAATTGACCATGGTAGGCTTGCTGTGGCTGACAAATCAAGCTGTTAGGCAGGACTTCGGGATCCAAAAACAGTGTTCTTTTATTTGGGTGGTTTAACTCCTCTTTGAGAGAGATCACCTACTTTTTTTTTTAGATAAGAATCAGAGACCGGAAGAGGTACCCAAATATCCTCCTACTTGCTGATAAATGTCATTTTAGGTCACATACCAAAGCTTCTAGTCACACTTCTGCAATGTAGATCACCTGGGGGAGAAAACGGACTCCTTGCTGCCAATAGACCAACTTCAAGCTCTCAAGAGCTTATAAAGATACATAATTTTCTTAAAATATGTCTTTAGTCCTTATGGCTCCTAATGCATTTAATGCTTTTCTCAATTTTTTGTTGTGATGCAGTTGGATCACGTGAAGGAAACCTGTCCCTAGAAAATGCCATTGAGGGACTTGGCAGAGCCAGGGCATATCAGGTATATTCTGGACTAGCCCAGGGATCAGGTGACCAGAAACCCATCCCCAGTGTACTTTGAATAATGGCTCAGTACCTTCCAGCAGGCCAAACATCACTAACCGAGCTGCCTCAATATGTAACCCTGCCTGCTGAGCCTTTTCATAATGGTCTCTAATCAGAACATTCAGGCCAGCACTTGAGAGGAACCCCAGTGGGTCAAAGAGATTTTAGAAACTGACTTTTCAGTTATTTTTTAAAGTCCACTGGTGCCTCATAAAACCTCTTTATTCTGGCTGGTAGTGCTCCTGACTTGGGATTAGCCAGCTGATCCTCACTTGAAGCCTCAAGCTTCTCTATGGTATGGGCGTGCCCAGCCTGAAGTGAGCAGAAAGCCTTCTACGGACACGTGAGGTCAGGAGATTGAGAACGGCCTCCTTAGTAGTCTGCCCCAAGCTCCCTGGCTATGCCCGACTTCTATCTTCCACCAGGGCATCGTGAGTTCACTACTGGTTTTTATTCCAGTCACCCAAATTCCAGAAGGGTTTTCTCATTTCTCCTTTGGAGCCCCTCTGTCTTTCAAAAAACTATGATTCTGGGGGCTGGGGATACAGCTCAGTGGAATAAGCGCCTGCCTAGCAAGCGCAGGGTCCTGAGTTCGATCCACAGTACCGCCAAAAAGAAAAAAAAAAAACTATGATTCTGTATTGAGGAAACAAGAGACAAGAAAGCCAGGTGACAGCACCCTAAGTTAAATGAGACGACTCCCAGCACTTCTCATGTTCGGAATGCCCGTCCCCTTCTCCCTGCAGAGCTATCCAGTTCCCCACCAGGACCCTACCATCAGGAGCCCTACGTGTCCAAGCCAGAAGAGCGGTTTAAGGCACCGCCCATCCTCCCACCGCACCTGCTGCAGGTCATCCTGAACAAGGACACTGGGATTTCCGTGAGTACACGGCCAGTCCTTCACAGTCACTCTTACCTTCTCTTTGTGTCCAGTTCTCACAGTGCCCTGGTTAGCAGCTCAGTGTCACCATGGGTGTAAGCTGCCATGGTCCACCTCTGACAGTGGACGAGCTGCTTACAGGAAGAACGCCCTCCCCGTCTCTAGAGCCTTTCTGAACCTCTACTTCCTTGTGCTTCACTCCTGCTCCAGCACAAGCCCCATCCATTGAAATTTTGTGGCAGACCTGCACAGGAAGGCACACATCAGAACCCCTCCTTTGGCCTCCAGGTTTTAGAATCTAGGGGTTTTTTTGTTGTTTTTTTTGCAGTACAGGGGATCAAACTCAGGACCTTACGCTTGCCAGGCAGGCACTTATTCCATTGAGCTATATCCCCAGCCCCTAGAATCTAGTTTTAATTGTGAAATTGCTTCCCAAAACATAAGTGCTCTTAGGTCGAAATGTGAAGTACCTGGCTAACTCATAATTAGTACACAATACTAATTAGTATTACTAATACACAATTAGTATATAATACTAATCTCCTGTGGAAATTAGTATTGTATGAAAAAAGTGTGTACCTGAGTCATAAAGAACAGCCAGTTACAGTGGACCCTTGACTTATGAACTTAATTCGTTCCTCAGGGCTGGTTGTAACTCAAGTTGTCAATTGAAGACTCAGGCTTCTGTACACAGGTGGATCTCAGTGTCCTTAGACACTGGCCCAGGATTTCTCAGCCCATACCAGAAAGAATGTTGTAATGTTCCTTCCAGAACTCTTGAAGGGTTAAATCAGTATCTGAGACCATGTGGAAGCACAAACGGCTGGCATTCGGGTCATAACTCAAGACTTCGGTTGCAAATTAAAATTCTGATCATAACCCAAGTTGTTCGTATGTCAGGCCAGTCGTAACTCGAAGGCCCACTGTACTTCCTGGTGGTTAGTTTCCCATTCTCTTTAATCTAGATCACCCATTCCACTTAGCTCTGGAATTATGGCTGGGCTCAAGCTGTTGCCTCGGGGCTATGTGTTTTTAAGTTGCTTAGTGTTTTATCTGTTGCTTTAACAGAACCCGAGACTGGGTCATTTATAAAGAAGAGATATATTTGACTTAGGGGACTAGAGGATGAGAAGTCCAAGATGATTCTGGCATGGCACCAACATCTCCCAGGGGTCTTCCTGCCAGGTAGTTCCATGGCAGAAGGTAGAAAGGGCTGGACTCAGTGTTGTGACACTTCACTCTGGAGATAACTGACCCACTTCCATGATAGCAACATTAATCCACGCTCCACCTTTAAGACCTAATCACCTGCTATTAGGCCCCGCCTCCTTCACACTGGAGATGAATTTTCCAGCACATGAACTTTTGAGGCCACATTTAACATAGCAGGTGCTAATGTAACTGTGCTGCTCAGGATCCCACCGATAGGCGGAGGACAGGCTGAGACAAGCTGAGTTTATATGTGTATGGGCGGCCCCTTCAGCACTCAGTGCCAGGCCAACAGGGTAGAGTCTTGATTTATGTTACCTGTCCCAGTGAGGCTCACCTTCGTCAGGGTACCAGATTCCACACTGCCAAGAGTGCACCAAACAAACACGTGGTTGACAGCTGAGTTGGCCACCCTGGCCTGAGCCAAGGGGAGCCTCCGATAAGGATCCGTGGGTCAGAACCTGCTGGGCCAAACAGATTTCCAGCACTAAGCTGCCAACGTCTAAGGTAACAGGTGAAGAACTGCGAGGATAGTTTGGCTTCCATTATAGAAGCACTTGGATGAAGCTATTATCCTGAACTCTACTTCTACAAAGATTTGTAAGTTAAAAAAAAAAACAATGTGTGAAGCCCTCCAGAGCCATTAGGGTAATTTTCCTATCTCCTCCCTCTCTCGCCAGAAGGGAAGTGTGACTAACTGGCTTCTCTGATGGAGACTGCCAAGTGCCAAGGGCCTGGGATATGAACTTGGTAGTAACCACATCAGGACACTGCTGACCAAGGCAGTGCTGAGCTCTAACACAGGTTAGAGCTGTGGGTTGTGGGTAGGGTACTCGATGGCTAAGGGTGACTGTGCCTTGAACTAGCCCAGGTGCTTTCCACATGTTCTCATTTGAGCCTCACCACAACCCTTACTAGGGTTAAATAGGTACTATCCTTACCTCCGTTTTGTGGGTGAGACCGTGGCACAGAGAAGTTAGCATCCCAGCGAGGCAGGCGCTTGTTCCATTGAGCTATATTCCCAGCCCTCTAGCACCCCAGCGAGAACACTGAAACTACCGTCTTAGCAATTTGCAGTTAGCAGCTGTGGCCCCAGCGCTGTGCTAGCTCCCGTCTTGTTTTAGCCAGCATCTGCCCATCACCCCCATCCCTGCTTCTGTAAGTTCAGCTTTTTAGATTGTGTTTAAGTAGGATGATCTGTACCTTGCTTGTTTAACTTAATGTTTCCAGGTTCATCCATGTTTTGGCAGATGACAGAAATTTCCTTCCTTTTTAAAGAATGGTTAGTATCCCATTATGTGTATATGTACCACATTTTTAAAATCCATCCATCCATTGACAAACAGGTTGGTTTTTCCATATCTGGGCTGTCATGAATTGTGCTGCAGTGAACATGCAGATGTCTCTTCAACATACAGATCTCGTGTGCTTTGGATGTATACCCAAAAGTGGGATTGCTAGATCATATGATGCTTCTGTTTTTAATTTTTTGAGGAACTTCTGTACTATTTCCATAAGCCATCCCAATTTACATACCCATCAGCAGTGCACAGAGAGTAGTGTTTTGATCACAAGAAGGATCAGCATATGAGGCAGTGTAAATATTAGTGGTTCAGTGTAGCCATTCCACTGTTTATGCATATTCCAAAACACCTGTTACACACACTAGTGTACAGTTTTATCTGTCCATTTTAAAACCTAATTTTTAAAAACTTGGTCACATAGTGAGTGACCAAGTCAGCATTCAGGTGAGGCAGGGGGGCCAGCTCCTTGCTGTCACCAGCTGCTGGAACAGCCTCCTCTGGGCTGAGCACTGTTGATGGATACTCAGCCAGCCTGTGGGATCCTAAGCCTACAACGAGGGCCAGTGTGGTGCACTGGGCTCCCAGATAATGGCAGAGTTGGAGCCATAAGTGCGCACTCCTCACAGCCTCTCTCCACACTCCCTTTTGAGAAAACCGGCATGTTTAGTTCTGGTAGGATCACAAATTTCTTCTTGCAAACTTGGAACCCCTGTAGGACTTGTTAGAATACAGTTGCCCAGGCTCCCCCAGACCTCCTAGACCAGAAGCCCTAAAGATGACCCTGCCCAGCTGTAGAGAGGGCAGCTCCAGCTTCTTCACCTGGGAGACCAGGTCTTGTCTCAGCAGTCCTACACACAAGATGAAAACCGAGGTTTTGCTTTCACTCTGCCTAAATTTTGCCAGAAGGGGCTCTCAGGTGGCTGTGAGGTCTTGACGTGCCCCAGGCCTGGATTCCAGAGCTTCCCACAGTGCTGAGTGACTGTGAGCATGCTCCCTCTCTAAAGCAGGGACTGCTGATTGCCTACATGTTTTTATCACATGAGTTAACATTTACAAATAAATGGTGGGAGTGTACATTGCAGCAGGGACCACAGATGTCTGGCCGCCCCTAAAAAAATTGGTATGGCAATGCTAAGTACCAGTCCTGTCTAAGCTTCTACACAGTACTAGTGTCTCCTGCAGTTACCCATTTCATTCTTCTAAGTTCAGTGTCTGAGTCTTAGCAACTGACATGTGAGCTCCACTGCTCAGAAGTGTTTAATATCTGTCGTGCCTTCCTGCATTCCCTAAAGGTGCCTTTAGCAGATCATGCCTTTCTTCCTGCCCCTTTGCAAGGAGACAGATCTGTAGCCTGTACTTCAGAAGCTAAGGGAGAACCTGGCTTGAGACACACACAATTCCATCCAGCTGGCATGAGAGGGTCTCCTTCAGGTAGAGGAGGGCACAACCCTCTGGGCTCATCTGTCTTGGACAAGCCCTTCTGCTGCCCAACTTGGGATGAGAGCTACCTCCTTTCCTCTACTGCCTGGTGCCATGAAATAAGGGGGAGGATCGCCTTACTTCCAAATCCTAAATGTTCACATCTGCCCTTGTTCCCTCACAGTGTGACCCAGCACTTCTCCCAGAACCCAACCATGTCATGTTAAACCACCTCTACGCATTGTCTATCAAGGTAATGAGCTGTCACTGAGGGTTCTCTGTGCACTTTAAGGACCCCCTAGGGCTGGGGGCGGGGGTTGCTGGTTTAAAGGGCAGCTTTCAGGGCTCAGACTCTGAAAGGGGGCCTGGGAATTTGTATTTTCCTTAAGCCCCGTGGTGATTTTGAAGCAATGTGAAGTCTGGGTCCCTTGTACACATCCTACCTTTAACCTTTCCCTCCCCTCTTCCTCAGGATGGAGTTATGGTGCTCAGTGCAACTCACCGGTACAAGAAGAAGTATGTGACAACCTTACTATACAAGCCCATATGAAGAGCTGGGAGCCAACAGTGGGCCCCAGGGACAGCTGGCACCACCAGGCTCCCCGCGTGCATGCTTTCCACTAGAAGAATGGACTGTCAACTTCTCATTTCACAATCTCTCTCAAACATTTCATACCTGCCCTACTCCTACTTGAAGGTTTGTCCAGGTGCCTCGGTTCTAGGAGAGCCTGGCTCTGTAGCCACCCTCTTAGCACTTGGTTGTGAGCCTCGGGGGCTCGTCAGGGCCAACAAAGGCAGAAGGGAAAGCGAGGATACAGCCCCGAAACAGTGCACAAGCCTGGGCGCAGTTCTAAACATGTGCCCCTCTCAGCTGGCCACGGACATTCTCAAGCCAAAAGTGAATGCTAGCCACCATACTGGGAAAATTGCAGGAAGCAAGGACTGAAGTCACATGAAATTTCTAATTGTCTGTGCGTCTTTAAGGCCACTGGCCAGTCCCTACTGAGGCCTAGCTGTGGAGCTCAGAGTGTCTCATCTTGCCTGTCCTTCCAAATTAAAGCAATAGATTGTCTCTCTTTCTCTGCTTCAGGGAGGTACAGTTTCTATTGAAATTAAAAGCTGTCTGATTTCCAGATGAAGTTTTACAATTGTTTCCTACACTGTGTGCACTAAATAATACTTTTTTGTAACCCGAGGTGGTTGGCTGTGCAGCCTTAAGGCAGTAGTTACCACAACTAGAAGATAGATCATGTGACTGTGCTCAGCAATAATCTGTTCCCAGAATAGACTTGCAGACCTGCCACCGATTCTTCCATTGAGGTGGATGGTCCTGAGGACGGGCCATCATTAGCTGGAAGGTTGTCCAGCTCTTTATTCCAATTATAATGAGATGACAGTGTTACCATGACAACTTCACAGAAGTACCCCAGCCTCCTTTCATTCCATCTTGTGCCTCCAGGGATTCAAAGCCTAACAGCGGCCTTCAGAATTCACTTCGGGAGAACATCTTCCCACCACAGTGGACCTCTTTACTTTTGGCACAGTTTCCAGGGAGATCCCACAGATAGCCCTGTTGGTACAGGTTCCTGTCACCCAGTCAGGAGAAGTTGTCATTATGTGCTTTGTTCATGCTGGGAAAGGGAGGAACAAGCTCACTAGGGTGCAGTATTTATTTCGTAATCCTGAGTTCTGGTACCCTTTTTTGTTACTGTTTTCAAAACACTGAATTGCTGTCACCTTGACATACAAGCTTCAATAAAGCTTTGTAAAAGATAATTGGATATGTGTTTAGAAGGAAGCTTTGACTCTGTTCAGTTGTTCGGATAATAGACTAGCACGTTTCCGGTCTCACCCCATACCTCGCTTGAGGCACTGCAGGGAGGGAGCAAGACTACTGCAGCTGGCCCCACCCACTTGCCAGTGAAGGGGCTTCTGCAGTGGAGCCCCTGTGAACTGCTCAGTACCTAGGAATAGCACCCTGGCTTGGGCAAGCGGGCAACACTTCTTGCTCAGAAATCCTGCTTAGGAGCCTGCGATCCTGAGTTTGTGGGACACTGGGACATTTTTGGAATCAGAGCTGTTACCTGGAAGGGGCTGTGTTCCTCTTCACAAAGCATGGACGGTTATGGGTGTCCTTTAACACCCTTCTCAAGACATCTGAAAACATTTTCAGTAAACTTAGCAGAAAAGGGCAGCCCTGGGTCATCTGGCCCACAGAGATGGACAGTAGCCTGGACAGTACTTCAAGGTGAGTAATAACCAGTCTTACCTGGAAGACTGGATCAGTGTGAATCCATCCATTCTAGGGATGCTAGAGATTATTACAGTAGACTAAGAAAACAAATCAGTTTGCAGAATAGGATACAGCATTTTAAAACACTGTTGGAAACACACAGCTAAAGTGAAACAGAAAGGAAATAATGTGCAAACATTAGAAATGAAGCTCTTACGGCCCCTGTACCCATGGCAAAGACTGGAGGGGGTGTCTGTGAGACTAAGACCCAGGGTGGGACTCTAGGGCTGGGTTTGACACCCACACGCAGGCAGGGGCCTCCCTGTATGGGTAAGGCCAGCACACTAGTGCTGCTTTTTATGTTACGGCCTGAGTCAGGCCTCAGAGCAGTCAGCCCTAGACTGCAGGCAGAGACAAGTAAATCCAGCATACAAATGAGCTTTGTTTACTAAGTGTTGAAATACCCAAACTGAAAGTGCGTTGTGAAAAGTAGCTCAGAGCCAGTTACTCTGTAAGAGCCCCAGACCTGGAACCACAGGGAACTCGAGATGGATGGTGACTGGGGTGGCAGAGGGCAGGCACCCTCAAACCACAAGGAGGTGGGTGTCTGAGACCTCATACTTGATATTGTCTTGCGTTCTGTGTGTATATAGAGAGATGTCACTTTCTTTGAAAAGTGGCACTAAAGAAAATCCACTGTGGTCTAAAAGAGTGCCCACAGAACCAAGTAGAAGACTACCTCCAAAAAGCTAGACAATGGACACTACAGAGTTAAAAAGCAGACCCTGCTCTGCCCAGCCCAGAGAGGTGAGGTGTCCTGTGACCCAGTCATGCTGGCCCAATAGCATTCCCTTTGTGGGTGAGCACTGGTTACATGGCTAGTTAAAGCTTAACTAAATTGCTTTTCGGTGACAATATTTTTCTTCCTCTAGAAATTTATTATATAGTAATAAATTTATACAGCCAGATTGCTGGAATGTATGTAACAGTATTGGAGGATAAATACGGTTGTCCCTCAGGGTCCCAGGGCCCCTCAGATAACAAAGTCTCCAGGTCCATATAAATTACATCTTCCCATATCCTTTAAATTCTCTCTACCTGTAAGAGTTGTGTAAAAAAAAAAAAAAAAAAAAAGCTGTATGGTTTAGGGAATGCTGAGAAAATGTACAATGGACAATTTTTTAAATATTTTTGAGCTGTGATTGGTTGAATCTGCAGGTGCAAAACTGCAGGTGGAGAGGGCTCACGATCGAACCGTATAGCAGAACATTAAAGCTGAAGATAAAAGTAGCCCAGTAAAGCCATTTCCTTCCCTGTGGGTCTGCTTAGAGGTATGAATGTGCGGGACATCAATAGTGCTCTAGACCCAGGTCACAGCCTGCAGTGGTCACCCTGGATCAGCCGTTCCCCACCTAGATGGAGGCCAGGCATGTTGATGTTCATTGGACTGACCACAGGCGAATCACATGGGCTCTCTTAGCCTGATTTCCTCCCCCTTGAAAAAGGAGGAGCAGGACTAACACTGGATGATGCCTGGAACTCTTTTCACATTGGGAGCCACAACTCTTGACAATAGATAAGGGATTTGGCTATAAACAGGAAGCCATAGCACCAGACAAGAAAATGGCCAGCATCTCAACTAGCTCAATTAGGAAATCTCCAAAACTCCAAAGGCCAAGGCTGAAAACCCAGGACATCAAAGTTATACTATCCATAGTTGATGTTAGAGAGCACCATTTTGGGGATAAAACAAAATTTCATTTTGTTCTGTCCATTTTTTATATAATTACATTTTTACTTCTAAGCATGTACGTACCCATTCTCCTGATACCTGATCCTTCACTGCTGTAGTTAAATGTGTCCCTTCTAAAATTCAGACGTGGCCAGTGTGGTAAGAGAAGGGGCTTTTAAGAGATGAGAAGTCATGCAGACTCCGCCCTTCATAAATTGAAGATCTTTATCATATGCCTTAGGAAGCTTTTGGTTAGCTTGCCCTCATGCCTTGTGACATGTAAAGACACAGCAATATGGCACCATCTTGGAAACACACAGTGGCTCTCACCAGACAACCAAACCTACCAGCACCTTGAGAAATTATAAATTACCCAGTCTTGGGTATTTTGCTACCGCAGTAGTAAACAGACTAAAACATCTACTAATGGACACAAATGGTTTGAATGAACTGATGAAGATCCAAGTTTGGGGACCACTCATCAAATCATCCTGCTTCTGATGAAACCCTTTCTAACACCTCTCTTAACCGCCCAGTTAGTGGACCACAGAAACCTGAGCCTTCAGCCTTGGAAAAACTGTCTTCAGGAGAAAATGAGGAAGTTATAGACATGTACACATTTCTTCTAAAACCTAAGTCATCCTAATTAAAAAACAAACACAAAAGTCCTCCTGCAAGTGGTCACTGATGTGAGACTGAAACTGAGGGAATCCAAACAGCTGGAGCAACAGCCAGCGCCTGATCTATGGAGCTCAGTGCCCTCTGGCAATAACAGTGGGCTCTTCCTTGAGGATTAGCTCCCACAACTGCACTGTCCTGTTGGCCCCTGTTATGGTTTGTGCCTAGCTGTGCCCCCAAAGCCTCATGTAGTCATGGGGCGGGCTTCCAGAGTTTTTGACTGACTCATGGTCCAATGCTGGGATTATGGGTGTGAGTGCTACACCCACGCTAGGATGGGCCACCTGCAAAGAATGTGAGGGAAGGAAAGAGGCTTGCTCTTTCTGCTGTGGCTCCTCCCCCTTTGGCTCTTGCTGCTTATTGCTGTCTTCTGCCGCCTTTAACTGTTGCCCCTGGGCCCTGCCATCCTGCTGTGGAGCCAGCTGATTATGAACTGAAACGTCCACAAACTGTGGATTAAACAAACTTTTCCTCCCATAATTTTGGGTGTCAGGTATTTGGTCTCGCAACGAAGATAACCTGGACAGTCCCTCGCACAATTTAAGAGCCCTTGCATGGATGAAGAGCTGTGTCAGCCCTTACTGCCTCCCCCAGCCCCAGTAAAATCACCCAGCGCGTCTAGAAACCCAGCAGCCAGGGAGGACATGGGAGACAGCTTTACATGTGTATACCCTGGGCCAATTTTATTTTCCTATTTTGTGGCTCTCTGAAGGAGCCTAAAATTAGACACAGTGGTAAAGTCATTTTGAAAGTCCTTTCCTCTAACTCTTTAACAATCCTTGCAGAGCTCCATTAATCATTGATAGACTCAAGGGCAAATAATGTGATCACCACTGTACTCCAATTCCTCTGCCCCCACTCTCCCCAGCTTCAGAAAACTAAAGCTTCAACATTTGATTAGGGAAATTATTTTTTAAAATTTCATATAAATACTACATGCCTAGAGCCACAATCCCCATGCTTTAGACACCATCAGCAGTATTTAAACTATTAACAAAGAGATCTGACTAGAAGAACTAGGAAGGATGGAGATTTCTCAGCCTCGGCACTGCTGACCTTTGGGGCTGGGTCCCTCTTTGTGATTCAGGGCCAGGGCTATCCTGTGCACTGTAGGGTATTGAGCAGCATCTTTGACCTCTGCCATTGGATCCCAGCAGTACACCCCAGCTGTGATAACCAAAATTCTTCAGACATTATCAACTGGTTTCTGGGGGAAAGGAAGCAAAATCTCCTCTAGCTAAGAGCAAGCCAATTTAACTGCTGTGATGAGAATGGAAACTGGCTTAGCTGACCGGCTTTAGCCTTAAATCTACACAAATGTTTTCTAAAGCTAATCACATTCGAGACTCAATTCTGAAGACAGTTCAATCCTATTAAGTAAATCATCTCTTTTTGACCTAACTGTACATGTTCCATGGTTAAGAAATTTGCTACCTATTCAACATCTTTAGCTTCATGAAAATTAAGTTGTAAGCACAGAAAACATATCTAATTTGTGCTTAAGAAACAGGAGTGGCAGTAGGAAAGGTCAGGCCTCATTTTATGGTACAACTGAGTAGTTTCTTTAAGATTGTGCTTAGGGTCTAAAGAACATCCTTGGCACATTCCTTTTGGAACCAAACCATATTTACTTAGCTTTTGAAGTAAGCCATGGCTGCCAAGAACCCCAGGACAGTAACTGAAATGGTTAGCTGGTATTTACTGGACATTTTTTAATGTTACAAGGAAAGAAAAATTCAAACATTTCACTTCTTCATCTTATGACTTATTTTCATTCTTATAATTAAGACCTCGTGGCAGATTTTTATGTTCAAAAGAGAAAAGAGGGACAGCATTTCCTCTGTGACTCCTATCACGAGCCACCAGATCTAACCATGCAGGTCACATTTTGACCATGGTCAGAGTACTTCATCAGAAAAGAAAAGATCAAAGACTAAAAACTATGAAAATCAAAAGCACACACATAGAAAAATTCACCATTTGCCAAAGCTAATGTTTATCTGGATCAAATCAGTTTATATAACAAACTAAAAAGAGAGAAAATTTACCTTGCAGACTATAAAAATTCATGTGGGTAAAAACAGACATATTTGGGCTTTCACTTACATAATATAAACTCCTCCCTGCAAACAAATGTACATTTGCTGAAATTCTCAGTGGCTTCATCATACTGAGAGAAATCTTAAGATGACCTGTTTTCCTGGTCAGATGCATTACAGGTAATCCACTGTTAAGTAATCCTTTCAAAATGGCCTATCTGAAAACTTTAAGGAGCTTTTCAATTCCACAGTCCTGTAAATAACCTTAATAACCAATTCATGGTTGACTGAAAGTACTGGCCAAACTTCAATACCACCATCCTTCTGGAAGAGCGTGTCACCAAGCTCTTGACTCCAGGACAGCAGCAGGCTCTTAGCATCCTGTGGCTCCCACCACCCCACAAAGAGTAAAGCAAGTCCCATGCTGTGACAATAAGCCTACAGCAACCCCGACAATGGCTAAGGTCTCCATCAAGGAAAGAAGCGGTCATTGCACTAAGAACAAACATTTTTAGATCATTGCTTTATTTCACTATTGTTCAACAACAAAGTTCATTCCTCTCAAGATGGATCTTGAATTGTTCCTTGTGTTCTCATCCTCATTCTGAATAAAAAAGGTAATGAAGAAAAAGCCTGTACTTTTGGAGACCTAGAATCTTATTTATGCTAATAAGCTTTTGACTGCAATTTCCCATTACGATATTTCCTGCTGGCATCTTGGTGGTCACATGGAACTCCCCACCCTCCAACGAAGATGGCCGTCCACAGCTACCACCATTGAAACCGAAAGTAAGTGTTGAAAAATGCACCTTTTACAATAAAAAAGTAGAAACCAATTCAATTTCCTTTTGTTTTTGTGTTTTTTTACGAATATAAAGTTTCTTGTAAATATGTACAGTCTTTAGCACTAGTTCTATATAGCAGGAAGCATTTCACAAATGAGACACACAATATACATTTTCAGGGCTCAAGATGCCCATTTCTCATGGAGATCCTAAATGAAATGCCAAGACTGAAAGACCAATTATCAGTGACCTTTCCAAATACTTGTGGACCAAGAGACAAAAACTTCAGCAAACATTCAGTCAGATCTGCCCTGGGGAAGGGGAGGGAGGGAATATGACCCCGAAGACTCCAAGCAACACATAAAACACAACAGCAGGACATTTGCCAAAGGTGCTATGACATGGAGGTTCATGGGCATTTCACACAAGAAAGCACTTAGGTTAAGATACGAGCAGGAAGGAGCCAGTATTTGGACCAGGTTGCAATCTGGAAAGTGACCTGAACTGTGGACATATGGGTTGAAGACATAGTCACGTTCACCTGCTGCGGTGGAAACAGGTCTACCTTTCAGCCTACCTAGGATGTGCCTTGGTTGTTGAGGCGTGCTTAAGAGTCAGAAAATCCAAAGCAAGAGAGGCCTTGTGGGAGATTAAAGGCAGAAATAAGGCCGCTAGTTAGCTTGCCAACTGCAAAGCCTCTAGGTTGCTTCTAAACCAGTTGCCAGGAATCCCACACTCTGACAGAGGGCAGAGAAACAGGGTGAGCCGCACTGCACCTAAGGGGGGCTTGCCAACCCTGTAGGGCTGGAAGAGCTGAGCTGCGGCTTCTCTCTCCGACATCCTGGTCTTAGGTCTAGCCCTAGGGAAAGGCTCATTTGGGAAGTCACAGTTTTGTTGGGTAGAACCGTGCTAGATTGTGTGTGAACATGGAGTCATCCATGCGGAACTCAGCAGGGAAGTGTGAGGGTCGGAGAGGAAGCGGTGAGAGGTGGTGCTTTGCTGAAATCCTTCTCTGGTCGTAAGGCTTGAGCGTTTTGTTTGTTTGATCAGTGCTACAGGCTGCAGCTTGTTGTGGCCAGTTAGTTGGCAAGTCATCAGAGGGTCTCAATTCGGTGGGAGCTATGGGATGGTATCAGTATATTTGCAGAGCAACCCAGGGTGTCAGCCAGGTCAGGGGACAGCACATGCAGTGAACTGCCATGCAGAGCTCCTGGACAGGTCTCCTCCCCGTCCCAGATTGGGGAGTAACACACTGTCAGGGATAGGGAGTAGGTGTCCTGTCCCCTCCCCCAGCCCCAAGGCCCATTAATGCTGGGCTCGGAGCAAGTCTATTGCATGCTTTCCTGGCCAAAGCCACATGGACAGTGGGGACAGCAGGCTGGGTGGATGACACTGAGGGGTGAGGAAAGAAAGCTCAGTGAGGTCCCTTGGCCCCAGGTCACTGCCTCTGGGCTGAGGCCTGATGACCTCCATACATTCTCAGCTGGTGGGAGGGGAAGTGTTCAAGGCCATAAAAGGCAATGAAAACAGTAAACATTTGGCTACGATGTCACCCTGGGTAAAACAGGGCCATCTATGAGAGTGGACTGGACTGAGGATGAAGCTACATGAATGCGGGAGGTTAGCCAGCTGATGGGGACTCTTCTACACTACATTTCAGTGGCAAAGACCTGAGGATGTCATCTAAGCTAAAAATGACTACAACAGGAAATACACTGCTATTCAAATCTATTAAGAATTCTCTTGTTTAAAAAAAAAAAGAACAAAAGAAAGAAAAAGAAAAGAAGAAAAAAATAGAAAAAGAAATGAAACCAAAAGAAAAACCAACCAACCCTAGGGTCTTGAAGTAGCTAATTACAATTCTAACCACATAGTTAGTGTCTGGTTGGTTCCTTTGATGAATTGGTACAGGCTAGAGCTAGGTACAAAAGTTTATGAATGCTCTGAAAGAGTAACAAAGTGCAAAGAGGGTGGCTGCAGGAAGGTGCCCAGAGGAGGCACTGAGCGCTGACAGCTCCGAAGGGCTTCAGCTACCTGCACCTCCCGGAGACAGAGGTGTCCATGCCGAGGTGGGTCTGGGCCTGGCTGTGCCATGGGGCAGCTGAGTGGACAGGCACTAGGGTCCCCTGCAGCGGAGTTCCATAGTGTGTTTGGTGTTTTCCTGCAAACTGAGAAGAGGAGTTGGCTTTTCTGGCTGAGATTTACACTGAAGACTGGTCCCAGACCTAGGAGCAAATAAAAACGAGGGGGGATTTTAGCCTCCAAAGTCAAAAACTGCCGAGCTCACTTTACACAATCTAGACAGGGATTTGTAGCACCCAGTCTGTCCATTCAGCAGTTAACAGTGAGTCTGGGGCAGCACTCTGGAGCATCAATGGCTGGGATCAATCAGGGAGAATCACTGAAAATTCCCCAAACTGTGCACACGCACGCATGTGCACACATATACACCACATGCACATGCACAGTTTTACTGGTAAATCAGAAGGAAAAGGAAAAAAACTTCTGGATGGTTTTTCCTCCTTTCTTTTGCAGCAAAGTGCCAAGACTGAGCCATGAGTGGCATTAGAAAGAAAATGGCATCCAGAAAATGAGCTGCAGGGGGCAGAAAGGTGGCTGCACTGTCCAGCGTGGGCTCCAGAGACTGGCTCTCCCAACGCTGGGCTGTGTCCTGCTCACAGGAGCCCCCTGCAAACACATCAATCTGTCACCTCAGTCACTAACCTAGAAACTGAAAATCACACAGGTAATACATGAATGTGATTTAAAATTTTCAAAAAGTTCTTCTAGAACAAAGTTCTTCCAGGAGGCAAACATGAATTTTTTGTGTAGCCTTTCAGAGAAAATCCTCCATATGCATATGTGTGTGTATTTATATGTGTGTCTGAAAAAAAAAGGAAGGCATAGAGCACTTTATATAGCATGGTATCACTTGTTTAAAGGGGAAATACGCACATATATTTGCTTGTATGTACAGAACATCTCTAGGAGCTGTAACTCATCTCTGGGAAAGGGAACAAGGTACCCTCTGGTACCTACGATATACCTATCACACGTACACGTCCCCCTTATAATCACACACATTATCTGATTGCTTAGGGAGCCCCTTTCCTACATAAAGTACGGTTTCTTCCTAGACTCACATGCCCTTCACAGCCTGCATTCCAACGGTGCAATCCCTTTCTACAGCTGAGGGGGTCTCAGCTCCCCACATCACCCGTCCAGCCTCAGGATGTTGCCTCACCTTGTTAACCTGGGACAATGGGGTCCTCACAGCTCCCACAGGCAGCCGGCCCCTGCTACTGTCTTCGAACAGCCTCCCAGGGGACCGCTCCCTCCGTGTGCTCAGCATCCGGCCCGGGGACTTCTCACGCTCCAGAGGGCGGCCAGGAGACTTGTCCCTACGCAGCTCCGTCCGCCCCTCACGGTAGCGGTGGGGTGTGCTTGGCTCTCGGGGGTGGCTGGCGCCTTCAGGCGGTGCTGGGCTGGAGGCCACGCGCTTGGTGATGTGCTCGTTGTACGTCGGTGGGCCTCGCTTGTTGGGGCTGCTGGGAACAAGACAAGGGGACAGAGAGCTGAGGAGTCACAGCCTCAGCGGGGCACTTCCCTTCTCTGAATAGGTCCCATGCCCCAGCATCACCACTGTTTGTTAGAAAAAGATCAGACCTGGAATTCAGACCTCCTTTTTGCTTTATTTTAGTGGTGAAGAGAGGGAAGAGAACAAAGATGACAACAACCAAAAACCCAAGCATCCTGGTGGCAGTGCGAGTTTTAATTTACTGTTCACCTACTGTGTGCCGCACCCTATGTTGAGCTCATTCCACACCCTTCTTTATCAACTAGTGAAATCATCAGGACAACTCTATGAGCTCTAAACAAGTGCGACCCTCACTGTACAGGCAAGAGCGAGGGGACAGGTGAGGCACCTTGTCTGATTCCAGCCAGGTCAGTTTGACGTTATAACCCTCCTACTAGGTCCTACCGACCTGGTATTTTCCAGAGCTGAGGGGAGACAGAAGGAAGTCTTCCTTTAAGGATTAACCCTGTTACAGTTCAGAAGCCAGGTGCCTGCCAAGGCCCTCAATGCAAAGCAATAGCTGGAGAAAACCTGTGCTTGTCAGCTGCCACATATGACCCACTCCTGGGCCTGGTATTTGGTCTTTTCTCCCTGAAGGTGGCTTTCTAAGAGCCTTTGGCCCCTGATGCAGATGTGGATGCTCAGAAAGTTGATGGTTCTCAGTCATGGTGATGACTGAGAGGCTATAGAGATCAGGCCTGATGATCTAGTTAGGAAACTTATCAGAGCAGACAATAGTCTAGGTGTCTTGAAATATGCCCCTGGCCTCCAGAGATTAACAGTAACAAACAAATAGTTGACAACATTAGGCCCTTTACTCTTATTTACTCTGTGTGTGTGCATGCATGTGTGCGCGTTGCCTGGAATCAAACCTGGGGCTTCACGCAGGCTAGGTAAATGCTCATCTTTGAGCCATACCCCACACCCCCTTTTAATATGACCAATCCAATCCTCCTTTTGGTCCTGGCCTGCATGCTTCAAATGAAGATTTAACTAGACTCATGGCCCTATTTTTCTGAAGAAGCCAGGTTCAGAAACAGAGTTTGGTTTCCTCCTGTTTACTTTTTTTTTTTTTTTTTGTCTTTTTGAGACAGGGTCTTGCTTTGCACTGTAGGCTGGCCTTGAGCTCACTTCGTAGCCCAGGCTGCCTCGAACTCACAAAGATCCTCCTGCCTCTGCCTCCCAAGTGCTGGGATTACACCATGCCCAGCTTCTTTTTGTTCTTTTTTGAGGCAGGATCTCACTATACAGTTCCAGCTGGTCTTGAATTCACTTTGTAGACCTGGCAGGCCTTGAACTCGAAATGATCCTCCTGCCTCAGCCTTCCGAGTTCTGGGACTACAAGTGTGCACCACCACACCTGGCTTCTGTTTCTGTTTGTAAGTTTTTAGTTCAGTATAACCAGTGGTGTGTCATTCTCTCACTTGCCCTGCAACTCTAACTGTGGAACTGATTTGGATAAATGCTCAGAAGGCCAGCATCCTTCTGTGCTGTCTGTGTAGCAGTAAAATTTGAGATAATTCAGACGTCTATGTCTGGAAATCAAGGTTAATATGCACCTCTGGCCATATAGCTTTGAGATATGGAAGGCAAATAAAAAAATTAAGCTCAAGGAGAAGAGCTACATTAAGCCTATTTGTAATGAGAGAGAAATTCTAGAATGTGTCCGCAGAGGCCTATCATAAAGCAAGTGGGAGGGCGCTCCCTGCCCGAAGGAGACTGGCTGGCTCAGGGAAGGCCATTCAGGACATCAACTTAGATTAATGGGAGGAAAGAAAACGCTCTTCATTCAAAGCCAAGTGGGCAGTCTTCCATCTACATATCCATTAATGACCAATGATCTACCACATCCATTCTGCTTTGCTAAACAGACCAGGATAAGGAGGCCTGCAGTGAATCACACCCAGCCAAGCCAGCCTTCTGCAGTCTGATCTGCCCGGAGCAATCAGCAGCAAAAGGACCATTCTATAAGACAACTATGAACTAACTGATTTTCCAGACATGCCTGGCAGCAAGCAAGGAAACAAACACATTATTTCTGCCCCTTGCTCTTGGCTTCTGGAACCATTTTCAACCACGGAATAAGCAATTGCCTACATGGAAACCACAGAGTCCCAAAATCAAGGTGCCCAGCCATCTATCCTGTTAGGCAATGGAGGAAAAACTCTTAATTATAATTTGACCAATTTCTGGCACGTCTTGCAAACCAGTCAAAGATCAAAACATCTGAGAGGAGGAGGAGGGACTATCTCAAGGTCTCTCTGCGGTAGGATCGAGCCAAGGGAGTTAGAAACACCCAGTTATTGACACTGCTGTTTTTCAGCAAGTTTCTGGGATTAAAACTCGCTGTCCAAACAGTTCAAATTAACTCCAATACATCAACAAAAGAAAGGTGACTTGTTAGAAGACAGTGACAGAGTATTAGATGGATATCTGTCTTTTCTAAGTACTTTGTGTCAGGTCTGGCCTGAGAAAGACCATTCCAAGAAGCATGGCACACTCTATAAACACCAGGAACCCACGCTGCCTTCAGCAAACAGAACTGATGGCCTAAAGAAACTTAGGACAGGACCTGCAGTCTCCCTACTCTGAAGATGCAGCTTTATATGCACACTGTGCTGACTGTCCTTGCAGCTCTGACCTCAAGTATTTCACCCAGCCTCTTTGGGACTACAGCCCTCAACCCCGAACCCTTTATACATGCAGCTTGCCCT
This sequence comes from Dinomys branickii, assembly GCA_004027595.1. NCBI lineage: Eukaryota > Metazoa > Chordata > Mammalia > Rodentia > Dinomyidae > Dinomys > Dinomys branickii. The sequence continues at coordinate 56,422 of PVLD010001773.1, read as the reverse complement.
CCAGGTATTTGCTAGTATCATTCCTTCTCACCAACCAATTCTGTCTGTCTGTAGACAGAATTAAATCAAGTCTTCACCACAGTTTTGGATCTGGGTGTTTCCTCAACCTGTCATTAATTAACATTTTGTAATGGAGTCAGTTCCTCCACCAAAGCATGAACCCCTTAAGAATAAGGAATTGGTCTTCCCTACCTCTGTATCCATAGCCCTAGACATCATACCTAGCCTGGCAAGGGCGTTCACATAGCTATTTAGAGGGTAAACATGTCGGGCTAGTAAACCAGCCCAGAAAATAAAATTCTAGGTTGATTAAATACTCCTCTGGGTTAAATAATCTCAAACTTTTTGTGAACCAAGGCCTCCTGTTTCCTGCACATCAATCTGGCTGTGGCTCTAGCTCTCTGTGTTAAGACAAAGCCAGTGCCACTTGTAACACTGCTGGTGGGATGACAAACAGGTGTAGCCTCCGGAGAGGAAAAGTCAAGAACACCTCAGAGAATTGCACATACATATCTGCTAGCACCCATCAATTCTTTTATACAACTTTATGTTACAGATAGATTTTACAGATGCAAAAGGATGTAGGTTCAGTCATTTACCCTGGCAACAGGTTAGAAACAATCTAAACTCCCACTGATGAAGGAACACTTAAATAAATTGAGGTGCAGCGGGCTGGAGATGTAGCGCCTACCTGGCAAGTGCAAGGACCTGAATTTGATTCCTGGTACAAAAAACAAACAAACAAACAAAAAAAACAGGCACAGCAATGTGAAGGATGCAATGCAGCCATTAAATTAAAAAATGAAGAACTACTTCATATACTGACACGAAGCAATCTCCAAGACACACTAAGGTACAGAAGAACATACAGAACATGCTACCACTTATGCTAGAAGGACACAGAAGAGCATTTGCAGGATGGCAAAGGAATGGCCTCTGAGAATCTGTTTCTCCATGAAAACAACAGGAACACTGGTAACAATGGACAAAATCAACCTTTCAAAATTCTGGAAATACAGTTCTTTGAGCTTTCTTGATCAAACCAGAAGAGAGGCACCTGGTTATCTGGCACTTCTGCTTTCCATCAAGTTCCTAGGTGGCTCAGTGGCTCAGTGGTAGCGTATGCTCCTAACCTGGGCAAGGTTTTTGGTTCAGTCTCCAGCACAGCAAAAATGAAATAAATCACATTGACCAAATATGTTGTAAACAACTGTTGCAATAATTTGAACAGTTTATGTAAGAAAAACAACAGAATATCAGAACAGCAAGCTCTGTGATACTTTAACCTATCCTGTACCCAGGCCCCTCTCTCTAGATCTGTGGTAAAGTTGAAATCAACAGACTTATAACCACACACAGCAGCTGTGCAAACCTGCAGTTTAGCAGCCACTGGAGGAAGTAGGTAGAGCTTCTTCAGAAAACTGGCAACAGCTGTCCTGTTCTGGAAAGACTCAGCCTCAGAGTTTGTGCAGTATGAAAAGCCCTGTGCCCAAGCAAAGACAAGTGGAAATAACTGTGAAAGGTGGCAAGTGCCTCTGGCAGTCAGACCAGATGGGAAAAGCAAGGTTTCTTTCAGTGGTGATAAACGTTCTAAAATTAAGTTGTGCTGATGGCTGCACAAATCTGTGAAGTTACTACAAAGCACTCAATCATTTACATTTTAAAAGGGAAGTTTTATGCCATGCAAATTATCTCAATAAGAAATGTGCTATGGTTTGGATAAGGTTCAGTGTATCCTCTACAGGTTCAGGCTTTGGCATTTCGTCCCCGTTTCAAGGTATGAAAAGTATAGGAACCTAATTCAGCTACAGAGTTTAGAGGTGGAGCCTTTGAGAAGTCATGAGGATCAGACAGAGATCAGAAGAGGCACATACATGCTCCTGTCTCTTACCATGTTCTGTCCTGGGCTACCAAAGGACTCTGCCAGCAAGAAGGCCATCAACAGATGTAAGTTCCCAATCTTGGACCAGAATCATGAGCCAATTTTGTTCATAAGCTACCTAGCATCAGGCATTTCATTCTAATAACAGAAATCTGATGGATACAAAGGTTATTTTTCAAAAAGGAATGAAATAGCACATATATGCATGTGTACTCATACACACACATATATACAAAGGCTCTCTAAGTGAACACATAAAACCTTAAAAATTTATTCCTTCCAGAAAGGGAGTCTGGCCAGTAGCAGGGTGAGGAGAGTTGAGAGAAATGAGCCAGACGCGAAGTTCGGTGTGGAGGCACGTGTTTACAGTCCCAGTTACTCAGAGGCAAGACGGGAGGACTGCTTGAGCCTGGGAATTCAAGGCCAGCCTATGCAACATAGCAAGACCCCATCTTTTACAAAAAAAATAAAGAGCAAGAAGACAGACTTTGTACTACATGCTCCTTTGTATCCTTTGAACTGTGTACCATGTAATTGGATCACAAATTCAAAACTAAGTAAAATTTTAAGAATAGAACAATATCACTCTGATTGTGACTAGGAGATTGTGAATTCTGAGAAAATCCTAGGTCACTCTCAGTATCTCAGACCTGCGGACTTCTGTCCCGGGAAGCCTTTTCCTCCTGCCCAAGCACTCCTGCCCTCCCAGGCACCACTCTGCAGCTCATTTCTTCCAGAAAGTCCTCCCTGGGTCCCCGATAAAAGCTGCAATGCCCTCCTCTGAATACCTATAGTGCTTAAACTACCCCATCAGCGGTGGCATCCTTGATGGCGCCTATCTCTCTCTCATCCAGCTGTCAGCTGCACCTGGGCTTACTCACCACTGTACCTCTTCCCACAAGCCCAACAATTAACATAGTGAAGTATTTGCTAAACTATGAAACATAATCCATGCTCTATTCTTAACATTAACAATGTTGCCGAAAATACCAATCAAAGAACAGGTCCCTTCCAACTTTCAAGAGAGTCTTTTGCCATTTTCCTTATTCTTCTAAAGGCCTAATGCCATTTCAAGTTCACAGATCTCAAAGAAATAAGTGGTTTGTGCTTGAGGACAAGGTCAAGATTGCAAAATTTTCAAATAGCTTAGCAAGATTTTCTTCTGCTTTGCACTATAGTACTCTGCCCCCTGCTGGAAGGAGGAAGGGGAAAAGTTTGGTACCTGCGGGAGGTGGAGGGGACCCGGTGGTGCTCGGTGCCGGTTTCCTTCACAAGGTTTCCTTTGCAGCAGATGACCCTTAATTTATCCTGGTATGAGGAGGCCAGGTAAATCGCTCCCGAAGAAATTGCAGGACCCAGGTAGCGCGGGTTTGGGATTTCCAAATAGGCTCGGGCAGGGGTCCTGCAGAGTCCCAGACAAGAGTTCACATTCATTGCAGGTTACCTCCCTTGATAGGCAGGGTAGGAAGAAACACACACCCCAACCCAAGACACTGTCCCAACAGCTGGAGATATCAAAGCACAGATGATGGACACTGCTTACCCCAGGGAGGAACGGGCCTGGATCTCAATGACTTCAAGTGAGTTGAAGTGGGTCACAAACAGATAGGGTTCTCTGTAGGCTGCATGGTCCCCCGTGGAGGAAGGGTGTGGGGCACAGAAGGGTTGAAAGAGGGAAAATCAAAATCTGGTTGCAAGGCATCCTATGACCCAGCAATCCCCCAGTTACCTCCAGGTGTCAGCTTAATCGTGTGCAATCATGTTTATTCACTGCCATGTTGTTTATTAAAGCAGAAAACGGGACCAACCCAAATGGATATGATAAGTTTATAAAATTCTGCACAGCGATAAAAATGCATTATGAAGCTCTTTATGTACCACTATGAAAAAATACTCAAAGTGTATTTCTCAGTGCAAATATAAAGTTAGGTTTAGAATAATGTGTAAAATGTGGTACCTTATTGATTTAAAAGAAAAGGTGGAGAGGCACTGGGAATGTTGTTCAGTGGAATAGCACTTGCCTGGCATGTGCTGCAAAAAACAACCAAAAAAGGTGGAAAAAGAATATATGTTTTCATATGCTTATATTTGTATAAAGAACTGGAAAAATAAAGTTTTTTCCCCCTTGGAGAGTTGTAATGGAAAAATGAAAAGGGTAGGAAATATGAATGAAAATTTTCCTTATATACCTATTTAAACATTACATACATATCTAGTAGTACAGAGCTGTAATTCCAGCACACTAGAAGGCTCAGGCAGGAGGATCACAAATTTAAGTCCAGTCTGGGCAATTTAGCAAGAGCTTTTCTCCAATAAAAAAATTTTTAAAAGAGCAGGTGTACAAAGGTCCTGAGTGTAATCTCTAACACCAAACAAAAACAAATAAACAACAAAAACTGAGTGCATAGATAATGAGATACTTTCTGTTCTTAATACTCTATATCTGTTATCAGTGTCGTGGAAACTGGAGAAGATATGAGGATTTCTGTGTCCTGCCTTAAAGGGAAAAGGTAATTAGCACACTGTAATTAGCACAATTATCCCTTGTGCAAACCATTATTTTGCTATCAGGCTCTCGGTCATGTGTCTCAGTCCTCAGTCCTCACTGGGCAGCCTCCTTTGTGGAGAGAAACTGAGGCCCTCCAACCGCCAGCCCCAGCTGAGCGCCAGCCCATGTCCAGCATTAACCTGCCAGCTGCCTGTGTGTTTCCAAGGCTGTTTCGGACTTTCTAGTGGCCCCTGGGCCCCTCTGACACCACACAGAGCAGGACTGCTCAGCCAAGCAGCAGAATCATGAGCAATGGTAGCCTACTGTTTCAAGTCATATTTGGGAAATAGCTTATTATGTAGCAGTAGATAATTAAAATAGCCATGAAGGGTATTTCACCCACAGCACATTTGAGAACATTCCTACGCATAGCTGTGTACATATCTGTATGCATGGTGTGCTTACTCTTTCACCCAGAAGCACCACCTTTAGACACTTATGATCAGGGGCTACTGTTTGACAAGTACACCAAATCAGTACAAGGATGATCACTGATGCTATTTACACTTAACAAAAACAGGCATGACCTAATTGTTCTACCTGATTAGAACTAACTAGTTAAATTAATCTCAGGTTCAGCTATGCCATGGATACTATGCAGTCTTTGGAAATGACTTAAATACACCCATAGGGAATGGTCTCCTTTGTATCATGGGAGCTTCAGACACATTTCACAAGGCTGAATTGTGGGCTGATTTAGCTTATGCAGATCTTCATGAAGCCTCAAAATCTTCTGCCTGTGGACATTTATGTAGGTGAGCATTGTGTATGGTGCTTGGCATCTAATGGAATCCACAAGCACAGGGCTTAAGCCAAGAAGAATCCCACCTGTAATTCTTTCCCGGGACACCATCTGGGGGCAAGAGAGGAACCCCCACACTGTGCGTCACGTACCGAAGGCCAAAGGCAAGCGACTCCACTTGAGATCATCTGTGCGGCTACGTCTTCCGTAAGAATCCACGAATACTCCAAATTCTGCAAGGCGTCAAGAGCACAGGGGTGGGGGCATCAGGGACACACACTGTGACTAGAAGAACGAAGAGTGGAACCCAGGGGACACCTAGCCAGATGTAGCTGGATTACTAAAACCAGACAGAGGGCCTCTGTGGAACCAGTCCCAGTTTGATTAAAAATAAAAATATTTTAAAGTTTTAATTTGTTACATTTTTTTTTAAAGAAAAAGGATTCAAGGGAAAGAGTAAGAGGCGAGGAAGAAAGAAGGGAGAGGTGGAACGATTCAAAGGTTTAAAAAAATAGGGTTTTGGGGGGTTTTTTAAAGAAAAAAAAATATCAAAAGAAAGAGAAGAAAAAAACAAAGAAAGGCGAGAAAGAGAGAAAGGGAGGGGAGAGAAAGAGCCAGGATTGAGGAGGAAGCACTGGTGCTTTCTGGAGAGAATGTGAGGGAGGTGGGCCAGGTTAGGGCTCTGACTGGAAGGAACCCTTGCGGGCCTGGGGGTGGTGACTCTGCACCTGTGCAAAGCCGCGGGCGCTGCTCATCCCCGGCCCCAATGGACCCGCCCTGCGCTCCTTGGCTGAAATGGCGGCAGGCAGCCTAGGAACCCACCGTGGAAGCACAGCAGGTACTCCTCTCGCTGCCCTGAGCCGTTCACCTGAACGATTGAGACAGGAAAGCTGTTGGATGAGGAGGCAAACACAGCAGGTGCCAAGGAGTGGTCATTCTTGTCTAGGAATTCTGGAAAGGCAGGCGAGAAATGGGGCTTCAGGAATGATCTCCAAGTCTCCAAAAGGTCTGAGCCACGCACGGGTGGGGAAGGGGACACTGGCCCTACCCTCCAAGGTGTACTGCTTCATGTCGATTTCGTAGAATTTGTTGGTTCCAATGAGGATACTGTAATTGGTAAAGTGGATACAGCTGCAGGGCTCTGAGGTCTCTATCTCCTGAGACAAAAGGGCAAAGGAGGCCATGAGAGATGACACAGGACAGCTCTGCTTCCACTACTATTCTACTATTCTGTCTCTCCCTTAAGCATCTCAGCTAAGCCTCACAGATGGCCACCAGCAGACTTGCTCACATGTCATACAAGCCCACTCTTACGCTCCTCATAGTGACCCGTTTTCTACTACTTCCTGTTGCTCTAGGCAACCCAGGCTTCCTTAGATGAAGTCAAGCTATACCCAAAAAGGCTCAGAAATATCATTTCAATGAAAAGGCAGAACTGATTATACTCTTATCAGAAAAACAGCCTGGAAAAGGATTATTAATGGAGGCAGTCAGGACACATGGTTTTACTTCCTTTCTTTTGCTAAATTCCTAATCTGAACCTATATTCCCTATACAATTATCACCTTCAGTATCACTGCAATCCCACCTTAATTATCTGCTTCCTAATTACTTATACTTGTTTATAAGCCAATCAATCCTAACATTATCAAAACAGCCACGACATGCTTATTACAAATGGTGGCCACAGGGCATAAAGAAGCAATGACTTCTGGGAATTTCCCAGAAGCTAACAGTTCAAGCTTTAAGCAGCATCCTTCCTATCACTGAATAATTACTGACAGCCTACTATGAAGACACTTTGAGACAGCATGATACAATGAAGCAGTAGGGAAAATTAAACTTCGCTTTTGGCCCCAACTTTGCACCTTAGGTTCTCTCCTAACCCTAACTGTGCTGCCCAGAAATTGGGAAACTGTTCAAAACAGTGTAGAATAGCCAGCTCAGTCCCTGGTATGGGTGGGTAATAAACACCCACACTAAACTAACAACATCCTGCCAGAATGAAACTGTTTCTCTAGCAAGTGATGATCACTATATGTTAGCTACATCTCCCTTCACTTTGGGACTAACCATGAAAGCACCTGAAATAAACCAGGCATGTGGTAGCAGAGCATCCTCAGTCTGGGGACAGGAAACACCTTGGGCAGAAGTGGCCCAACTGTGGTCATCATCAGTCCACACTCTGCCCCCAGGAGAACCAGAGCCCAATCACAAATCAGAACAGAGCCAGGGCTGGTTTGTCCCTTGTTAGCAGAAACCTAGTCTAGACTCCCAGAAAGATTCTGGCAAGTATTACGCAGGATGGCTTCCTTCTCAGGAAGAGCTACCTTCCTTTTGCTGCTGGCTCAGAAGAAATACCTCCTCCATCAGCTGCCTCTCTGCCTTAACAGAAGGCTGAACTCGCTGGGCCAGGAGAGGAGGAAGTTTCCAAGGCAGAAGAAATGCCAGAGGGGAAAACTGCAGCTAGCAGAGGCTCCGGGCTCTTCCAGGAAAGAAAGGTCTCACTCTCTAGTGAAGTCATGGTGTCACCATGTCACCATGTCATGGTAAAGGTTGGCCGAGTGGAAGGGACAAGACACATGCTGTTGCCCTAGATAGCACACTGTTCACTGGCTTCCCAGAGAGCAGGCCGGCTGGGCCCCAACTTACCTTCCGAATGCAATACTTGCCGAGGTTTTCGTTGTAGCGGAGGATGACAACCTTGCTGGGCGTGGCTGCACAGATGCAGAGGCTGTTCTCAATCTCAAAGGCCACCGGAGAAAAAAAGAAATTCACATGAATATTGACTCTGCAGCAAAACTCGGAAAAGAGTGTCAGTTTAAAGCAGTCTTACAACCCCTGCCTTGCCAACAATTTGGACCACATCACTCTGTAGGGTGGGGATGAGAGTCCTCTGCTTTGTAGGGTGATGGGCAGCATCAAGGACTTGCCCACTAGACACCTAATGCATCCTCCAGGTGTGACAATGAAAAGGTCTCTAGACTTTACCAACTGTGCCCTGGAGGGCAGAATTGCCCCTGTTGAGAACCACTGCTTTAGCTGGGATCCAGAGAAGGAATCAGGGATCCACCTGACTCCAGGCATATTTTGTGGGTATGCACCTTTGGCTGGGGAAAAATCCTTTTGGCAACCTCAAGCTGAGGGGAAGGGGACAAGGCAGGATGAGGGAAAGAAGAGGAAAAGTAGGAGAAATTGCTGTAATAATTTATGAGAAAATTTCAGCCAAGGGAACAGTTCGTAGCTAAGACCTGTACTTACAGAGTTCTATATCAAAACTCCCTTTTTCTACAACAGTTGAATCCCTCTTCTCTCACCTCCCAGAACGAGACACTTGTCATTTACAAAGGAAAAAAAAAGCCTTATTGCTCAAATCTGTCCTGAAATGAATGACTGTGGTTGGGGAAGAGGAAGGGAAAGAGGAAACAGGTGGGAAAATGGAAATTGTTAGAAATGTTCTTTCTTGAGCAGAGTGATGGATTCATGAATGTTTACTACATTATTGTGCTTTATGATTTATATGTGTGCTCCATACTTTTTAAAGTATTTAATAAAAATAGTCTCTAATTTTAAAAAGTTAACTTTCAGAAACCACAATGAATATTCCTGATCAATCATTCACAGGAAAAATTTTTAACGTGGAATGACAATAAAGAGTTTCCACACCAAAATTTACAAGGTCCATTTTGAAATAGGAAGAAAATGTTCAAATGAGAAGGAAACTGTGTGGGGAGGGGGATGAAAGGAAAAAGAAAAAAGTGAGAAAAGGAGGAAGAAAATGGAAATAAAGCTTTTGTAAATAAGGAGGGGAAGAGAGGTTGAAGGGTGGGTAGAAGAATGGGGAAAAAAGAATCAAGTTATAACACATGTAGGCATAAGTTCTCTATAATGAATGTGATCTTTTTGTACATCTAAAATGTACCAATAAATGTAATATAAATAAATAAATAAATTTCAGTTGGAAACAAAATTTACAGGGTCCAATTAAAACAAGTTTGAGGTAAATGCATAACCTTAAAAAGGCTATGTTAGAAAAAATGTCTAAAAAATAAATTAGAAAAAACATAGTAAAGGAAAGCTAGGGAAAATTAACAAAGATAAAGGCTGGAAGAAGAAAAAAAAAGATAAAGGCAAAATCTAATCATAAAATAATGCTAACCTGGGGATGACCAGTAAAGTCCACACCTGCTTCTTTTTAAAGGTTAATACCATTGAAATAAAAGATACAGCATATTAGGGATGAAACAGGTTCTCCCTGAACTGTCCTGCAGCCCTAGAGCAAATTTCTCTGGGAGTTTGGTCAAGTTCATAGGAAGTGCTCAGTAAATCTGCAGGAATATTCACATGAGCTGGGCTCAGAGAACGAGAGGCAGTGATTTCCAAAAGCAGAACTCCAGTATGCCCAGGAGCTCTACAAATGCTTAATTTAGACTTTATTAGAGTTGTGCATGTATATGTGCAAATACCCATGCACATTCTTAACTTTTTTAATGAAGAAGAAAAAAAGCTTAAAGAAAAAGCCAAATAGTACATTTATGGGCCAAATTTCAATTTGCTGGAGATTAGAGGAGCATTAACTTGGGCTCTGGTGAGCTGGCTCTGTGCTACACAGTTGGCCCTTTGTATCTACAGGTTTTAAATGTGCAGATTTAATCAGCACCGTTTAAAAATATTCAGGAAAAGAACTGCATCTATAGTAGACGTGTACAGACCTCTTTTTCTTGTTATCATTCACTAAACCATATAGTATAACAACTACTTACATAGGATTTATATGGTATTAGGTATTAAAAGTAATCTAGAGATGATTTCTTAAATATGGGGAAATGCACCTAGGTTATATGCAAATACCATGCCATTCTACACAGCACAAAGGACCTGAACACCCTTAGAGTTTGATATGTCTAGATGATCCTTGAACTAATCCTCTGTAGATACTGAAGGATGATTGTCTAAATGTCATAAATTAGAATGCAAGATTCTAGTAGTAAAATGTCCCTTCCTCTACTTCAGACATGGAGTTTCAGATTAGAAATTTTTTGAAGACTCACAATACATACACACGCATACTTTTTAAAACTATGGGTCATCCTTTTAGACTCATTAACTGCATCCACATTTTTCTTTAAGAAATTTCCTTTAGATTCAAAGCCTATGCAAATTTCATGACTACTCCAATTATTTCATGGGCCTAAAGGAAGCAAGAAAAATGCAACCCTGTCTGAAGATACACAATTTTCAAATTCAAATTCAAATCAATATGGTCTGGGGGCAGAAGGACGGTGCCAACGTGAAGAATATCCACCCAAGGAGGCCAAGGAGAGCTCACCTTGCCAGCACCAAACAGATGGCAGCCCTTGACAGCTTCGAAAATGTTAGGAGAGACATCTGGCTGGGCAGGAAGGTGCGACTGCGCCAGAGACTGCTTCACTTTCTTCACGTCTACCAGACACAGGGCCCGCTCCTCTCCTGAGGGAGAAAGGGCAGCCTTTCGTCAGTTCAAAACCAGAGAGTAAAGACTGTGGGAGGGGAGTGCTCAGGGGAGGTTCCAGGTCTGGCCATGATGTAAAGCCACAGGAGATCGGGGGATAAACTTTTCCACACATCCCTATCTTAGGTTGCATCATGAGTTTGGGGTGGAGCGGAAGTATAGAAAACATTATCAGGGCCACAGATAAAATCTGACTGGGCAGTGTATTATAGCAAGAATAAGTTTCCTGAATATAAAAGTTGTATCCTGTGAAACTATTCTATGTGATACAATATGTACAAGTCATTACACACTCTCAAAACCCATAGGATGTAAAACACCAAGAGCAAAACCTAACGTAAACTGTGGATTTTGTGTGATAACGAGGCACTAACGTAAGTTCTTTGTGCTCACAAATGTGCCAGTCTGGTGTGCATGCTGATGATGGAGGGGCACATGTATCTATGAAGGGAGGGATAAGGGAAAGCTCTGTACCTTCCTCTCAACTTTGCTGTGAATCTACCTCAAAAAATAAAACCAGAGAGGCAAGAAACAGGGAGGGGAGGAAGGAGGGGAGGAAAATAGCTGAGAGATCGAGAGGCCGGTTCCTGACCACATTTCATTCTCTGCACACAGCCATGCCTGAAACAAGACCCAACTATGAATGTTTTAAACATTAAGCCAATTTATTACTTTTAAAAAAACAGCTGGGCTTGGTGGTGCACACCTGTAATCCCAGCACTCGGAAGGCTGAGGCAGGAGGATTGTTGAGAGTTTGAGACCAGGCTGGGCTACAAAGTGAGCTCAAAGCCAGCCTGAATTGCATAGCAAGACCCTGTCTCCAAAAAAGGACAAAAAAATTAAAAAATAAAATATAAAGGGCTGGGGATGTAGCTCAGTGCAAAGGCCCTGGGTTCAACACACAGTAACAAACAAAGAAAAAAAGGAAAAAAAAAAACTGGCACCAAAGAAAAGAGTTGTGCCATAGTCACATGAAAGAATGTCCTGTTCTTAGGTTGACAGGCTGAAGAACCTATAAACCTACATCAAACTTTCAAATACTTCAGATAAAAAGGTGTGTGTGTATGTGTGCGTGTGTGTGTAGATGTTAGCAAGCAGTGAATCTAGTTGAAGGGTCTATGGTTATGCACATAAATTAAAAAAAAATTGCGTAGTAATCTCACAGCCATCATGTATAGCAGGCAAGCTCTCAGAAGGTTATAGCGATAGTAGAACTGATGCAACTAGCAGAAGGGATTGACTTTAATGAGTCTTTGAGGGCTGGCACTTGCTATGGCTTACATGGTTTGGGCTCTCCTCAAAAGTCCATGACACTGGCGGCTTGGTGCTGTTGGAAGTCCCACTGGGAACCTTTAAGAGGTGGGGCCCAGTGGGACTTCTTTAGGTCATCGCAGGCTTGTTCTAGGAAGTCAGTTCTTATAGGCTTACATTCTCAAGAGAGGTTATAAAAGGAGCAAGCCTGGCACCACTCAGATCTCCTGTGTGGGGATGTCACCTGCTTGCTTTTGCACCTGCACCCACCATGCTATCTGCCAAGCAGTGATAGAACTGAGGATGGGTCTCAAACCAGAGCCGTGCAGTTAGGACGAAATAAATGGCTTTCTCCCATTAGTAGCCTATCTCAGATATTTTATTATAATGGCAAAAAGCTGACTAGTACAGCATTCTTCACCTGGCATAATGGTAAGCTCTTCTTTGAGGGTGTCAGACAATACTAAACTGGACACCAAAGGGAACCACTGTGAACAGAGAGAGTCCAGCAGTTGCAAAGAGCCACTGCTGCTATCAGGAAGCCTTTGTGCTTCTCAAGTGTGAGATTTGGCTCTCAAATTGTCTCCCTTCAAAGTAAAGAAAAGGGCTATGTGCTTAGCTTCACACCTGCTATCATGAGTAGTTTCTCCAGGTCCTTGATGATATAAATTTGGAAGACTGCTCCAATTCCTGGGACATGGGTTAAGGAGTTTTTCAAGACATTCAGTGCATAGAGCCCTTCCTCGGTGCCCACCAACACCACCTGTGAGGGCAGAAGTCCAAAGGCAGAAAATAAGCACACTTGCACCACTAGGCAACCCCAAAGCATGACAGCAACAAACCCTACTCAGCTCTCGCTCTCCTGAGTGTGAGGCTGTAGCTCATTAATATTACCAGCTGACAGTATCCATAAAATACTACCTGGTCACTGAAGGGCAGTGTGCAGTTCATGTCTAGCCGGTCATCACCTTCCAGTTTCAGCAGGGAGTTTCCAAGCAATTTCTTTTCAAATGTGAAAGGAAAGACAAGAAAAAAGAAGACATAGTGAGATTAAAGTGTTTATAACCAAACTATCCAAAGAGACAGCGAAATTTAAAGTTAAGTTCAGAAACACACATCTGCTCTTAGCTGGTCCCCACTTTAAAATTATAATAATTACTACCATTATGATCACTATTATTATTTTGCCTCTGGAGATTGAATTCAGGCCTTTGCATATGCTAGGCAAGTGTCCCACCACAAAGCTACATCCCCAGCCTCTTGCAGTGTATTTTTATCAGAACTCCAAAGGCAAGAAGTAGGCATTCCTGATCTCTCTGGGGCAGTTGTTAAATAGCATTAGAGTTTTAACTCGGCTTGGGTGCAAAAATGAGTGCTATAGGCATAAAAAGCTATTCTGCAATAGGAAGTAAGCTGAAAATAGAGAAATTTCACCTGCCGAGTGTTAACCACCCAGAAGGAAGGCTCTTTCCCCTACCCAGGCTGCAGAAAAGTGCAAAATAGTGTCAGTAACAAAACCACTAAGGCTGATTCTCTTTACCTGAACTTACATAAGCAGAAACTAGTAGGAAACATATCAGGCCAATTGTGTACGTGTTAATGTGCATTTCAGTAAAAGGCTCACACATGTAGCAGTAAAACAGTTCAAAAGCCTATCCAGTGACCAAAGATCTTCTCTCGAGGCTTATGGTTAAGCATTTTCCAATTGCTAACCTTTCAAGTGTTTAAAGAGCTGTTCAGTCTTCAGTAGAGCAAATGCTGATGCGCAATGAGCGGTGTTTGCTCCCTGAAATGTTCTAGGAGGAGTGATGCCTATCAAGGCACACCTACATTGCTAGCATCTTAAGGATAAGTAGGATTTCAAACCTGCCTACAGAAGAGCAAATACTGCAGAAGCAACCAGGAAGGTAATCAAAAGCCTTCCTGAAGCAAATTAGAAGTGGGCAGCCTATTGTGCTACTTCATAGCCAGAGTGCTTATAACTCAAGCCACCAAACCAAAAGAACACATCTGAGTAAATGGGAGGATTTCTTTGTGAGTACAGAGGCTGCTGTACTGCCATAACCAGGCTCCATCATGCTCCAAGAATTGGCTGGTGGTGTTGCTTCCCCAACTCTACACGCTTCTGAAGGGAAGGTTTGGGGTGCTCCATTGCTGCCTTGGGGCTTGAGTCTTCACTGTCCCAAAACTGGTCCTGACACAGTCTACAGCCTTTGCCCCTCAGACACGGAGCCAGAAGGAAAACAAGATAGCCAATAGGACGCCCACGTTTAAGAACAGTTTCCCCTCATACCCGCTTCGGCAGCATATTTACTAAGATCAGTTATCAAAGACCAGCCCACTCTACAAAAAAAAAGTGCCAGTGCCACATTTATACTCACAGCATCAGCTTCTGCCTTTTCCCTAGAAACTCTCCCACCTGCAACAACTGATTCTAAGGCGGTGACCCAGCGCTGTTTGTCAGGAAAGCTGGGAGCTAGCAAGTAGAGGGTTCTCCCCGGCCAGCAGGTGGTGTGTGGGTGAGACTCCATCTTCAGTATGTATGGGACATCTAGGAGATTTCAGAGAGCACAGGATTGGGTGTGGATTTCTCCCATTCCCACTGGTAGGCATGACCCTGAGACATCAGAGAACCCACCAAACGCGAGCTCCAGTTACTGCTAAGACAGAGGAGCAGGGGATGGTTGGCCTCCTCGGCAGGGATAACCATCCCTGTCCCCTCCAGCCTCCTCTCCAAACTTGCCAAGCCCACCCCACACCCAGAGCCGGTCTTGCCCAGGTCCCCTCACCTGCTTTGGCTGTGTTTGCAAGTTCAGAAGCACCAACGGCACCATGAATAGATACATCCCCGTCGGGAAGGCAGAGCTCAAATTCTTCCACCGGTCTCTGTCCAGCTTGTTGCAAAGAGGAAGGGCAGAAAGAAAAACAAAAGAACAGGAACAAGAACAAAGGGAGAAGACAAAGAGGAAGAGGAAGAGCCAAAGGAAGAGGAAGAGGGAAGAGAAGGGAAGAGAGGAAAAGGAGACAGGGTACGCGTGTAGGAGAGATGCACAAGAACAAAGAAGGAAGAGAGGTGTGCAGAGAAGGCAGAGGAGGGAAGATAAAAAAAAATAAAGTGTGTCAGATGAGTAGCACAGTCAAATTTCTGATGACGATGCGGATTTATGGGCTAGTTGGCTGAGGCGGAAGTTCTCTGAAGGTGTATTAGCAGGTGGAATCTTCAGGGCGGCACCCTGCGGGTTCTTCAGGGGGAAGACCTATAGATGTGAGTATCGCACCAATAACCTTTAGAGAAGTCATTTGGCTTTTCATTTTCAAAAATGGGAAAGTGGAGAAGGCTCGCGAGGCAGTCCGAAAAACAAAACAAAACAAAACGAAAAACAAAGCCTTCACACCAACACCGGGAGACCTGGGTTAACCACGTGCAGTGAAATTCCCCCTGAATTATTAATTTACCTTCTCTGGCTTCATTGTCATAAATGAGGACTTTTGATCCCTCCAATACAATGTATTTCCTGTCCCAGCCTTGCTGTCCTCGTTTGTTATTCCTGGGAAAAACATGGGGAGGAAAAGGGCTGTACTTAGAAGTGTCAGGCTGGGGGCAGGGGGCAGCAGGAGGGGAATTCCAGAACAGGCAATGCCTAGGAAGCAGGAGAGCAAGTGGCTTGTGGTCTTCCACGCCAGCACCTGCTGGAGCCCAACCGACCCCACAACAATACCTGGGCACCTTCATCCACCCTTCCAGGTGCAGGCTGCTGCTGGATTCCTTGCTCTGCAGACCTGGGGAGTTCATTTTGTCACGGCAGAAGGCCTCAGTGAAGTGTGTGGCATATTCGGCAGGCAGGCCACAGGTGGCTGGCAAGCAGGTGGAACACTTGGGATGACACATCACCTGACATTCTAGGAGAACAACGAACAGACCGAGCTCAGACTATTCCCTTCCTCTCCTGTCCAAGCCTAGGTCTTCTCCACCCTCTTCAGCCCAGGCATCCAGGTAATCCCTAAGCTTTTCCAGGTGTCAGGGTACCACTGGGAGAGGAGAAAAGAAAGCCATATGTTCTAGATCCAGTTTTCCTGGCTTCAACTCAGGCTGCCCACAAACATGTGTGTAAAAGATGTTTGCATGTTTCAGCCGGAGCCAGGTGGGGAGAGATGAGCCTGACACAAAGAGGCTGGAAATTAGCAAAGATCAAGCCATTTTGTACATCGAGCTGGAGTCACGAGCTAATGACATGAATAAAATCATTGCTTTCACAGGGGAAAAATAGTGTCCTCCCACTGAAATGAAAAGCTCAGAAACGAATGCATTATATGATGAGGAATTAGCAAAACATCTCCTCCATCAGATGGACTTTTCACGTGGAGGCACACAAGCACCCACTGCAGATGCACAAACACTGCTCTTACCGAGACATTTGGATGCCTGGCGTCCAAAGTGCACGGTATCCAGACACACAGCGCACTTCGTGGCTCGCATGTTCAGTCCTACGTTAAATCGGTGAGGAATATTGTGGTGCATGCGCTCCTTAAGACGCCGACTAAATTCTGAAGGAAAATATTTTAATAACCATTAAACTGCTGCAAAGGAAAATGAAAAGACAATGCACAAAGTAGAGAAAACATTTGCAAATCATATCTGATTAAGGATTTCAATCTAGGATAAATAAAGAATTCTCAGAACTCAATAATAAAAACAAAAACCCAACTAAAAAATGGGCCAAGGATTTGAATAGATTATTTTCCCAGAGAGAAGAAATAATTAGACAATAAGCACACAAAAAGATGCTCAACATCATTAGCAATTAGGGAAATACAATTAAAACCACTAGTGAGATACAACCACCAGGCTGTTCAGAACCTAAAATATGGAACCCACAGAGTATTGGTGGGGACATGGTGAAGTTAGATCCCTCACAGGTTTTTGGTGAGAGGGCAAAATGGTACCACCATTTTGGAACCCAGGCTGGCAAGTACGCAAACATTACACATAGAATTATCAAATGACCGAGAGAGGTATATACTCAAGAGGATTGAAAACATATGTCCATGCAAAAATACAATACAGGGGACTGAATCCAGGCCCTTCACAGTGGCGACATCCCCAGTTGTTTTGTTGTTGTTATTGTTGTTACTTGTTTCTTCTTGTGAGACAGGGTCTCCCCCAAGTCACGAAGTTGTCCAAGCTGGGCTCAAATTTGTGATCCTTCTGCCTCAGCTTCCCAGCATACTAGGATTACAGATGTATGCACCATACCCAGGTAGAGCAGCATAATTTGTGAAAGCAAAATGTAGAAACAATCCAAGTGCCCACTAGTGGGTTAATAGATAAGGAAAATGTACTACCTATGCAACGTAATATTATTCAGCCACAAAAAGAAACACATAGCCAGGCGTGGTGGCACACACCTATAATCCTAGCACTCAGGAGGCTGAGGCAGGAGGATCATTGCAAGTTAGGGGCCATCCTGGGCTACAAAGTGAGTTTAACACCAGCCTGAACTGCATAGTGAGACCGTCTCAAAAGGTTCAAAAAAAAAAAAGAAAAGAAAAGAAACAAAGTACTGTAGTTCCCACAGCTTAGGTGGAGGGAAGAATCAAGAGCACCCACTAGTAAGTTCAGTGGGTGATTGGTTGGTTGGGGATAAGACGTCCAAGCACAGTGTAATGACAGCTACACAACCCTGTAAGCTTACTTAGAAACAAGGCATTGTACATGCTAAATGGGTAAATTATATGGTATGTAAGTTATATTTCAATAAAGCTACTACAAGTACAGATGGTTAAATCATTTCAATAGACACATCTAGACTTCTATGAATCAACTTTTAAATCTCTATTGTCTTACTGTTAGGAATTAAGATGTATTTAAGAACGCAGTCCTGGTAGAAATTGACTATTTGACAGTATCCTTGTTTTGAGACATAAAGAAACAAAGTTTGAAATAAATTACTTATAAATATTTTAGTTATAAAAGCTTTCTTTTCCAGATGAAATCATATCTAGAGCTTTTCAAAATCCAATTTAAAAATCACTACTATGAATTGCAGAATTTCTAATGATTAAATATATGAACTGACCATAGAGATTTTTCCTTTTATGCTCAATTTTTATATAACCTCCTTTTATTCAGAATTCAATTTTTTCTGAAAGAACCGATTCTTACATTTATATGCTACTCTGCTAAAATTAACACAGTTGACTTTTTTCCCATTTACTAAGCTCCCTTTCAACAGTGAAGTGACCTAACTAATTAAAGGCAACTTTAAATAGAAGAGCTCCAGATACAAATTTCTGAATCCTCCAGTAAACTGTCTTTACTTAGGCCTTTCCCAGAAAGTCGTGAGGACTAAATAGACAGGCACGGGCTGTGAGCTGGGGATGGTGCACTGCACACAAAGGCGGTACCCAGCACCCTCACATACCCTGTGAAGCTGCTCTACAGAGCCTTGCCAGCTGTACCCCTGGAATAATTATTTCCTCTATGCTACCACCACTATTTGACTGCCAAAGCTCTTTGATTCAAGATGTTATGTAAATGTAGGAACAAAATGACCTCATGGTCAAAGAAAAGGATAAAAGCCGCATGGAGTACTCTGGGAACACAGGAACAAGAGGACCCCTTGGCTGGAGAAAAGTATCGGCCGCAACAAAATGCCCTCAACCAGTCTCGGGGCGGAGCCAAGGGAAAGCGCGGCCCTGAAGACTGCCTGAGCCTCTGGATGCAGACGCGCTGTATGGAGGCAGAGCCCAGCGGTTTGCTGTGTAACCCCGCCTACTCGACCGGACCCCCGATGGCTGAGAGGGCTTGCCAATTATAGTCTTTGAGGGTGGGTGCTTCTGCACCTCCTGCCATAGCAATTTGTGAACACCCATGTTTCACACAGTATAATTTGAAGCAGCCAAGTCTCTTCCCAATGGGAGAGCACGAGGGAGTAAATAAACCAAAAAGTACAGTTATTATCAATGGGAAGATGACTGATAGGGTGGTAGAACAACGGAGATGAGGTGGAGAAAACTGATTAATCAAACGAGCTATCATTTGAATAACTGAATAGGGGCTGGGGGTATAGCTCAGTGGCATAAGCGCTTGCCTGGCAAGTGCAAGGTTCTGAGTTCGATCCCCAGTACCGGAAAAAAAAAAAATGAATAACTGAGTAACAAAGATGAAGATAACAGTGTTAACTCCCTACTATTTTCTCTGTAATTTGCTATTTCCTTAACTGCTTTTGTGTTAACAAATGCAAAAGCAATATTAATACAGCATCCAGTGTTAATTCCCCACTAAAAAAAAAAAAAATGCTCTCAAGATTCACAACCAAAACAGGTCTCACGGTGATTCCATGACTCTAAACCATGGCTCTACTCTTCTCCCCAAGGCTTTGCTTTCCAAGCCACCCCACCACCTTTTTTGGTCTTGAACTCACAGTGATGCTCCTGCCTCAGCTTCCCGAGTAATGAAATTGCAGACATGGCACCACCATATCCAGCTTCCTTTGCCTTTTTTTAAAAAACCTTTTCATTTCTAAGTGAACAAAGTACTTCTGAGATCCCAAGGAAAACTCTTCAGCCTATTGCTAATCATATAAATTGGCATAAACTACCAACACATGAAATGCATAGAACTTTAGCTTGATTCATTCCCCATGAATTTATCCAACAAAGAGAAAATCTTTGCTAGTCACTCTTCTTATAAAGGATTTATGTTTAGAATATAGAAAGAACCTAAAAAAATTGACCCCTGAAAAATAAGAAACCCAATCAACAAATGAGCGAATGAACTCGACAGACACTTAAAAGGAATATAAAAAGTCAGTATGTATAAGGAAAAGTGTTCAACATCTTTACTCATTAGAGAAATGCAAATCAAAGCAACACTGAGATTCCATCTCACCCTACTCAGAATAGCTATCATCAAGAATACTAAAAATAATGAATGAACTTTCCTACCCAGTTGGTGAGAATGTAAACTAGTACAACACTGTGGAAATCAGTATGGAGATTCCTCAAAAAACTACAAGTAGAACTACTACTTGATGCAGCTAGAGTACTTCTTGGTAGATTCCCACGAGAATTAAAGACAGCATACTATAATGACAGGTGAATAGCCATGTTATGGTATGCAATCCAAAATATCTAAGCTGTGGAAAGAGCCTCAGTGCCCATCAATACATGACTGGATAAAGAAGATATGGTATGTGCACAGAATGGAGTATTATTCAGCCATAAAGAAAAAAATCACTTCACTGGCAGGAAAAGGATGGAACTGGAAACTACCACATTACGTAAGTCCAATAGGGCAGTCTTAGAAAGTTAAAATGTCACACATGTTCTCTTTTAAACATAATTCTCTTTTAAAATAAAATAAGTGAGCATGAAAAGAAACTAGTAGGCAGGCTTTTAAATATGGGAACGAGGCTGTGGGGAAAAGGGAAAGAAGAGTAAGAGAGATGAAAATAATCCAACTATGCTATGTAATCGGGCACACACACTGTTCCGGTGTGAGAGCTTGAGAGTGTAAATAAGGACTAATGTACAACAGGCACAGTGAAATAGGAAGAAAATGTTCAAATGGGAAGGGAAGGGAGGGGGAAAGGAAAGAAGGGAGAAAAGAAGGAAAAATGGAAACAAAGCTTTTGTACATAAGGAGGGTACGAGGGGTTGAAGGGAGAGTAGGGGAATGGGGAAAAAGAATCATGAACAGGTACAAATTCTCCATAGTGAATGTGTGATCATTATGTGTCCCTAAAATGTACCAATAAACTCAACTTTAAAAACTTCAAAAGAAAAAAAATTGTCTATGTACCACCATAGCAAAACAAATCTCACCAGTCTGTTTTACAAATATGCACTAATAAAAAAAGTATCCCACAGCCACAACACCCCTAAGACGTAGGATGTTCTTTGTAAGGTGTCTATGGCAATGGGATCGGAAACCAACTAAATGCCCTTTGACAGGGTCTGGTTTAACAGGTGACTCACAGACCCACACCATGGAATACTGTGTAGTCCTTTGAAATAATGAAATGGTTCCATATTACTAGTATGAAACAGATAACAACCTTTTATCTAAAAGGTTTCTGGCAGTGTACAACATAAATGCTATGCCATTTATTACAAAAAGAGAGACATTTTCTCATATTCTTGATACCTATTTAGGGCTGAGGATGTAACTCAGTGTTATAGCATTTGCCTGGCATACAAGAGGTCCTGGGTTCAATGGCCAGTACCACCAAAAAGAAAAACATGTCTTACCTTATATATATTCATACAAGACACATGAATTAATAGAGACACATGATTTGTACACGATCTATCCCTGGATGACTACGATGATTGAAAGCAATAGTTGGCTCTGTATAAGGGATCTGGGGAAAAGGGAAGACTTACTTTTTACTCTTTATCACTTAGTATTATCTGTGACTTTTACTATATGATTGCATTTGTTAGAAAATTTTTTTAAAAACTGCATACAACTCCCAACAGCCCATAAGATTAGATATGGTTTAGCCATCCATGGAAGCACATGTCTGTAATCTCAGCTACTTGGAAGAGAGATACAAGAGGATCACAAGTTCAAGCTTCACACGGGCACCTTAGTGAGGCCTCATCTCAAAATGAAAATTAAAAGGGCTGGGGATATACAGTTTAGTGCTCCCTGGGTACAATGTGCAGTACAGTACTGCCAGAAAAAAAAAAAAGAATGGATATGAATGGAAAGAGTCCTCCCCAAATTCATATGATGATGATACTGAGGTGGGCCACCTGGAGGTCCTTAGGATTAGATCAGCCATAATGGGTAGGGATCCATAAATGCCATAAGGATGGTATTTACAAGAGGACAAAGAGAGACCCAATAGAACATGCTCATTCTGTGTTGCCATGTGGTATCCTCCACCATGTTAGGGTGCAGCAAGAAGGTGCTCAGCAGCTACAGTACTGTGCTCTTGCAATTCCAACCAAGAGCATGGTACTGCTCTTGCACTTCCAACCTTCAGAACTGTGAGTCAAATAAATTACTTTTCTTTATAAACAATTTTAGTCTCAGGTATTTTGTTACAGCAACAGAAAACAAACTAAGACAAAACATACCTTCTGGAGTTGAAGACTCTTTTCTGCGGCTGGATGGTGGTGCGAGCAGGCTCATGGCACTGGGCTGGTGCTCAGGCGACCGCACAATGGCAGACATGGCAATTTGCTGCCTCGCAGTGGCTGGCGTAGATGGGTGAGGGTGGTCTGTGGCTTTGCGGTGTGCAGCTAGAGACAGAGTAGAACAATGCCTTTTGGTTAGCTAAGTCACCAAGGGTCAGATTAAGTAGACTGCCCCTGGGCTGTCTTTCAAGGACCCGAAAACAAAGGACATACATCACGTCAACTTGGCAAGATCAGGGAAGCTGTAAATATTTTAGACTTGGGATGGACGCCTGGACTGAAAAATCCGTGGGCCATAAACTAAGATGCTAAACTACTGTTGGCCAATCTCATGGAGATCAGCCCTCCATCTTATCCACAGCCTCAAGCGTTTTGCAGAGAGAGCCCCTACCTTCCTCTCGGGCGGAGCGGAGCTCAATGCGGGTCTTCTGCAGGGCTTCCTCTAGCTCTGCACAGCGAGCTTTCTCCTTCTCCAGGGCCAGCTTCAGCTCATTGTACTGCAGAGGAACCTGTGTGGGCAAAGCAGGGTCCTCTTTCCGTCGACTAAATAAACCCTAGCAATGGAAACAGAGATATCTCCTAACTCCTGGAGACTGGCACTGCACACTAGCTAAAGGAAAGCTGACTTGGGACGAGCAATCCACCAAGGCCAGGCGCATACTCACTGTAAGTGTGTTTAGTAAAAATGGCATGTGAAGGGGGGAGGGAGGGCTGAACCACAGCCCATTCCAGCCAGCTGAAAAAAAGTGGGGTATGGGAGTTTTCTCCAAGAGGGTTAGAGATATTTGATTTGCTGCCACCTCTTACTTTAGTATTGCCGTGACAGAAAATTCATTTCCTGAGAGCCTTTCTCCCTCAAGAAATGGAATCAGAGAGGTGGAGCATAGAGCCAGGAGAGAGTTCAGAGGTCACTCCTGCCTTTGAACTTTCCTCATGGTGCTTAGTTACAAGACACAGAGGGATGTTTTTAAAAGAAAATGATGTCAAAACAAGGGGCTTACTTAAAAAAAAAAAAAAAGCAAATGGAGATATTTATGGTACATGGAAGACAAAAAGGAAAATAAAATAATGCAACTGAAGCAAAATTAATCTAGGAAAATAAATGGAAACACCCTAACTGTATCAAATGACATAACCAGACAACAGTTTGCTGTTAAAATAAAAAAGATTAAATATCATAAGCATAACAAACATACAGTCACACAGTACACAGCAAAGCCCTTCAGGCAAGCCACCATCTGATAGGAGATAGGCAGCCTCTGAATACTGCACTGAAGATGGCACAAGGACACAGGGACCAACCACTGGCTCAGTCCTCCGGTCCTTTCTCCTAAGGTATTTCAAGCCATCAAGTCGTTTCCCATAAAACCAATGCGACAGCCACCACGGTGTACTAAGGCCTTTGAAGGAACTGCAACCTCCTTCTAGACACCTTTCTGGAACTGCAAACATTTAGCCATTATCAGTGAAGGACTTCACTGGTTTGGGGAAACATGGGCTGGGTTTATGCAACCAACCTTGCCATGTGCACCTACACTTACCCTGCCCATAGTTTGAGGTTTTTCAGTAGTATTCAATTTCTATGTTACAATTTTAAAGGGATGGTGTAGTGCTAACAGGAGGTGTAGCTACCCAGCCAGACATTTGGGCAGGTCACTTCAACTCCCTGGGTTCAGTCTCTTTGTTGTACTTAAATAATCAAAAGCACTGCACAGATCAGTTAGAAGTCCTTCCTACAATCCCATACAAGTGACTTTCAAGCTGAGCTAAACTCCCACATGTGTGAACTACTAATCCTTTTAAAACACCATACATGAGACCTGCTAATCCTTCTAGAGTTCTGCACAATGACCTTCAAATCTGCTTGGAGCCCTCTGTGGATGACCTATGTATAAACACTTCTCCGCTCTCCAGACCCCTTCCCATCGTGTGTGTGTGTGTGTGTGTGTGTGTGTGTGTAATCCTTCCCTTAGTAGAGAAAGGAACTATGATTGCTATATAGGCTTGACCAATGATAGCCTTTGATAAAGGTTATCTCCAAATTTATTTTTCCAACCCAAAACACAATAAGAAAACATACATTTTTTTTCTTTCTTCTATGTTCTTATGACTTCATATCACAGTGGTGCCATTGAGTCATGAGCAATGGAGTGAAACTGCCAACTTCCATGTGTCAAACCCTTTGACCCACCTTTTTCTTTTTGGCAGGTTGGTCCATTTTGGCTTGCAGAAAATCAATGAGTTTGGTTTGTTGAGAAATAGTACCTTCCATTTTCACCTTTTCATGAGAATAGAGAACCTAAAATTTACAAAACAAAAATAACCCCAGGGCCAGACAGAGATATACTTTTAAACTTGGTACTTTAAGAAAATAAAAAGTAAAACCATTAGGACACTAGCACAGGAAAATTCAAAACAAACAGCACTAAGTGAAAATTTATTTAATTCCAATTTTATCACAACGGAAAAAATAAGATGGATAGATATATGAAAAAGTAAAAATAATGATTAATTATAAGACCCAGGTAGTAGTCAGTATGGAAATCTAACTTTTCTGAAAGTTTGAAAATTTCGTTGGAGAAATATACACAGTATACAACATAAAATACTGACCAACTTACCACAGGCTTTTTGACATCTCGCCTTACCTCAAAAGACTCCCAAACACATGCATACACATATACACACACGCACACGCGCGCACACACACCTGGTGTGAGGATGGAATCACAGACTTTACACATGCTAAGCACATCCTCTACCACTGAACTCCACCCCCAGCCCTGCAGACAACTTTCAAGCAGATTCCCTTTGCCAGTCCCTACCTGAATATTTTCCAGCTGATACTCCAGATCGCTTCTTTCTGTCTTCAACAGATCAGCCCGATCAAGAGCTTCTTGAAGCCCTTGAGTGAGACGGAAAATGTGGTTCTTCTGTAGGTCCATCTGCTGCTGTAATTTGGCTTGCTAGTAGGGAGAAGGCCCGGAGAAAGGCTCGATACCACACAGAACACAGCTTGATCCCCCGTGCACCTATCCCCCAGTAGGTTCAGGCTCACACTAAAAGTTCAGCTTTTGAAACCATCTCTTTCCAGAAATACCACTTGTCTTTATTTTAAAACAATGTGGTCATGGTTAAAAAGAATTGGCAGGAAAATCCTGGATGGACACAAATCATAAGATCCTCACTATTAACAGGAAGTCCATGCTCAGGATCTGCCTTGCCACTCAGCCTTATACCTGAGGATGCCATGGTACTTAAGCCCTCTGACACGACTGAGAATGCAATGCGATCCAGGGCCATGTTAACTAAGTTCCATGTATCCCTTTGGTTTTAGCCTCTCAATGGTTGTTGGGAAAAATGACTGTGCAGGCAGTATGAAATACACAAAGTGGACTGTATCACCCCTAACTTCACAATTGCCACCATTCATATATGAATAGCCACAACTGTAGTGTGAGGAGAAAAGAAGCAGAAGAACCCAGATATACTGCAGCAGTTGATAAAATGCAGAAACACTTCAATTTAGTACACTGGAAATCATTTTGTGCTGAAAATCTCTCTCCAATTTCTACACTTGAAGTCAACCAGAAAATAGGACAAGTTATAGAGATTCTGGTTTTGACTCTCTTTCCTAAAAAGTACCTCTTTCTTTCCTAAAATGTGTTCCACTGTGATAGAATGCTGCTTGATTTCATCCAAACTTCAAGTTATCATCTAGCTGTGGCCCAAATAATCTCATCCCTGGTAGTCTAGGCTCTCAGTACACTTAGGGGAAGAGCGCTATACAAGAGCAATAAATATCACGGGGGCTTTCAAATGGCCCATGGCAGATCTCAGAGCCCTGCAGTTCAGCAAGATGAGAGCAATTTTCACAACAGAATCTGCCAGTCTTCTTGTTACTTTGCTTCTCTCTGCCTATGTTTTCCTTTTCTCTTCTACTCATCACCTGCCCTTCCACATGAGAGGTAGCTGATTCCCTGAAACACTGGCTGTAGTCAAAAGAATCTGGACTGTGACATTTTATAGACCCTACTTTAAATCCTGACCTTTAACACTTACAAGCAATGTGACCACAGGCAGGTCATATTGCCTTTTGGAGTCTCAATTTCTTCATCTAAGAGTGGATAAAATGTCTTGCCTCCTGCAATGACGTCCAGAGCACAGGGCCCAGGAAATGGAAGGTGGCTCATGAATGTCGGTATTCTTTATCTCTGTCCTTCTTTCTCCCCTCCATCCCATTCAGCCCCCACACCCCAGGTTCTTATCTGCCCCTTCCCTACTGGTCCTGCCATACAGCATGATACACTAATGATCGGCTGGCCTTGGTGCATACCTGGAAATTTCTTAATGAAACAGCAGAACCCCCTAAATACAAAGAGGAGAAAAGAAAAGAAAGGAGGGAGGGAAGGAAACAGGGAAGGAGGGAAAGGAAGGAAGGAAACAGCCAACGTATGCTCTGAAAGGGAGTCATCAGTCCCCCGCAAACCAAGTGAGTTCTTTTGCAAATCCCTCTCTTTAGTTTCTTTCCGCTATTTTAGAACAACATTAATTACTAGGCAGGAACTAGAGAAACAAGTGCTGCGGACAAGGATCTATTTGGTGACAGCCAAGCCCAAAATATTTTTCTAGATTAAGCACATCAACTGTCCAGGGCCTTTCCAAGAAATAGCTGGTTATTTACTATAATAAAAACTGAGTACAAGGAAGAGCGACATTTACACTTTGTGAAATGTTTTTCAAAAACTATCTGCTGCAGAGAGTGGCAAATTGAAGAATACTCATGGGTCAGTGTCAGACTGAGAAGTGAGCCTGAGCTATACTTAGACCTGTCCAGCAATTTTACAAGGGTGACAGGAGACTGGGAAGATGCATGAAGGAGCTGGGTGACAGAGCTAGAAATACAAACCATCCCAGTGGGCAGGAGTGATGGGACTGAACCAAACAGAAAAGGTCAACAGGATGGTACTGTTTTTAATAGGACGGTATTTTTTAAAACTTCAGCTGAATAAATACAGACCATAAAAATGTTTTAAAATGAAAAACAAAGGTACCTGTGGAAGGAAAGGTACAATTTTACAGGTTCGTGGAAGTTAGTCACGTGACTAACCTACCCACAGGTTAGTCGAAGTAATTGGCAGAGGTTTATAGAGCTCAGGATGTAGGTAAAAACATTCCACTGAAAAAGGTCACATAGGCATGGCAGCTCATGTCTATAATCCCATCACTTGGCAGGTTGAGACAGGATGATTGTGAGTTCGAGAGCAGCCTGGGCTACACAGTGAGTCCATGCCAGTGTGAACTGCACAGGGAGCCCCTGTCTCAAAAAATAAAACTAAGAAAGTCACACGGGTCACATTTTAGACCACCTGGGCTCCTAGAACATCTTTGGAAAGACAAATCTACCAGAAAAGAACCCAAATCTTCGAGAAATCTGAAACGTCTCTCTAAGAAAGAGAAGGCAATTCGTAGTGGGAGAGACAGTTCGTTATCTAATTGTCATAGAAATAATATAAGTAGTTACAAGATTTACAAGGAAAACATGAGTTAATTCATCTAATGTAGTCAGAAAGGCATTTGACACATAGTAAGCACTAATTAAATGTTAGTTATTTTTATTATTAAGTAATTTAATAAAAAATCAGTATTAATCTCTGATTTTGGTTGGCTATATCAGTCTACTCTTTTTTTGAGGGCTTATCAGCATATGTTTTTTGTTGTTGTTGTTTTATTTTTATCATTTGTTTATATTACTACATGCTTGTAGTACATAAGGCTTACATTCCTATGGAGAGTTGGTATCTGTACATGACACACCCTGACTCCTCCCTTCCCTGCCCTATCCCTTCCCTCCTTCCCCTCCCCTCTGTCTCTCGACCCCCTTCCTATCTGAGGAAGGTTTACCTACCTAATTCCTATTATCTAACATTTACTTTGCTCTTTATTTATATTTTAATTTCTCATTATCAGGCTACTCTTTAATTTCATGTTGTAATGCAACAGAACCAATGGGTAAAAGTTGTAGGCTTTAGTTCAAAGTAAGAAGAGTTTCTAAGAGTTACAGTTGATGAAAAATGTGTGAGGACACCCAAAGTTACTGTAATAGTTTGGCCAAGGTTCAGTGAGGTTCATCTCAGAGAAGTGCTGGGGTAGAGACTTTTCTATCTCGCGTTAGGAGATGAGTTTGACATGGATTACCATATGAGCTTTCACCTCTGACATTACGTCCAATAGATTGGTGGTTGGAAAGTGTTATGCCAAGAAAGCTCCTAAGACTATTTCAGGCCCAAGAAGTTGGAAGAAAAACCTATTAGTAAAGTTTGTCAGGGACAGGAATAAGAGGAACAATCATGGGAATATGGACTAGATAGACATAAAATTTGTCTAATTATGTCCCATTTAAAAGTCTCTGTACTTTTGAAGAGGATGTTTAGGTTGAATCCTTGGGTCATGCTTAAAAAGCACACACCAAAACCAAGGATCCCAACTATATTTTGGACAATAAAGGTCATTCTTTATCTGTGAGGCCCGGGTTCAATCCCTAGCATAACCAAAAATAAATGAATAAAAATGGTTTCAACTAATGTGAAATCTGATTCAAATCCAGTATCAGCCAGATGTCTGTGCTCAAATATCTATCTGGGAGGTACAGACTGGGAAACTGGAAATGTTCTCATGTAGGTTAGAAGTGAGAATGAGGGGACTGAGTCAGGCTTCCAGCATCTATTCCTAGCACTGTCACTGACTCACCACGTAACCTTGGACCACAGTACTGAGCTGTCGGGGCCAACTCACCCTCCTCAGAAGGAAAGGAGGGCGGGCAACAGTGTCAGTTATCCTGCAGTTTCGAGCAGGTGGCTAAGGTGGGGACACTGCCTATTCATGCCAAACAAAACTCCAACACTCTACCTGACCACTAGGTGTATTTAAAAGTTTGAGTACAGGCTGAGCATCCCTATTCCCAAACTGCAAAACCTGAAATGCTCCAAAACCCAAAACGTTTTGAGTGCCAACACAACACCACAGTGAGAAATCTAACACTGGACCTCACGTGATGCTTCAGTCAAAACACAGGCACATTAAAAAAAAAAATGTAGATATTTTGCTGTTGTTCTTTTTTTTTATTATTCTCTTTAAAATAAAAATAAAATAAAATAGATCGCACAAAATTACTTTCCATCTATGTGTATAAGGTCTATATAAAGCATAAATAAATTCTGTGTTTAGACTTGGGTTCATTCCTAAGAATGAAAAAAAAGAAAAAAATGTATATATATTATATATGCAAATATTCCAAATCCTCATCCCAAACATTTTAGATTAAGGACATTCAACCTGTATTGTGTTTACAGGGTCACTTGGTGAATTTCACTCATACATATATGCACATAAAATTAATTCTATATTTAAACCTTTGCCATCAAAATATACCTTTTTTAAGTGCTAAGGATCAAATTGTACCTTCCTACATGCTATGTCATTTTGCCATTTTTAAGTGTACAGTTCAGGGGTATTAAGAAGAGTCATATCATTATGCAATCATCACCATCACTCATCTCGAAAACTTTCCCAAACTCCTACCTATATTTTGTAAAGTATCATTCAACAAGACACTTCAGACTCACCTGTGATATTTTCACTACACTTTTAAACTTAATGCATAGCAATGTTATTTCTACCAGCAGAGCTCCTGAGGGGCTGTGAGTGTGACATGACACCAGAGAATTCTGATTAACTAAACTGCCAGCCTCATCATAGGTTAAACAGAACACTCTTTGGAGCTCAAGTTTTCATTAGACATCTTTATAAAAGCATTGGTCCTGGCAGGTCAGTTCTAATGAACAAAGCAGAATCATTAGTGATTCAATGTATAGAGTTGGTTGGGAGTGGGAAGTAGTCATCAATTTAAGTAGCAATTTTTCACAGTTCTCTGAAAAGGCACATGAAACAACATAAAGGAAAGGTTTAGGAGATCCATTTGAGCTTGTCATCTTATATCTCAAAAGCATGGCATGATTTTTTTAATTGAATTAAGTACATGTTCAAAAGTGCTCATGAAATTTGGCACTCAGCATAATCTGATCAAATCTGTACCCTGTGTAGGAAGCTAATTTGCATGGCTCTTCCATCAGCATGAAACTTAATATATTTTGAATATTAACTCTAAAGAACAATTTAACTTAATATTCATGCACCATATATTTAATAAACTTCTCTTCATCACATACTTATTATGTGTTTAACACTTTATTAAGCAGCATGTAGGAGGATGCAAATGACAGAGAACTTCTGGCCTTCAAAACATATTATTTTAATCTGTTAAGTATTTTATAGAAAATATTATGTGGCCACTGCACTTTGCTTCAAAAACTCCAGTTTCAAGATCTAAATGCCTAATTTGGATCTGACCATCTGAATGTAACAAATTGTCACTGTCAAAAAATCCCACGTGGCTCCAGCTCCCAGGTGGTCTACACTCACCTCTTCCAGAAGCCTTTGTTTGAGCTCTCGCTCAGTCTCCAGTTTCTGCTGTAGGCTTCGGGCATTCATTTCAAGCATGGCATGCTTCTTTTCCAGGTCATTGAGCTGGACATGCAGAAATATTGGCAGTGATAACACAAATGGAAATATTAGATGCTAACAACTTTTATAAATGTCCACCAACCTTCACATATAAAGGATAACCAAATTGAAAAGGTTAGAATACAAAGGTTGTTTTGAAAATCCCAAAGTCCATGTGATAGGTAAGTCTGCTGCATGGGGACAGGAACTATTTCTTTCTTTTTTTTTTTTTTTATGGTGTTGGGGATTGAACCCAGGCCCTTGTGCATGCAAGGCAAGAACTCTACCACTGAGCCACATTCCCAGCCCCAGGACAAGAATTATTTCTAAAGGATGGATCATATGTATAGCTGCAGCCGGTTCTAAAAGGATGGCTGCTCAAGGATATATCAATCTGACATCTTTGGCTGAATTTAATTAAATAATTATATGCTGAGTGCTTAGTACTTCACAGCATTACAGGACTGGGATGAAAGGGTCTTACATGAAGTTGGAAATGAGGAGAGTAGCTGATAACTAGACATGCATGCACACATACACATAATGACTGCTTTGTCAAAAGAAAGATTGATAAATATGTAAAAGAGAAATTCATACTAAATAAACACAAGAAAACATGGTACTAGAATGTCTACAGCTTTAAAGGACAGACAGGAACTGACTATTGAATACTTTCAGAATAGCCAGAAAAAGATATTCTTCAAGTTAAACATAATAGGGTTCACTTATCTTTAAATTATATTTTCCTCATACTTTAAAAAAACTGGTGCCAGATATTGTGGTGTACATCTATAATCCTAGCTACTCAGGAAGCTGAAGCAGGAGGATCACACATTGAAGGCCAGCCTAAGCAACTTTGTGAGACCATGTCTCAAAATAAAATTTAAAAAGGCATGGAGATGTGGCTCAGTAGCAGAGCACCTGCCTGGTTCAGCATGCACAAGGCCCAGCAGTGTAAATAAGAAAAGTAGCTAGCCAGCCTCAGGGGCTCAGGAGTATTCCTGGGTGGTAAGTGTTAGCCTTGAATCCAATACTCCTGCTTCTATGAACCTCCAGTTAGAAAATAACCAGGATTGGCCACAAAGCTTTATATTCATCACAGTGTTATTTATATGGCCAAAAAAAAATTGGAACAAGTCCAAATTTCCACTACAAAGAGAATACTTAAATTAGTTGCCTCCTTGCAGTTTGGCTTTTTCAGAATTACATGTTCAAAAAATATTCATTAACAAATGAAAAGCCTCCAGGAATTTTTTTTTAAAGATGCAAAGCTATATATGTAGTATGAATCTAAATTTATAAAAAATATGCGTGGGTACATATAAACATAAACAAACAAGAGACTGTAAATAAATGCACCAATATAACAAGGTAGTGGTTGCCAGTCATTTGTTTCTTTCCTGTGATTTCTATATTTTCTACAATGACCCTAAGTAATTACTTTTATAATACAAACATAAAATACACAATTCAGATTGGTACTTTATGTGTGCTTATGTGAAAAAGACTGTATAGTTGAGTCTGTGTGTATATATAAAAGTCTCTAATTTCCTTTTTTTGTTATCTATAACAGTGAAACACCGATTCTACATCTCTTTCAAGACTACTAGATAAAATCTCTAAAACATTAGACATCAGACATTTCCCATTTACATCACTCTGTAAATAGGAAATGGTGATGGAACAGAACACATATATTTCCAATGTGCAATACTAAGTTACTCACATGTCTCATTAGACCTGGCAATGGTTTGAATGTGCTCCTTACAAGTTCTTATGTTGGAAACTTCATCCCCAAATTCCTATGTTGATGGCAGCTATTATTGAGGCCTTTGGGAAGTAGTTAGGGTTAGCTGAGGTCACAAAGATAGAACCCATGACGGCGCTAGTGGCTTAATAAGTAGGAGACACTTGAGCTAGCACACTAACTCTCACTGTGTGATGTCCTCTACTGTGTCATGATGCAGAAAGAAGTCCTTACCAGATGCCAGCACTATGCTTTTAGACTTCCCAGTCCCTAGGACCATGAGCCAAATGAATGTCTATTCTTTATAAATTATCTGGTCTTGGGTATTGTATTATAGCAACAAAAAAGAGACTAAAGTAGATCCTGTTATGTCCCTGAACTTGGAATAAAGAGAAGCTGAGCCACATTTGATTGCAACAATAGAATGAGTGTTGATCATTGCTACCATGCTCTTCTCAAAGTTGCACAACACCAATCCATGAAGCCTCTAGAAATAACGTACCAGAAACCAAGAGTTGTACATCCAAAATCAAAATCTGACTTGTGGGGTCCTACTAGTTAGATTTTAAAAAGTCACTGAGTAACCATGATAACCCAGTACCTACAGGCACCTATGTTGTTGCCAACCAAAGACATCCCACAGTGAATCCTACCTGGCATTTTTAGAGTGAGCAAGTGTATGTTTATGAAATGTGTCTACCATGGATGCATTTGAATTTGTCTCAAGCAGGCATTTAAAAGAAAGAAATGAAAATGTTTTCCCAAAAGGCAGACAGGTGCTGACCTTGTCAGACAGGCTCTCAGCTTTCAGCTTCTGTTCTTTGAGAGCCTGCTGCAGAGCGAGAATCTCAGCCTTGTGTTCCTTCACTGCCAACTCCACCACCTGGCGAGACTCAGTGATCCGCTGATCAGCTCGTGCCCTGCCAAGGAAGTCAGACCTGATTTCAAAACCACCACCACCAACAACTGGAGAAAGAAGGTTGGTCACCCTTAATCCCAAGGCCCAACTAAACCCTGAGTCCTACCTCCAAATTATGGCTTCCTTTCTGACAGTTTACAGAGCAAAGATTTGACCCCCTTCAGGCTATGGGTAAAGCTGCTCTTAAGAGGCAAAGTTCCTGTGAGTGCTGACTTTGAAAGAGAGGAGAAAGGGCATTTCTAAAAGCAGCTAGGCTGCATACACATGTGTCAGGACTATCACACTCTCCGCGAAGTGGTGGACATGGGAAGAAGCCCACTGAAGAACCCCAACACGCAGAGGACCATGTGAGAACACATTCGAGCAGCAACCATTTTCCCTCCTTACAGCACAGGCAAGTGTTTGGGGTTAAGTGTTTTGGGTGCTCACCAGAAAGCTAAAATTTCAATTTGATAAAAGTGCCCAGAAATGACATTAAAGAATACGAAAGTCAAAAGCAAACTTAGAAACTCACTCTTTTTCCCCCATGGTCAGCACCAGTTTTTCTGACTTCCACACCCTAGTTTGTACATTCTCCACAGGCAATACTCCTCCTTACTCTCCGAACCCCCTTCCCACTCAGCCTCTGAAGGTGAACTCAGAGGCTCTGTCCTTCCTAACCCTTCCCCAATTTCTCTTGTTCTGCATCCAAAGCATCAGTATATTTCTCCTCCAGCACACAGCATTCTCTGTTTTAGGTGATAAATATTTGAATGCAATTTTTCTCCTCCCCTAGACTCAGCCTCTAAGGACAAAGATTAAGAATTCTATTGTACTCATTTCAGTGCCTCACATAATTCAATGAAGAAAGATCATTCACAACTGCCCTGAAAGTACACATGAAATAAAAGTCCTAAGCACAGTCCATAATAACACCTTCCATGTGTAGCTGTGTATTTCTTGATTCTAAAGCCAGACCTGACCCCCAAAATTATCTCTGAAGGAGTGCGAGGGAAGGAGGTTGTGAGAGAGTGGCCAGAACTTCCAGTGAAGCAAGGCAGCCCAAGGATTTGAAGAAAAACAAAAATAGGGTTTTAAAACAGCAGCTCTTCCCATCAGCAAAC
The DNA here is from genome assembly GCA_004027595.1 of Dinomys branickii. Lineage (NCBI taxonomy): Eukaryota > Metazoa > Chordata > Mammalia > Rodentia > Dinomyidae > Dinomys > Dinomys branickii. Next base: position 22,028 of record PVLD010001773.1, on the reverse strand, counting down.
ACCCTGGCTAGGAGGACATCAAAAAAAAAAAAAAAAAGAAAAAGAAAAGAAAAGAAAAAAATCTGTACCAGTTTCTTTTGAAATTTAAGGATTCTCATCTTTTCCTCTAATCTTTTGTAGAAGTTAGCATAAATTACCCATCCAACACCTGTGGTTCAATCCACTATGACCAGGTAAATGTGGAAAATATCAAAAGGTGTGACATAATCTAATTAAGCAATAAATACGTCTCTGTTTAGTTTAGCTTGCTTAGGGAATTCAGAGAACCGCAGCAAGGTGGTTTCACAGGAAGGTGACCTCAGCAAGGTGAGGAAGGGTGATATAATTCGGCTGGGCAGACATAAAGCCAAGGGGCTAATGTCAGCCCATACGGCACCTTTGTGCAGACTGAAAAGAGGCTCCTATTCTTCAAGACCATTTATTTCCACCTGTGAACTGTCACAACATACTAATTTTGTTAGAACAAAACACTTTCCTGCCATGAGCTACAAAATTATCATAATAACTCTTCAAATTGATGGCATCTTCAGTGTGAATGGCACTCCCTGCTCTACTACAACCCCAGCAGGAAGGAACTGGTGGAACTGTGGAAACAAAGGCAGGAAAGCTGCCTAAATGCTTCCTTAGCATAAGGAAGGAAGGAAGGAAGGAAGGAAGGAAGGAAGGAAGGAAGGGAGGGAGGGAGGGAGGGAGGGAGGGAAGGTGGGAGGGAGGAAGGGAGGAAGGGAGGAAGGAAGGAAGGAAGGAAGGAAGGAAGGAAGGAAGGAAGGAAGGAAGGAAGGAAGGAAGGAAGGAAAACATCCCACTGGGGAGCAGTGGCTCTCAGCTGAAGGCAGTTTTTCCCCATCTCAGAGGTACTGGGCAATATCTAGGGTCATTTTGGGCTGTCACAACCTGGGAAGGAGGCTGCCACTGTCATCTAGAGGGTAGAGACAAGGATAAAGTCCAATACCTTACAATGCAGAGGACAGATCTCTACGATAAAGAATTGTCCAGTCCAAAGTGTCAGCAGTGCCAAGGTTCAGGAGCTCCAATGTAGCAGGAAGACCAGCAAGTACCCATGGTCATGTCTGCCTACACAGCCACACGGTCATGCTGATAAGAAATCTGATGAAAGTGTTTCTGCAAGGAGGGCATTGAGGTATTTGCCTTGACTCTCAGGCCTCTGCACTGGGTAAAGGGCCACCAGACACTGGCACAGAACCAAACTGATACATCTAGAGTTACAACCAGGATGACCACACAATGTGGTTTGCTCAAGAGCATCCTAGACTTAACCATGAATGTGTTGCATACCAGGAAACTTCTCAGTCCCAGACAAGCTACGGAAGTTGGTCACCACGTCTACAACTCTGAGCTGGACCTGGCTGCAGTCACCTGTCACCAGCCTTTCTGCAAAGAGGAAGTCCCACCTGCTCTGTTTCTCAGTGTCCAGCATCCTCTGTAACTCTCGAACCCGACACTCAAACTGGGACTTCTCGTCCCCGAGGACGCTCCTCCAGGCCTCCCACTGGCGCTCTTTTTCGAGTAGTTCATCGTTCAGGGCCTCCAGATCCATGACTTGTTCTTCTAGCATCGTGCACGTGGTCTTCAGAGCCTCCATCGTCTGCAAATCAGTATCACTGAGTTGTGCTTTGCATCAAACGAGCATTTCCTGGAGGTTACTTTTATCAGATCAGTTTCAGAAAAGCACAAGTTCCTAACTATATTCTTAAATACAGTACATCTTTTGCTTCTACACCCTGAGGGGGCTGGACAAGCATGGGTGAAGGACCACTGTGCCGCCATCTTAGAGGAGGAACCCAAAGGCAGCCTGGGGTTGGGATGGGGAGAGGCACCAAGCTTAAAAGCATGTGGCTCACCATGGCTTCCCTAATCTTTCTGTTTTACTTTTAATTTTTTTAAATCAAAATTAAGAACTACTTTGTACTTTTAAAAGCCATTTGTGAAACCCCAAACTCAAGCAACAAAATGTGACTGAGCAGGAGACAATGTAGTAGATGAGAAAGCACCAAACCCTTCTAAATCCTTCCAAGAGTCTTCCAGGGATATCAGCACTTTGTTCACCCTCCTTACTTGCTTCTGGCTGGTGAGCTGCATCTCCCTCTCTGTGATCTCACGCCGGAGATGGTCTACTTCGCTTCGCAGCTGAACTATCTCATCGTTAGCTCCCGAAGCCTCATCGAGTTGTTTGGACAAGTAGAAGTTTTGGTTGTTGAGTTCAGCATTGTCTTCAGTGAGCTGGTTTAGCTGCTCCTCCAGGTCTGTGATGACCTGCAATGCAAGGGGAAAGGAACTCAGTTGCACACCAAGCATGTTCACTGTAAAAGAGGACCTGCTTCTAGAGCTACTGATGTTTAGATCTATGTGAAACTGACAACCAACATGGGGCCAAATCTAACTCCAAAGCCCACTCACTTGGTTCTAACACATGTACAATGGGAGAAAAAGAAGACTCAGTTTCTAACTCAGGGTACATTTGGAAAATATGGCAAAAACAAATCAAAAGTGACTGCTATACAGATGGGACAAGTTCAAATGAGATCAAGTTCATATCAGAGGGGCAATAAAAAGAAGGGGAATGTAACACAAAATGCAAGTTAAGGAAAGAGGAGTAAAAGCCTGGTATCAGGATCATCTAATTAAGCTGAACATGACCTTGACAGCATCTATGTGAAGTTATCACTGGATACAGCTATAGCCTTAGAAAGCAAAATTCAGTTCTTATAAAGGGAAACTGACAGAGAAAGATACTAAGAATTATTTTAACAATATCACAGGCAATGAATTTAATTTCATGTAACAAAGAAAAATCTTAAGGAAAGCTCAGAATAATCCTGAAAATATAATATATTATGGTATCATTTTTAATGGATTTTACTATATAGTTAGCTCTTAGCGTACATGAAATTGTCATTTTACTGAAAAAGATTTAATCTGGTTTTGCTGAATTATTTCCCTGCTCAGTGGCAGAAGTGACTTCAATTTCAGTGCATTTAGCTTTTCTGTTCTCTTTGCTGAGGTTCAGTATTGGCGCTTGCTGAAAGCTTTTATATAAAATACTTTAGAAGTTTAAGGGCAATTTTCTAATAATAGAATGAGACACACAGACTATAAATTAAATTTTATGCAACAAAAAGAAGTAAATTAAAAGGAAATGCCTTTAAGCTTATGGTTATTGTTTCCAATTTTCAGACCTAGAACAGACTTAGTTTATGAAATGTTAACATTGTTTCCATGACTAATTCGCTATTTTAACCCCTTTTGATTATCAATTTTTAAAAAAAAATCTTCCCAGGCACATAGAATTAAAGAACATCAATTAAAGTACATTTGTTCAGTGTGGCTCAGAAAATACAGCTTTCCATTTGTTAACTGAGCTGATAACCTTTTAATGTAGTTAAGTGGTCTGATAAAATAATTAGCTTTTTAATGTCAAAAACCATGTTAATTCCTAATGTATTGATTTGAGGTACACTGTCAGCTCCCAGAGGGGAATAAAAGTGATCTGGTCAAGCTCTGGGGAAAGACAGTTTCATTATCAAAGGGAAAGAGTAAGCTAAAAACCTGTACCTTTGTCATACCTAGCAGTTATAGCTTTCCATGACATACCTAAATCTCTAAGAGTCAGGAACAATGAACAATGTCTATCTGTTCACAGGACCTCATTCCTCATTCTGGGTGCAAACCCAGTCCTTAAGATACTTTTCTTCCTATAGCCGGGCATGGTGGTGCACTCCTGTAATCCCAGCACTCGGGAGGCTGAGGCCAAAAAAAAAAAAAAAAACTTTCCTTCCTGGACTATACATGTTTAACTGCTATGCTTTAGTCTACTTCTTTTCCAAAGAAAAACAGTAATACTGAGGCAAACCGGCCTTGGAAGTGAATTCCAGAGCCCCAGATAAGCCACCTTGTAATGGGTTGATTTCTCCATCTGTAACATGGAAGTAAATACTATATTTATTTTATTCTGTTTTTATTTTTTGAATGTTACACTGTAAGACCGTAATGCGTCATGTGAAATATAAGGAATAAAAGCTAATGACCATGATAATGGTTCATTTTTAAAGCCTTTTTGCACAACAGCATATAGGAAATCTATGCACATAAGAATATATAACCTACTTGCCACTCAAAGTTGTATTTAAGTCTCGGGTACCTACTTCCTTTGATTCATGAAAATTATACAATTTATTGTGTAAGAATATATTTCTGCTACCTCTTCTCTTTCTCCCAAAGTTAGATGATAAAGGGCTAAAGAAGACACACATGAAAAAGTCAGTGTGGTGTCAGTTAATGCTCCAACGGAGATGGGACACAGGAGCAGGAAGCACCCTTCTATTTTCCCGTCACCGGCCAGTTTTCAAGGTCTCAGGTCTTTGATTATGAGTCTCTGCGTTGTTGTTTCCATATTAGGTCATTGTCTCTATAGTGCCCATTTGACAAGATAAGGATTATGTGTCTGTGTGAAGCACCCATGCAGGGATTTAAAGCATTTTAACTCATTTAAATTTTTTATACATTCTGTCCACCCAAGCCATAATAACTGTGATCCTTTTGACACAGAGTAGATAATTTTTTAGCTTGTGACCTTGTTTCCAGTGGCTAGAGCTGTAAGTTAAGTATTAAACATATCTGTGCACACATACTGAGTTTATAAATATTAAATGACTTGAGAGACAGCCAGTAAATTAATGGTCTCCATAGCCAAATGAAGTATAGCTGGCGATCTTTACAGCTGTTTTTAAAATAGGTATTATTTTATTCCCATTATGTAGATGGGAAAATTAGGGCAAATGGAGGCCAAGTAATGTGCCCAAGGACATATGGCTAGTAGATAAGAAAGAAAAAAAAAAAAACTTAAACTCAGCATCAAAACTCAAAAATCTCTGCTCTTAGCTTGGCTTGGTGGTGTTGAGACAGGAAGATCTCAAGTTTGACTCCAGCCTGGGTGATCTAGCAACTTAGCAAGATCTTGCCTCAAAAAATTTTACAAAGGGCTATGGATGTACCTCAGCGTGAAGGTCCTAGGTTTGTTTAATCCCTAGTATCACCACAAAAGGGGTTAGGCTCTTAACAAAGCTATTCCACTAAAATAGGGAGTTGGGCTTATTCAACTTTTCTTTGAAATTTTGGAAACCTGAAATGATACAGTAAGATATATCAACCACTCAGGATCACTCTTCTTTGCTTTTGAACCAGGTAATCTGTAAGAATTCTTAGGCATACTTTGTGGCCATGGGTATATTGTCTCAAAACCAAGAGCAAAGGATTTGTTTATTAACAAACTATGGTAAGAGTATGTTAGCCTTTCAAACCCAAGGATAGAGGGTAAAAGAGATAAAAGGCTAATTCCATCTTAGCAATTTAAAAAAAGATAGGGGACGTGATTTCACAATGCAAGGACCAGCAAGCTTGCTGAGATGCTGCTTTTATAGATGAGAGCTTGCTGCCTTTCTCACAGACAACAGGAATATAAGAAAAATCTACTCTCAGTGTCAAAAAAAAAAAAAAAAAAAAAACTGCTTGAGTTTATCTGTTACTTTTCAAAGCTATTATTTAAACCTCCTGGTTCTGAGAAGTGGACATTGACCCCTACAACTAACTAGCAGATCAGGAGAAGTCAGTTGCCAGGTCAGTGTCCAACAGTGCATCAAGGGTGAAGAAACCAGTCAAACAATGAACATCAGGTTAAAAACACACAGGACTGAAATCCTATTTTAATGCCTAGTTCTTTCCCAAAGGCAGCTATTTGCATATTATTTATTTTTAATCTTATAGCTGACAGATTGATTCATAATTAAAGCTATGTCATATGTTTGCCCACCAACTCCCCTCTAAAACAGACTTAGGTAGGGTTTTAGGTGCCAGATTGAACCAAATCCTTTTTTAAATCCTTCCAAAATATAGAAGTGGTCTCAGCTTGAAAAATCTTATTGCTCCTGAGCTTTCTGAAAGTGGCTAACTGGGCACTCCTATCAATTGAGTTATTGTGGGAGTTCTCACCAGAAGCAAAGACGACATTTCCTAATGGAGACAACACTGGACAGTGCCAAAAAGAAAGGAACATCCATCACACTTTTTAACCCTCATTAAAGCAGCCTTGAACTTGTAAAAGTATAACTGAGACCCACTACAGTATAATGGCCAAATGTTGTCCTAAAGCATTGGTTTTTCAAGCCTTTTAAAGGAGCAGAGTCATTTTCCAAACAAAAGGTTATAAGCCCAATATAATAAAACAATAAGAGTGAGCAACAGTTGCTTAGTATTTTTGACAGGTCAGGCCTCCTGCAACCACTTTGCATGCATTGTCTCATTTAATTATTGCAAGAACCCTATAAGGCAGGTATCCCTACTACTAGATTCTATGACTCAGCACTTCCTAGGTCTTACTGTTTCTGAAACTTGAATGTATATTGGAACTCGACAGCTATATTTCTTCCTTCACCCAGCACCCAAAGAGCAGTTATTAAGTTGATTATATATCAATCAATGGTGTACTGCAACTGAGGATGTCCAATGAGGATGTCCAATGTTATCTTTTTTTTTTTTTTTTTTTTTTTTTTTTTTTTTTTTTTTTTTTTTTTTTTTTTTTTTTTTGTATTAAGGATTGAACCCAGGACTTTACACTGAGATGTACCTCCAGCCCCCTTTTTAAATTTTATTTTGAGGTAAGGTCTCTCTCAGTTGCCCAGGATGGGCTCAAACTTGACAATCTCCCTCCCTCATCCTCCCAGGGTTCTGAGATTATAGGCATTCACCACCCTACCTAGCTTGATATCTTTTTTCACCCTTTAAGACAGGGTTTCACTATGCAATTCAGGCTGATCTTGAACTCACTATGTAGCCCACACTGGTGTTGAACTTTCAGTAATCCTCCTGCCTCAGCCTCTGAGTGCTGGGTTTATAGACATCCACCATCACACCCCACTGTTACACTCATTTTTACAAACAAAGAAGCAGAGATCTCAGATAATAGTATCACATAGGTTACCAGGAGACCAACCTATAATCTGAACTCAGACTGTCTGAGGCCAGAGCCTAGGGCTTGAACCACTAAGTCACCCAGCTGCTCTAGCTGACATGTAGATGGGAATCGCTTTCTTGGGGTCTGCTGCCCCACTTGGGAAGACTTCCAGAGGATTTTCCACAAAAAGTAAGTGAAGTAAGCATTAGAAGTCACTCTTCCCAACAAATTTGGACAGTATAAGTGGTAAATAAGTTAAGCAAGAAACCAAATTCACTCTATATACTGGAATAGTCCATTAAATCTAAACTTCCAATTTAAAAAAAGAGGGCAGGATGGATTCCAAAAGGACATCAGAGAAACTTTTGGGTGACAGATATATTCATTATTTTATTATTTTGGTTTTACAGATGCATATACATTCTAAAAAGCATAGGCTTATTATATACCAATTATACCTTCATAAAACTACAAAAAGGTTCCTTGAAAATTTTCTTATACTAGAAAGCTAAAAAGAAACAAAAGTGAATTTCAGAAAAGTTCATCAGAATTACTGATGAACACATTTTGAAAACATCCAAGTTTAATTAATAACAGAAAAGAATGACAGTCATAAAATGATCTCTATTTTACTCAGTGATCATTTACAAGCATATATATAATACAAGCAAATAACTGGCATAAAAATAAGAAACCAAGACAAGAAACTCAAAAAACAAGGCTGAAGAATACAGGAACAGAATCTACAAACTCCTCAGAGGAGGAGAGATGGAGGAAACCAATAGGTCCATCCTGATGTAACCATCACATCTGGAAATACAGATGCCTGTCAATGGGAAATTTGATAACACACTATAGTTCTACTCATACACCAGACATACTACATAATAATGAACAAGAAAAAAGTACCTAGAAATACAACAACATGAAGGAACATCAAAAAAAGTTTAAGTTAAAAACAAAGCTAAACCCCTAACAGCATACCTTCTCCAATTCTATATATATGAAGTTCAAAACCAATGCATTATATCCAAGATCAGAATGGAGTAACTCTGGGCAAATGGGGGCTGGGGATATAGCTCAGTGGAATAAGCGCTTGCCTAGCAAGCGCAGGGTCCTGAGTTCGATCCCCAGTACCGCAAAAAAAAAACTCTGGGCAAAGGATGCCAGAGAGGGGACATGAGGGAAACTCCTGGGGGCTGGAAACATTCTGCATCTTAATCTGCATTGTAGTTACGCAGTTGTCTATGGATGCAAAAATGTTATTAAGCTGTACATTTAAGATTAGTGTGCTTTATACATTTTATACCTACACTGAGAATAAAAACATGTACTATTAGAATCTAAAGTCCTGGTTGTAGTAGCTAAAGAGGAAGTAAGGTGCTCATTATGAAAAAATAAACTACAGACAGGAGATATTTCTGGAGACTCACATATGCAAATGGCACAAAAAAGAACAATATCACTGAGGACCAAGAAAGTAATAAAATGAGAAAAAGACTAAAGAAAAGAGATGGATGCATGAATAAAGACAACTTCTCCATCTTCTGAAAAAGGCCTATTTCAGTCTTTCATTTTGATCAAAAATAGCCTTTGCATTTTTATTGACTCTACCCTGTTATATAACCCATGATTATCTGCTAACAGAGTTTACATCTCAGTGTAAGTAACATCACCCAAAGGATCCTAGATTTTGAATTTGAATGTTAGGAAGCCAGATTTTATCTGCTAGGAAGTTAAAATGTCTAGGTTCACAGAAAAACTAATTGGTCTTTCCTGTAGGTAGAACACAGGCTAAATAAGCCTTGCAGAGAGCATTGTCCTTGGTACACAGACCTTCTGCATTGGGAAAGGAGGAGCTACCTCGGGGGCAGGGGAGGGAGGGAGTGTGTGTGTGTGTGTGTGTGTGTGTGTGCGCGCGCGCACGCGCGTGCCCAAAATCTTGCAGTGGTACTACAATCTGAGTTCTTTTCACTATCCTGATTATCTTTCTCCCCTAACATGAAGATGGTTTTATTTTTTTAAGCCCTGAAAAACAGATTATCTAGGGCTCAAAAACGTCCACATAAGTTTCACTGCATTATCTGCTTCAAACTGCAAGCTCACATCAAAAAATTACTCACTGATAGTATAAAGAGATATCCCTTTCTGCATCCTTGTTTCAGTACCGATATTTCAGTTATCTTTGGTTAATTAATACTCACAGTGCAGCTGTTACGAAGGGCATCAAATTTGCGCTGGATTTCATCTCTATGTGCCTAAAAGGTAAGAAATTGATGATAAATTTTCACAGGGTAGAATGCAGTTCTATAAGCTATGGGTCAAATCCAGAGGATAACAACTTGCCCAAAAAGCCCAAAGTGCCATTGCAGCAGCCCCAGCATCTGTTCTGCAAAGAACCCATTAATCAAGTCCTTCCCAGCATCACAAATAAGTCATCAGGATACATGATGCTGTCAGTAATAATCAACTATCTAGACCATACATGCATGTCCTATGCAATCATTTTCTTGCATTCATAGTAACCCTAGGGACTACTGGGAGAGAAGGAAAAAAGAAATAAAGGAAGAAGTGTTTACTGTCCTTCATGTGTCCTACTCCCTATTCTGAAAAGGTAACTTTCCCTCTTTCCTCCCAATGGCCCCTCCCCAGTTAGAGAGAGAGAGAGAGAGAGAGAGAGAGAGAGAGAGAGAGAGAGAGAGAGACACTACAGAATGAAACCCTGTCTACACACACACACACAGACCCTGTCTATACACACACACACACACACACACACACACACACACACACACACCCTGTCTACACACACACACACATGCAGACACATACAGGATAACAGCCTTCACAGTATAATTTTTTGGTGGTTTTTTTTTAATCAAAAGCTAGTGTTGGGCACAGTGGCACACATCTGTGATCCCAGCTACTGTCAAGGCTGAGGCAAGAAAATCACAAGTTCTAGAAGAGCCTGGACAATTTAGAGACTTGTCTCAAAACAAAAAGGGCTGGGGATACAGCTCAGTGGCAGAATGTTTGCCTAACATGCTTGAGGCACTGGGTTCAATCCCTAGCACCATGAGAGATTCAGAAAACCCCGCACTGACTTCAGATAAACAGGTTTTCTCTGTGGCAAAGCTGTCCCAAAACAGCAATACTGGTTCAGTTGACAAAAATTTTTTGAATGTATATTATATGCCTGACACTAGTAGGACATCGGTACACATGGCCAACACCTTCGTTTGGGTGAGCGAAGACAGAAAATAAAATAAGTGCCTGATCATAGAAAAAAATACTAGAAAAAATACTGTGAAACACACAAAGAGGGGTTAGTAAAAAAGAGTAACAGTAGATAGAAGAAGTAGCGAAGGAGGGCTTCTTTGAGGAGGTGACTTTTAAACTGAAACCTATAGGACAAGAGGAGCCAGACATGCAGAGAACAGGAGAGGGCAGAAGGAACACCACCAGTAAAGCCCCTGTGGCAAGAAAGGGTCTGGTTATTTCACATACAAAAATACACATGAGTGGCTAGAGAAGGAATTTCTGAAACTTCAGGCTGACCCTGTAACAAGCATGACAGGTGAAGTTTCTTGTTTGTTGTACCCAACAAAACAGAATAAACAAGATACAAGACATCAGAGTCTGCTTTAGGCAGCAAAATGAGCACTGTCTTAGGAAGCTTTCTTCAGATACCACAACCCAATAAACCGAATTGGCTTAGCACTGCTTGGCATTACATTATGAAAGAAAAGGTGCTGTCAATCACATGACATGTTTTATAACCATATCTGTTTGACACATCATGATTTCAGATACTTTAAGGATCAGTGGAATGCAGTATTTAGCCAGCCCTCTGTTTCTATGGGTTCTGCCCTCACCAATTCAACTAACCACAGGTAGAAAACATTTGGGGAAATCTTTTCCTATGTACTGAATATTTATAGATTGACTGATTGATTTCTTGGTATTCTTCCCTAAACAATACAACAACTATTAACATTGTATTTTAACAGTTCTGGGTATATAAGTTTCATTTTTTGTACTTGAGTTATTCTTTTTTTTCTTGGTACCAGGAATCGAACTCAGGACCTTGCACTTACCAGACAGGCGCAGTGCTACTGAGCTACATACCTGGTCCTTGAGTTATTCTAAATAAAACCAATACTCTTGACAAACTACATCTACATATTTGAAAGCATTGTATTAAGCATTATAAGTAATCTAGAGGTGATTTAAGTATACAAGAGGATGCATGCATTGGCTCTATGCAAACACTGCGATTTTATAAATAAGGACTTGGGCATCTGCAGACTTTGGTATCTGTGGGCAGGGAGAGGGTCTTGAAAATGGTCTCTCACAGATACTGAGGGAGGATTACATATTCTCCCTTGCATTAAATTGCAAGTAAAATATATTCTTTTTCTGAGTTGTGGTCAATTTTAGAAAAAGACAGAAAAAAACTAGGCCAAGGTGATGACAGGCAGACAAGCCGGGACCAAATTTCTTAAAGGTCCAGTGAGGAATTTGGGGTTCATTCAAAAATGCAATTTATGAGAAGAAGAGGACTTTGAGAAAAACGATGTGATCTGTTTATCTTTTAAAAATTGTTGTGGGTGCTCCAGGGAAAACAGATCAAAAACAGAACAAAAGTGGAGAGAAGCAGAAAAACTATTGAGATCAGTGCTGTCTTTCAAGCAAGAAATGGGGCTGGGGATATAGTTCAGTGGCATAAGCGCCTGCTTGGCAAGAGAAAGGTCCTGAGTTCAATTCCTAGTACCATAAAAAAAGAAACTTCTGTCAAGCAAGAAATGACAGTGGCTTGGAGGAGAGCAGTAGCAAAAAATAGGGGTAAGTACACAGAACCAAAATGTCTGTTGGATACACAGTTAAAGAATCTGCAGAGGGCTGTGAGAGTTGAGAGGTGAGGGGCCAAGGATGTCCTAACAGACCTGAGAAACAGGTAAATTACGGTACCATTTGTTTAGCCATGAAGCCCACAGAACTACCCAGTTTCAGGCTGAGGCAAATGTAGTCCTTCTCTAGAAAAATAAATTCTCTCTCCATAAGTAGGCCTTTAAAGCAACTAAGGTGGAAAATGTTAGATCTGTGATATTTTCTCTACTATATCTCATAAATTAGTGAGATTTATCAGAGTAGACGGGATACTTTTAGAAGACTAGTAAACTTGAAGACTTATAAGTAACCATTTTGATACAGAGAAAAAGAGCCTTAAAACTAAGAATAAAGCATCACTGAACTGTGAAACAATTCCAAACAGCCTAATAACCATGTAACTAGAGTCTCTGAAAGAGTATAAAGGTGAACAGAAAAAAAATCTGAAGAAATAATAGCCATAAGTTTCCAAAGTTGATGAAAGCCACAAATGCACAGGTGCAAAACATTCAGGGAGCCCCAAACACAAGAAACAGGAAGAAAATTAGCCTAAAGGACATCATAATCAAACTGCTTAAAACAAATAAAAAAAGAGAAAAATCTTAAAACAAGCCATAGGAAAGATATATTACACAGCACTGTGTATGGCATGGGGACGGGGACATGCCTATCATCTCCCACTTGGGAAACTGAAGTAGGAGGACTGCTGTGAGTTTGAGGCCAGCCTGACATGCAGAGAGACCCTGACTCAAAAAACAAAACAAAACAAAACAAAACAAAAAAAAGATACCAGAGAAGCAAAGACAAGAAACACAAATTTCCCACAAAAATAGTATTGGGGTAGGGAAAATGGAGAACTAGAAGACAGCAGAGTAATAGCTTGAAAGTACAAAAGAAAAAAACATTTTTATTCAACCCAGAATTCTATACTCAGCAAAAATATCTTTAAAAATGAAGATGAAATAAGCTTTCTCAAATATACAGAAGCTGGAGAACTTTGTCACAATCAGACCTACACTGTAAGAAATGTTAGGAAGTCCTTTAGGTAGAAAGAAAATGACAGCCAAGAATTTGGATATACACAAAAGAAGAACACTGGAAAATGGTAAAATAGAACAAAAATAGTTACATAAACGGATTTATAAAAATCTGTTTCAAATTAATATCCCAAATAATTTGCCCATATTTTTATGGACTAATTTAATAGATCATATTTTTGTTCCAAAAATCCATCTGGTTGACCTGAATCTTTTCTTTTTTTTTTTAAGCAGGATCTTGCTATGTAGTTCAGGTTGGCCTTGAACTCATCATGTAGCCCAAGTTGGCCTTGAAATCACAGCAATCTTCTTGTCTCCCGAGTGCTGGGATTATAGGCATGTGCCAGGGGAAGAAGGGTTGAAGGGAGGAGAGGGGGTTGGGAAAAAAACAAGAATCAAAATATATCATGTACAGGTACAAATTCCCTATGATGAATATGACCATTATGTATATCTAAAATGTACCAATAAACTTAATTTAAAAAAAAAAATCAGTCTGCTTTTTGCCCAGTGCTATAGCCTGGATGTTAAGTGCCTCTCAAAGGTCCATGTGTTAAGGCTTAGTCCACAGAGGGGCACTGTTGGGAGGTGCTGTGTGGGGCCCAGCTGAGAATGGGATTATAAAACCTCATCTCCTTCCTTTTCTGGTCCAGAAATGAGCAGTTTTGCTCTGCCATGCACTCCTGCCAGGCACTGCCACATCATAGGCCCAAACTAAAGGGCCAGGCAATCATGGATTGAGACTGCCAAAACTGTGACCTAAAATCATCTTCTTCTCTTTATAAGTTACTTATTTCAGGTACTTTCTTACAGTGACAGAAAACATACATACCCAGAAATAGAGACATTAATTTGATGCAACAATAACATTTATACAAAGTAGGACCATTGCCACGAGCACTATTGTAGAAACTTCAATCTCTGACTAACAATCAAGCAGCAACCTGGCCCCAAGAACCACTGTACTCCAGCATCACCAAAGGCAAAAAGCCAACAATCCTCCCTAGAAAAATAGAACTTTATTTTAATCAACTCAAGGTCAGGGTCAGCAAACATTTTCCCTAAATTAAGGGAAGGTTGGTAAAAATTTTTTACCTACTTAAATCTGCCCTCAGAGCAAAAGCAAGCATAGACAATATATAAAAGGGTATGGCTGTGTTCCAATAAAACTTTATTTACGCAAAACAGGTGACAGAGTAAATTTGATCTACTCACTGTATTTTGCCAATCCCTACTCTAAATGACTTTGGTGTGAAATCTCTCAAAGATAAATCTATACTGAGAGGGTAGAATCAACTCCTTCAAAGCATAAGCCATGATCAGATAAAAGTTCATTGGCCTAAACAAGGGAACAGAAGCTCTGTTCCACTTTCTTATGAATAGCAAAGTTGCCATTAAAAACTCATTTACCTGTCCTGCTGGAGTCTGAAATTTCAAATATTGACGGACCCACTAAAATTAACCATATAAAACTTTGGGTTACTTGAACAATATACCTTATGGTAAGGTAATAATGTAACAAACTATAGTCATTATGGCTTTTTATTTGTTATTGATTGTGATACATAAACTCAAAAGGTAAAGCTGACTCTGTTGTGGATACAAGAAACACTGTAAGCATTTAACAACCACTGAGAAAGAAAATGATGAGACATATGCTTAACATTTCTTTACAATGAACTGGAAAAAGAAAAACACCAAGCCAAAGACCACAAAGTAGTATATACCAGTTTAATAAAATAAATAAGACAAGCTTAGGATTCTCTCAGTGAAATACCTGAATGCTAATCAGGTATTAGGTGGTATAGGGAATAAATATTTATACTCTAAAAATTATTGAGGACCCTAGAGAGTACAAATGTTAGCACAGTGAAATGTGCAAAATGATATCTAAGTATCATTACAAAAATCACCTGACCTTGGGAACCATTAAAGACCCACAAATCCACTTGAGTACCATGACCTAAGAGTTTGGTGGCACTGAGGTAGACTGAGCAGACTACAGCCAGCCACGCCTGAGAACCAGCGACATGCTCTTTGGGGAGTTTTTGTGTCTTCATTAATTTTAAGGAAATTTAAAGGAGGAGGAATGTAAATTGCACTATGGCCTTGATAATATGAAAAGTCTGCAGACCTGAGGAACGGAAACCACGGTTCAGAGGTCTGACTACCTCCTGAGTCTAGATTCTGAGTCATGATGCTGGAGTCCCGGCTTCTAAAAACTCATCCCTTTTTGGTGAATGTAGTCTGTAAGCAAGACCATCGCCTTACATGCCCCAATTTTAAATCCTGACCATTGTGCAGATGGCTTTCTAATTAAATACATGGCCTGATGTTTATGTAAAAGAATGAGAGTGTGGACTGATTAATAATTTTAACAAATCAGAGAAGATGACCTTGGGATCCCATAATCACACTGTGCAGAACTTCTTTCATGAGTATCTCTAAGCTTCTGACTTCTAACTATTCAATAATCGTTTGACTGAAATCAGTAAAAGAACATGGGCAAGAAAGCACGTTCATGAGGCCTCACTGGTGAACCCAAAGCACACACCCTACCTGCCTATCTCATCCACGTTACCCAACTGTGCACTATAAATTCTCTTACTTAAATGAAGGGGATACATGGAGCCTTACATATCAAGTCCAAGTAGAAAACTCTTTTCTACCAATAATAACGAAGTATCTTAAAAGCATGTTTCTGTTTAAATTTGACTCTCCTGTTGGCTTCTACTTCACTCAGTCTGAGCTTTTAATGGCCAGTTTCAATGCAAATGCAATTAACAGGACAGGTAAAGTGAAAGTAGGAAAAAAGAAAGCATTAGGAAGGCCAACAATGGCCTCCCAGCTGTCCCTGACAAGCTTCATCAAAGGAGAGCTTCAATTTAACTGTGTTCCTTCTAATTTGGCCCAGGGGCAGAGGCCAAACAAGGTAACTGCTCCCTTCCCAGGCTAGGAGATGGAGGCCGCTTAGAATTAAGCAATAACAGCCCATTTGACCATTCCCTTTTATTGATAAAACATCACGCTGTGAAGCTCACAAACCTCCTAGGAGATCATTTTAGATTCAGCTGATTTAATTTGATTGATGCTCGTGTTAGGTCTGAATGTTGGCTTCAAACAATGAGAAAAATATTGTATTTGTGACCATTTTCTTTTCTTGGAAACCAGTATATTCTTCAGAATAAAGCCAGCCACATGCTATCCACAACCAGGTCTACCAGATAAATCAAGAGGGAGTTGGGTCTGGTGGTACATGCCTACAATTCTAGCACTCCAGGAGGCTGAGGCAGGAGGATTACAAATTCAAGCCTAGTCTAGGCACCTTAGCAACTCAGTAAGACCTTGCCTCAAAAAAAAAAAAAAAAAAATCCAGCTATGTGGATGTGGTTTAGGGCAAAGGCTGTAGGTTTAATCTCTTTTCCTGAAGGGGGGAAAAAAAAATAGGGGCTGTGGTCTACAGCTTCAAAAGTAAATTACAGCTAAAGCATGCTGACAGAGGTTTCAATTTCTTTATGATGGGTTCACAAACAACTGTCTAACTGAAGCCACTTCTGCCATCACTTTGCAAGTCCTATCTTCCATGGCATCTTCATCTGCAAGAGAAATAGAGCCCTACTTTCTAGGCCTGCTGAGGTTTATTTTTTAAGATGCTCTGAAGCAGTGATCTCATCTGACTAAATGAAGTCGTGACTTGCTGTTGTTCTTGGCTTCTAGCACTAGACACAGCATATTCCAACCAACAGCAAGACAGGACTGAAAGGACTAATTTCCCCATAGATAAACAGCAATGACACATGCTTTGTTTCATATCCTCCTTCTAAACAGAGGCAGGATAAGATACATGGCCACCACCTGCCCTCCCAGTTCCAACAGAGCAGTGAAGTAAACGTGCCCTTCTCTGCGGCTCCAAAGGAGAAGGATTTGAGGAATTGCAGGCCAATGCCCTGGGGAGAAAAGGCTACCCACACAGCATTAGGCACATAGCAAGTTCTCATTAAATATGATTAAATCACTGATATCTTCTTCTCTCTTTTAGAGCTAGGGTATTCATAGAGGGGAAATATTAATTTACAATGCATGAATAACAGTGGGTCTAATTGAGGTGTCTCTCTATAGTAGTTAAGAAATGCTGTCTTTCTGTCTATTTCTCTCTCCACCCACTCAACTCCAGGAAATGTACAAGCTTTCTTGGCACGGATTCTTATAGAGCAATGTCCCTCCTAGCTCCATATTTTCCTTCTGTACACTTATTTTCTTTGCCTTTTCACTCTTATTTTGTCCTATTTTACTGACTTCTATCTTGCCAAACTTCAATCCATTTGAAAACAAAGCAGAGGATGAACAGAGAGATCATGACTACTTTTTGCCAAATAAAATATTGAGTGCACATAGCATCATTTGATGAGTGTCCTCATAGAGACGATGGAACTTAAAGTCTCAATCAATATCCAGACTTGGCATAAGTCCTAGCAAATCTAAGTTGCATAAATATTTTCATACAGGAGTTACTCTGCCATCACTAGGGTCATAGCAAAGCCATTGTGTTCTGTACTGGTTTCATAAGACTGTGGCACTAAAAGATCACATGCCCAATTTGATTCAAAAAATATTATGGCTGCATCTAGATGTTCCCCAACATCTCATGCACTCGTGAGACTGGGTGGGACTTTTCAGAGTTGGCTGGATCTAGGGTGGGTGATACTGGTTTGAAGAGTGTGTGGTACTAAATTAGTTCACTGATTTGAATTAGCCTAGTTGTGGGCAAGGATAATGGAAGCCGAACCCTGGGTGTGGGTGGCACCATTGGATAGGCTTCCAGGCTGGACGGAATAGAGAGCGAGGGAGGGATGGCAGGCTTGCTGCTGCTTCGCTGCTTTCCACCTGCCCTTGACGGTCTTTCCTCTGCAGTTCCCCCTGTGCAATGCCCCTCTGCCATGCCATACTGCTTGGAGCCAGACTAGGGACCTAAATCTCTACAGTCAACTGAAATAAACCTTTCCTCCTTTAACTTTGGGTCTCAAGTATTTTGTCTAAGCAACAGGTAAAGTAACTAAGACAAATGAGATCTCCAAACTCAACAAGATAACTCCTAGGAATCACCCTAGTTTAAAGACACACACATCCACCTTTTAAACAAGGTAACTCATAAACAATGAATGTGCCTGGCCATCTATAAAAGTAACCCCACTTTAAGAGATGTCCAGAGGTGTTAGCTGATGGAGATAGGGCCATCACCCAAGCTGAGTCACAGTGAAAAGGTACCCATTTAAAACCCAATCAGTGGCTTTGTGTGCTCCCAAGAAGAGGGCGCCCTGACCAGCAGGCATGAGTGTGCCCAGCCACTTGGCAGGTACAGCATATTTCTATGAGAAACGTATGTGCTCAGTTGACACTAGCCATTAAAACTCATTCAGCTTTCTAGTCTTAAGATTCCTGGGCTACCAAGCAGCCTTCCAAGAATAGTTTTTCTAGGTAGACTTCCCTGAAACAGGGTGGTGGGGTTGTAAAGAATGGACACCCAGAGTGTCACAGTCAACTTTACAGTTATATTTCTCTCTGTAGGTTGTGAGTTGGCATTTTACACAACTCTTTTTTGGTTAACCTGGATAAATTCCTATAAGAATGATCAGCCACAGCAAACTGGGCCCAAATTCTCACTTTTAGACTTCCAGAAAGAACTAAGATCTAAATCTAGTTTACATCGGCCTTGGCCTTCCAAGTTCTCTCTCCCGAGAAAATTCTCCACTTAAATAGATGATACTCTCACAAAGAGGAGGGAAGCCAGGTCCTCTTTAGAGAAAGAATCTCTCATTCAGAAAACTTTCCCATCCACCACTGATGAGTCCATGTCACCTTGTCTGTAGATCAGTTTTGATTGTACTATTTTTTATGCTAATTTGTGTCTGTTTGTTAAAAAAAAAAACTTTCCCATCCAGATCATACCACAGGCATAAAAAGACAAAAAGCAGAATCACCAGCCATAAAAAAAATATAGTAACACAAATGAAGTTAAACAAAACAAAAACACAGAAACATGGTAGAAAGACTACTATAATATATAAGGCTATTATTATTACTTAAAGGATTATTAAAAACCAAAGTAGAAGACCCAGGGAAACAGACTGTTCAAAACCAAAATTTTAAACATAAGGATGATTGTTTTAAGGATAAATAGATAAGTAGAGGAGGAATTTTTTCAGGACACTAAGGAACACACAGATATTACTAGATACTGTATACTGATTCCAATGAAAAAGTCTGTGCACGCCAATTTTTCTGTCCAATAACTATTTCTGTGGATTACTTGTTCCCTCTTGAAATCTCTATGAGTGAGCAAAGATCCTCCACACCACACTCATCCAAGCAGAGACCACACTCATGCCAGCAGAGATGGCTTAGCCCGAGATGCCACTCGTGGACCTACCGTGAGAGCCTGAATCTCCTCCTCAGCTTCTGCAGTCGTCTCCTCCAGCTCCGTCTTTGCCTGGCGAAGCTGGCTTTCTAGGGCTGCCCGGGCAGCCTGTAGGGCGGTCAGCTGGGATTCACGCTCTTGCAAGGACAGCTGCAGCTCCGTGAGCTGGCGCTTCAGCTCCAGTTTCTGCTCCTCATGCTCCAGACTGACCTAGGAGGAAGAAAGAGATGCTTCGTTGACCTTAAAGGAAGACAAAGTGAAGATGCGACCAGCTGTTCAACCTGAAGTTTAAACCTAGTCTCAGAAACAATTTCTTAGCACTCAAGGCTGGGGGATGGGGGCATACAATGGGTCTGATTTCCATGCACCTCAAAGATCATCAGAAGTGAGAAAATACAGGATGTACAGCCTGCCCTCTAGGTCCATGGATTCTGCACCTATGGTATCAACTGGCCACTGTTTGAAAATATTCACAGAAAAGCAACTGTATTTGTACTGGACATGTCTAAACATGTATGGCTTTTTTTCTTGTCATTATTTCCTGAATGATATAGTATAATAACTATTTACACAGCATTTACCTTGTATTAGGTAGCCTAGAAATGATTTAAAATATACAGGAAGGATGTATAGTTTATGCAGGTTATGTGATGGTTATATGCAAATACTACTTCATTCTATACAAAGGAGTGAGCATCTGAGTTGGGTGGTTTGGAGTATTGTTGTTCTTGTTGTTTGCAGTGCTAGAGATTGAACCCAGGGCCTCATGTGTGCGCTATCACTGAGGTACGTCCTTGGCGGGCTGGCTTTCTCTCTCTCTCTCTCTCTCTCTCTCTCTCTCTCTCTCTCTCTCTCTGGGGGACCCTAGAGCCACTCTCCCATGGATATAAGACTGTATATATTAATCATCCTTTACAAATATCCGAATGAGTGGACAGCTTTCAAAAGAAAAGTCATGTAGTAAAAATTCTGAATGAAAAATGATGATTAGAAAAGCATTTAAAGGTAAATGTATATAAATAACATATTACTAATAGGAACACCTTTGCAGTTAGAATGCAAATGGAAAACAGGCTGATATGTTTTAAATAGTCAGGCTCTGATTTATTCTCATTTGATATTCCACATTAAGGTCACATGTGGAGGTAATAATTCCACCCTCCATCTATCCATCCACCCATGTATCTACTCAATGTTTCATCCATTCATTTACGCTTACACAGCAATTTTTACATAAAAAGGAATATGAAGATGAAAGACAGTCCCTGCCTTCATGAAATCAACCATTCCCATATATCGTGGTCAAATGCAGTGGTCAGGACATGTAGGGAGGTTGTGAGAACACAGCAGAGAGGTAGAGAAGGTAATTCTGAATCTATTAAATTCTCCAAACAAATCTAAAGGAGTCAAACAAGCAGATAAGAAGAGAAAGGAAATACCAGATGGAGGAAGCAAGACACCCAGAAGTATACACATGAGCAAGACTGTGGCACATCTACTGACCTAACAAATGTTGGCAAAACTGACCTCAGGACCAAGGACAAGCAAATAAGAGACGTTCATTGCTCTTGGAGAGCTCACCATCTAAGAAGACAGCCAAGAGGAACCCAGGATGATGAGCTTAGCACAGTAAGGTGTAGGGATACAAATGGGGCATGCAGCAAAGAAAGCTCCCCGGAAAGGGTGACATCCAAGTCTCAAGGAGAAGAACGGATTGCACAAGACTTAACCCCCAGGAGTTAGCGGTTAACTAAAGATGGGGCAGGGAACAAAGGATAGAGGAAAGCCAAAGGTGTATCCAGCATTTCCGGACACATACATTATACAGAAAGGTAGACCACTGGCTACAACAAAGAAGAGGAAAGCAAGAGCCAGTTTGAAAAGAAAGACAAGAAATTGAGTCTTATGGTGCTGAACTTGAGCTCCACAGGAGACATCAAAGTGCAGATGTTTAATGACTATTGCAACAATGGGTCAGAAACTCCAGAGAAAGGTCAGGGCTGTGACTACATCTGGAAGTGCTTAATAAAGCAGGGGGTAGCTGAAACCGTGACTGCAAGGCCTATCTAATAATGATGACAATGATGGCGTGAGAGCATACAAGACAGAGGCACCATGTTCACTGCTTTCCCCCAATGAGAGCCCAATAAAGGAGGTCCTGCTACCTCCACCCTGCAGATAAGCAAGCTGTGGCCCTGAGGTATTAGCCAACTGAGCAAATGTCACATGACTTAAAAAAAAAAAAAAAAGCCAGGGCTGGCATTGGAACCCAAGAAGTCTGACTCA
Organism: Dinomys branickii; assembly: GCA_004027595.1. NCBI lineage: Eukaryota > Metazoa > Chordata > Mammalia > Rodentia > Dinomyidae > Dinomys > Dinomys branickii. The sequence continues at coordinate 433 of PVLD010001773.1, read as the reverse complement.
AGTCCATGCTTACCAGTGTTGTACCTAACTGTCTTATTAAAATGCCAGCAGTCAGAGCAGGCTAGGGTTCTACAGCAAGCCTGAAAATTCCCAATGCTCCTTGGCAAAACCAAAAATAGGCAACAACAAGTAAAGGAAAGGTCACAGATACAGATGCTGGGCAATAAAAGGAGAACTCAGGAGCTCTGCACCCTGGCAACTCAACAAATGTTGCTCAAGAAGACATACCATGACATGCAAGGTAGGAGAAAGAATGAGGCATGGTTATGTGTGCCTGTCGTCCCAGCACTCAGGAGGCTGAGGCAAGAGGATTGCCCTGAGTTTGAGGCCAGCCTGGGCTACATAGTGAGTTCAAGGCCAGTCTGGATCCTTCCTCAAGAAAAAAAAAAAAGAGGAAAGAAGAGAAGAGAGGAGAGGAGAGGGGAAGGGAGGG
>PVLD010001772.1:173384-187827 GCA_004027595.1 Dinomys branickii | reverse complement strand
TCTCCCTCCCCCTCCCTCTCTCACCCTAGATGGTGACTTGGAATGAGGCACAGTGGCAGAGAGAACACCTGTGACACTGTTCTAACTGTATTAGGCAGACATGCAGTCATGTTGCAGACCAAACAATGACTTCTTAATCATCCTGATTTTTAAAGTTTTTTTTTCTCAGTTTTCAAAAAAGTAAATCTAAGCTATTTTGTAGACATCCTAGGTTTTTGTTTCTGTTTCTTTGAGATGGGGGTCTTGCTATATTGCTCAGGCTGGCCTTGAACTCTTGGGCTCACATGATCCTCCTACCTCAGCCTCTCAGGTCGCTGACCCTGCAGGTTTGTACCGTCACACCTGGAGAGCTTCTTTGCTTTTATTTTTATTTTTTTATTTTAAAAGTAAAAGAACAAAAACACTAACAAACATACACACAGTAGCACAAGAACAGTACAAAAACCGAACTACAGATAAGGTGGCAGGGGATCAACAATGGTTGTTGTATTACACGTTGGTAGCCTCAAAGTGTATACTCAGGACAATACAAACAGACATACAAGGTTGATCAAACAACTAATCACCGATTGTTTCCCGTATCAACATGACGAGACAACAGCGCAACCATGTCAGCCATCCCGCACACACATACATACCTACTCAGCTGTCCTCCTCTTCCTCTTCTCCTTCCCTTCATCCCGATTGCTCTTAAAATTTTGATTCCTTGTGCGAGGTCCAAGCCGTTGCACAGTGGCTGTACTCCCCTTCTCTCTGTAGGCCTTGTCCTTACTCGCAGACAAACTCCGGAGGTCTGACGAGCTGCTCATACTGCTTGAGGCTATCAGCATGCTCACTCTTTCCCACCAGGCTTAGTTTTCGAAGGCACTGTTTCCTTCTGCCCTTCTTCTGTATCATGCGCCTGCCACCCAACACAAAGCATGACAAATGGCAGGTGCTCGGTAAACACTTACGGGGAGGATGTGAGGGCGAGTGTGGAGTACATAGGGGCCAGATACACCGCAGACAGTCAGGGAGTCTGTGCATTAAAGTAACAGCCAAGGTAAACCATGTTCAATGTCTGGGTCTTTTTTTTTTTTTTTAAATTTTCGCTTGTTAAAGAAGATACCAATACACAAATGTAATGAGCTTACCGAGGAATGTGGCGCACCTGTTGTTAGGCCTTTATTTACTCAAAACAATTGGCAGCCAGCAGCTGTTTGTTGTAGTAGAGAGGGAGACTCTGGTTCTTTGTGAGGCACCTGTAGACAGTGTTCCACTTGAAGTTTGCAGAAAAAATAATCAGGTTAGGTAGAAATTGTCTTTGCACGCAGATATAGTTTATGGCTCCTGAAGACCGAGACAGTTTGTACTTAATGATGTTTCTTAATTCTTTTTTATGCTTGGGTTTGGTCCCTGGGGACATTTTAGTGGCACTCCCTGGTTCCAAAGCAGTGGTTTCTGATCGTTTCAAGTCTGAGGAATCCTTTTGAACTCGCGTTCCTTGCCGCAATGTGGTATAGTAGTGCTGTACTTCTGGTGGTCGTATCTGAGAGAAGACCTAATAGTATTCAGTGAGGCTCACTCTCCCCTCCTATTTCTTGATGGTGAAAAATCTTAAAAACATACAGAAAATGTGAAAAAATATTGTAGTGCTCTTGTGTATCATTACCTAGATTCAATCATTATTAACATTTTCAATATTTTTTGTCTATATTTTATGAAACTGTTTGAAAGTAAATAATAGATGTAGCATTTCCTACAAATAAGGACACACTTCCAGATAAACAATACTAAGTAAGAAAATGAATGGTCATTTTCTAAAATTGTCAGCTATTACACATCTCTAATTATTCCTAGGTAACTTTTGTGATTTGTTGCTTTCCAAGCCTGGCATTCAATCAAGGATCAGGTGCTGCATTTGGCTTTGGGTTTTGTTACGTTGTCATCTTGCGCAGCACCCTCGTGTTTCCCTCCATCCCCTTTGGGAGATGTCAGGCCTGTTGTCTAACTATGTTGTACTCTAGATATGATTTTTTTCTGCCTGGTGTGTGTGTGTGTGTGTGTACATGTGGTGCTTGGTGCCGAGGATTGGACTCAGCGTTGTGCGTGCCTCACTAGCACAGTACCACTGAGCCCAATCCCTACTCCATATGGCTGAGTATAGAGGAAAATATTAGTAAAAGAAAGTATTCTTTGTGGAAAAGGCCAGTTAAACATAAAATACTCAAAGTAGAAAATCAGTATTCTGCCACCTCCTATGAAATAATTATTTAAGGCAAAGATGCTAAAATCATTAGGGGAAAGATTTTCGGGAACATGATATCTGTACAGTGCCAAAATTTTGCCCAACAGAGTAGTTGCTAATTGCAGTGGGGAAAACATAGCTTTACAGAGAAGAGCTTTAGAGCCTGGGGACCACGTTGTTAAACCGAGCATCACCAGCGGTGGAAAAGCCGCCTGTGAGACGCTGCAGTCACAAGTGCTTGCTATTTCTGAGACACGGCATGAGTATTTCAGATCCAAAATGCTGGGAACTTTCAGATTCTGGATTGTTTTTGGATTTGGGCACATCTGAAGACTTCACTACATCCCTAATCTATAAACCCCAAATCTGAAATGCTCCAAAGTCAGAAGCATCTCGAGCATGATGTGAGCACTCAGAGGCTTGATGAAACCTAGCCAAACCTTTTGACCTGACTTTTAGTTTACAGAACCATGTGCTAGAGAAACGAGTTACATAACCCTGTGAAGAAACAATCAGGCCTGGCTAGTAACCCTTTTCAGTGAATTGGCATTTTATTAACCACATTGCACCTCCTTCTGAGAAACAGTAGTCTACTTGGGACAGGCTCACTCCCAGGGTAGACTGAGCGTGGACACAGACTGTGGACCCCTTGTGATAGCTGCTCCTCCTGGGAGTCACAGAGCACAGGAAACCACAGTTTGTTTGACATGGTCACACGGTCACAGCTTGCATGTTTCTTAATAAATATGGGAATGTAGCTCACAAACTTGTCAGTCTGGCACCTTTTAGAAACACTGAATTCACTTAGTGAAGTGTAAGAATGAAAAATGGAAAATTGATTATGCCCCAGGCATTTAACTTAGAAGAGTTTATGTGTTTTGCCGTAGAGATGTTTAGGAAGAACTAGAAAGTCTGTGCTATTTCATTTGGTGCCAGCTCACAATTAACTTACTTTCTGGCTTTGCTAGTCTAAGATTGGTCCTCCAGAAAGACTCACGTTAGTTGTGTCATCAAGGCAGTGTGTTTATTAAGTGGTCATTGTTTCAATTCTAATTTATTATTGATCTTTCAGGCCCACAGCAGCAGAACTTTTAAAATGCAAATTCTTCCAGAAAGCCAAGGTAACATGCTTAAAAACCCAAGTAAATCTGCTATTTTGAAATCAGTATGAATTTATATGTATCCTATTAGGTGTTAAACTGTTGGGATCATTTGTTTTGCAGAACAGAGAGTACCTGATTGAGAAGCTGCTCACAAGAACACCAGACATAGCCCAGAGAGCGAAGAAGGTAAGCGCCACTGGTCCTAGCCGCCCTGGGGGAGCGCCCAGAGAAAATGAAACCCACAGAAAAATTTTAGAGAGTTTCCTAGGATGTGTTACACAGAGGATATCTGATTAGTGGTTACTCAGATAAGTACTGCCTTTGCCTTCAGTTATCTTAGTCTGCTGCTGAATGTTTGGCTGTGGAAACAGTGTGAACTTCAGGTGATTCATTTTCCTACTTAACAGCTTTGCTGAAAGATCAGTAGATGGATATGATGAGGTTCACACATTGCAGCGGTAAAATATCCTTGAATAGCTTCACTCCAGGTATTTCAGAAGAGGAAGGGTCAGTTTTTAAACACAGTTTGAAATGATAAAATTGAAAACATTTGTTTTTAGCAGTAATTTGACTACCTGTGGAATATATTTCTTTCCTCATAAAAGAACCCTGGTCCCTTTTGTAATTTACCACATGTTAACTAATTCATGTTCGTGATTACTTGGAAAACCTCCCGTTCTACACTTGAAATTTTTAAATGGTATGTGTGAGGGTATTTATCTATGGAATCCATTGTGATACAAAACTTAACAAAATGTAACCATTGGTTTGCTTTAGTTTGGTTTTTCAAATGATATTAAATATTTAGAATTAAAAATTATTATTAGTCTTAGATTAAGAAAGAGTTCTTCTCCCTGTCCCCACCTTTAATTGCAGGCAAAGGTGCTGTGAATCTGAGTTGTCTGCCTTCCAAATGCAATTGGCAAGGAAACGTGGTAGGGGTGGCGGCTCCTCACACCCGGGGATAATAACTAACTTAACTTTTGGGCAAAGATTGTGCAGCAAACATATTTAGCTGTTGCTTCAGGATTGTTTCAAACAGATTTTAAAACCTTCTTAGTGGGATGATGCCTGCCCCTCAACGCCCACGGGCAAGATATCTGAGCTCTTCTCCCCAGACTGAACTCTGGGCTGGGCTGGTTTCTGGATGCGTTGGTCAGTGTCTCATGGCCGGGACAAAACTCCTAAACAACAGCTCTTAAAGGACAAGAGATTTATTTCATTTCCAGTTTCCAGTGGGTTCAGTTCAAAGTCTGTGGGCTGAAAAATAGACATGCATGTGGAAGGGCCGGGGAGGACAGCTGGTCTTCTTGTGGCTGCTGGAAGCAGAGACAGAAGGGAGGACCTGGGGACGGGCGTACCCTTTTCCAGGTCATGTCCCCAGTGCCTGCCTCCAGCCAGGTTCCTAATGGCGTGTCCAGCTGTAGACTCGTCAGCCCACGGATGCGTGCTGTGCCGTGATCCCGTTACCCTCCAGGTCCTGAGACTCTTGGGGCCATTTTAAATCTCAGCTCTGACACTGGGCTTGGGAGGGGGAGATTACTGTGTGGACATTGGAGAAGTTTGTCATCCGAATGTCTCTGAGGGAACATGGCCGTCGAGGGGCATGTCTAGGGGGAAGCACAGAAGGCCAAAGCTTCTGTCGGAGGCAGCACATTAGAATCTGGAGATGCTTAAGCAGTTTGGGGACTCCTGGCAGTTAACTATGGGGGAACCCTGGAGACACTCCTGGGGGTGTTGGACTCTGGCCCCAGGCCTTTGGATCATGTGTTCACTTGTCCCCTAAGCCTCATGCAGTCGTAGTTTGGGCTTTTCAGCGGTGGCCAGATCTAGAGTGTGTGACACTGGGATTGATTCAGGGTGCAATGCTAAGATTAAGGCGCTGGGATTAAGGGCGTGTGATTACTACATTAGTCCACTGGTTGGTTTGGCACCACCCTAAGCTGGGTAGCCTGGACAGAATATAAGCGGGGCAGAAAGAACCTGCTCTCGCCCCTTGGGGCTCGCTAGCTTGCCTTTTCTGTCTTCTGCTTGCCACAAAGTGTTTCTCCTCTGCGACGCCCCTCTATCACGCCCCCCTGGCTTGGAACCAGCCAGTTACGGGCTGAAACCTCTACAAACTGTGAGCTGCATAAACTTTTCCTCCTTTAACTTTGGGTATTGAGTATATTTTGTCTCAGCAAGAAGAAAAGTATCTAGACAGATCGCATGCCTAAAAACATCAGTAAGCGGTGAAAAACCCTGTTATTCAGCTTTTGGTTTGCATGGCGTGCTGGTGCAGAGGGCTGTGCTGGTTTTGTTTGCTTGCCTCTTTGTGAAGGTCTCTCTCTCTCTCTATATATATATATATTTTTTTTTTTTTTAAATTTTATTTATTCATTTATTTATTCTTTTGTTGGAAGTTTCATCTGTTTTCACCGTTAACTGTTTCCTAGTAGCTGCGGGGGTTTTCCAGGCCTGCATTCTGTCTAGAGCTTTACCAGCACACCTCCAGCTCCTTGTTAAACGGCTGGCCGGCCTCGCTCCCGAGCCGACCCCCCTGCACCCTGTGTCCCTCTGCGATCCCGGCCTCACACCCTGAGGCCTCACCTGCCTTGTCGGCCCCTCTGACCCTCCGCTGCATCCTCTTCATCTTTCCCTCCGACACTTTGCTGGGAACTTTTTTTCTCCTGTGTTTTTTGTTTTGTTCTGCTGTTTGTTTTTGCAGTGGCGTCTCGCTGTGTTGTTCAGGCCGGCCCTGGAACTGAACTGTGCAGCACATAACATGTGGCTGGTGTCAAGTTCAGGGCCACCCTCCTGCCTTGGTGTCACGGGAGCTGGGCCACGGGCGTGCGCCGCACTTAGCTCCTTCTCTGTTTTCAGCCGGGCCGTTGCAGTGTATTTTTGAATTTCCATTTTTCCTTTTTAACCTTCCTTAGACGCTCCAGAAGATTCAGTTCCCGACTGTACTCAAAAGTAGTTTCCAAAATTAAACAGTAATAATTACAAGAGTACATAAAAAGTAGGAATGTAAAAAATGGCTCCTACCTCACGAAGGCTAAGCTCCTTACTGTTCAATTTATAGCACAGTTCAATTTCCAGCCTTACGTTTAACCTCAGCCAAACTGAGCCATCTGTAGTTCCTATCACACAGCCGATATGCTTTTTTAGGACTTCCATAAATTGGATGAAATGAAGACTCTGTTCAGGGTGTGATTTTCTTTCCTTTTATTTTTGTTTTAAATTTATATATTACATATCAGTGTGTTACTTTTCATATTGCTAAGCAAAAGATACTCGACACCCACAATTTAAAGGAGGAAAGGTTTATTTATCTCAGTTCATAGAGATTTCAGTCCATAGCTGGCTGGCTCCAAGGCAGGGTGGCATGGCAGAGGGGTGTCGCAGAGGAGAAGCAGTGTATGGCCTGGCAGGGTGGACGGAAGGCAGCAAGCAGCAAGCAGTGGCAGCATCAGAAGAGCAGTCGCTAAAAAAAAAAAAAAAAAAAAAAAAGAAGAAGAGCAGTCGCCTTCCTTTTTCCTGTCCCTTATATTGCATCCAGTCATCCAGGGTGGGGTACCGTTAATTCCAGTACCACACCCTTAATCCTTGCATCACACACCATGGATCCAACCCGCTCTGAAAAGCCCCACCTTTGAGTCATCAGGCTTTGCAGGGACATCTAGATACAAACCATAGCACAGTGTGTTAGGCGTTCCTTGCCCAATTTTGCAGGTATCTTAATCAATAAGCAGCTAGAGTTTTGAGAGATGTGATTTTCCAACCATGTCTTCATCTGATATTATGCTTCTTGATTTTCCACTTAAACTTTAGCCTTGTTTTGTCATTCACTCTTTAAATGGAAAATGGGATCTTAATAGTGCTATAGAGCAGCAAAGGGAGAATACCAGTAGTTCTTTAAGCATCTTGAAGGAAGGAGAGTGTGGCCTGCAGTGTGTTGTCCTGGCTTTCTAGCTTCATAAAGTTGGCACTTCTTCTCTTAAGCGCACTTTTGTTACAGGCTATACTATACTCCTTCCTTATAGATTCTTTGGCAGTATGCACCATTGTAGTGCATTTCTTTTTTCATAGTATGTGCTCAGGAATGTTTGCTGACTGAATTCAGAGGTTCTCAAGCATACCAAAGAAAGGGCTTTTGCAATGGTTTCTCACTCCCTCAAAGCCCCCCAGATGCTTGGTGTACACTTGCTTCTGGGATTCCTGGGCATACTGGGGAACCTCCCTCTCTCCTTGCTGCTGTCTTGTGATGTTGGTAAGCAACTGCAGTGTGTTTGTTGGAAACTTCTCCTGCAGACTTAGCCATGGGAAGCAGATGCTATTTTAATCACCATGTACAGCGAAAACCTTTATTATCAGGTGGCTTCACATTTCCTTGGTTTTTACAGTGTCTCAGTAACTTCTGTGAGAAGTTGGCACAGGATCGTTACTCATACTTTTCATTCATGGGCTTCTTTTCATTGAGCTCTGCTCTGTTACTCACCCTCCTATTTGCTGTGATATTTCCTAGTGGATTTTTTCTGGTTTCCATGGGGTAGTTACTCCTTAGAGGTCACTTGGTGCCAGTACTTTAATTTTCATCTTCTCAGTGTTGTTTTTTGAATAGAAATAGATAGCCCATCCATGTGCTGGTGTTTGAATGACAACTGTGGCTCTTGGTGACGCTCTTGAACATTTAGGTAACTATGATGATTGGAAGCTTGTTATAAAAACATCCTCTTCTCCTCCCTTATGGTAACAAAAATTAAAAGGTATTTTTCTCCACCATGAATGATTTTCATAGTTAATAGAGATAGTGGCTGGTGGTCTAGCTGCTCTCAGAGAGTGCCATGGACCCCACTAGCACAGTTCTACTTCTGAGTGAGCTAGAAGCCATCACACCCTTCTTTAGCCAGACTGTGAGGCCTTGGTTGGGAGCCTTGGTTGGGTAGGTGATCTTTCCTTCATCCAGAATGACTCCTCAAGCTGAGCGTGGTGTCGCACACCTGTAGTCCCAGCACTCGGGAGGCTGAGGCAGGAGGATTGTCATGAGTTCGAGGCTAGCCTGGGCTACAAAGTGAGCTCAAGGCCAGCCTGAACTGCATAGTGAGACTCTGCCTCAAAAAGACAAAAAACAAAAAACAAAAAACAAAACAAAAGAAAACAAAACAAAAAAAAAACAGATTGACTCCCCGGTTTCCAAAACAATAAATAAATAAAATGGAAATAGACCACGTGGCTTCCTCAATAGCTTATGATGTGAAATGACTTTTTCCATACACGAGTTAGGGATATTTTTTCCTCCTGTAGAACATGTAGTCTATTCTTGGTCCTTCTGTTGACAGACAATATTATTTAGGTATCATCTAGATTTTCTTTGACAATACGTTTTTTATCTGTGCCATAGAAATTCTGCCCAACCTAAGGCATGTACTGAAGGATAATGAGCAGGTCAGTGTTTCTGGGTTCCAAGGTACTCCATGTGTTCTGTGTGAGAACGTGCTAATAATGCCACCTGAGAACAGAGTGAAGCTCAGCTTCACCGTTCACTTATCCTGGCTCATGAGAAGAAAAGGCTTCACAGCCAGTACTCCCGCTTATAGGACTGTTGAGGACACATTTCCAGCTGTCTTCTGGGGTCTGAAATTTTAACTGTGTAGCATGCTGTCATGTACTCTACTGGCTTCATTTGGTGAACTCTGTTACAATGGAATGCAGATGCTAAGGACTGTGTGCACCTTCTGTAGGAACATTTATTTCGCAGAGTGGGCTGATGGCTAAGTTTTATGCTAGTGACATGCACCCTGAGTCATCGCATTCAGGCTTTCTGTGGCTTTCTAAAACCCACAAATGGCAGGACAGAGGGCAAGGGGTTAGTAGCTACACAGTTGTGTTAATGCCGACTGCTTAGCCAAAGAATGTATTGGCTCCAGAGAAGGATGAGGTCAGAAAACTTAATATAGAGTTATTATGCTTGCCTGTGTTTTCATGGGAAGTGGGATTGTTGGAAAATTTTTCCCTGGATGCACAAAGAAACCACACTGGAAAGTTACACAAAATTCTTCCTCATTGTGTCAAGGAGAAAGGGATATTGTATGGGTGCTACATTTGGATAAGATCAGTGTGAAGTGGAAAGATGAGGACATTATTTTTAAGGCCCAGAATTTCTTGCATCAGTCTGTAAATTAGTTACAGGACCCAAGGCTGTGGTCCCTATTTGATCCTCCTGTGTGCTTAGGAATTAATGGGTAGAAATATTAATTCTCACACACACACACACACACACACGTATAAATACTACGTATCAATAACTTGACCTATGTTTTCACATTTTATTTTGAAATGCTTAGATTTATAAAAATGAGAAGTAGTAGGTTGCAGAGAGGATGCCTTTTACTTCTAACTACTTTTGTCTGAATTTCCTAAAAACAAGAGCACTGCCACAGGTCACAGTAGTGCAGTTATCAAAATCAGGAAATTAACAGTGATACGGTACTATTCTTTACGTTCCAAGTCTTAATCAAGTTTTGCTACTTTTGTCTGTTTTCTCATTGATGTCATTTATTTGGGGCAGGAGCTGATCCAGAATGACTTAGTTACTGTGTCTCCTTCACAGTCTGCATTGGAGAACACAGGCCAGTGATTTTGTAGACTCTGTGCGTTCTGTGACAGGAGTGCTCAGAAGCGGTGCTGTGTTCTCCTCAGTGGCACCAGGAGGCACATGATGCTCACTCACCTCTCAGTGGCGGTGCTCACTTTGGTCACGTTTCAGGTGGTACCTTCCAGCCTTCTCCTTGTAAGCACAAGTGCTATTCCTTAATAGGAGAGATCCGTTAGCATTACACTCACTCAAAACAAGTATCAAAAGGTAAAGTGAATGTACTCGCCGTATTGGCTCATGATTCTTTCTAGGAAACATTTATGCTTCCTGTATTAACGGCTGTACATTCATAGTATGCCAGTGATGGAATTTCCTGGGCTTCGCAAGCAGTCTTGCCCACAAGGTGCACTTTGCCGGCGGGTTATGTAGGAGTCCGCGATAGTGCAATTCCAGTCCTCGCACCTAGTTTGCACGCAGCAGTAACCAGGGCTGTACTTCCCCCGGGGAGCTGTCGGGCTTCCGGTCTGTGCAGGGGAGCCGATGGCATTTGCCCTGTGTTGGTGTGTGGAGGAGCACCGGTCTGTGCGGGGTGTCTGGCCCCGTGCTGGACTCGCAGCAGGTGTGCAATGCACAGTGATGCCATGAGTATCATGTCGAAAAAGGGAAGGGTTACCGGGGCCCAGCAGACTGGGGATTGTACAGGTGTGCACTGAGTCCTGATAGTGAGGTGTGGGGGCGATGATGGTAGAGATTGTTTCTGTAGTGCTGGATAGAAAGGAGAAAAGGCCTGCAGAAGCCTATGTGAGAAAGAAAAGAATTCTTGTCACTATTTCACCACTGCTACCTGTTTAGCTCTGTTCATGTTTTCCAACCTATCAGGTTGCAGGCCATGGCCGAAAAGCAGGGCTTTCCCCCTGCAGCGAGCCCTCTCTGCCATGGGAGATGCAGTGTGTGTGAGAGGGTGTGTGTGTGTGTGTGTGTGTGTGTGTGTGTGTGTGTCTAGTAGGAATTGAAAGCACACAGCAAATATTCCTTCACAGTTTTCTGGGCACTTTCATGTCTGCTTCCTTCCTTGCTTCAGATAGTCAAGCTCGAAGCCAAACAGGGCAGGTGTCATCACCATACTCCGCAGATGTAAGTGGGAGCTGCGCAAGGACCCGCCCAGAGGGTCCCACAGCTGCTAAGAGGCACGAAGGAGCCCCCATTCTTATTTCCGGTTACATGCTCTTCCTAGTAAATCTTGCCTCAGGAGGAGGAAGAGGAAAAAAGAGTGGACAAAAATACGCGGAGTTAAGCGGCCTGAGTAGTAAAGTAGAGGTGTATGTGTCTTTCTCAGGGCGAGTTGTCCACCATTTAATTAACACGTGAGGGGTGTCCATACCATTCACGGCCACTTGGGGGTGCTGTGAGCCGACGTCGCTGCAGCATTTGGGGAGTTTGGCAGGGTTCCTAACAGTTGTGGAGGAAATACGGGCTCTGGAGATTCTGAAGGGGAGAGGATGGCCGGTGTGAGTTTGGTAGCATCCCAGGTTTAAACACCGCTCAGAAGCTCAGCTTTGCATTCATACAAAGCAGAGGCAGTATGTGTGGGAGGACTAATCGGGCAACTCCTAGGAAGTGTAGCACAGTGACTGGGACAAAAGTCAATGAATGCTTGTTATCGTCGTTATAGTACATTGCAGTATTTTTATAGTTGCATATGTTGTCTTTATAGCTAGTTTTGTTATTACAGTGTTGTTAATTAACTTTTTATAATTCTTAGGGACTCTGCTGCTATGGGAGACCATCACTGCTGTTACTGCTTCTGCTCTAACAACCGCTTCCGGCAGTGAGGTGCAGGCAGATATCAGGATATAGTTCAGGCAGTGAAATGCACTTTTCAGTCGGGTACACAAATGTGTGCATCCCAGGACATGCAAAACTCGAAGCACAGCAAAGAGTCCGTGCTCGGGGAGGTGGGCATGGCCTGTGTGCCGTGGGTGTGGGAAAGGTCGTGAGCTGGCAAACATGGGAGCATTTATTGTGTACTTTTGGGCCCTGTGCTAGATACTTGGTTCGCATTTACCTCAATTACTACGGCGTTTTAGCAGTCAGTGAAGTGCTGAATATGGCATGTGTTGGATAAGATAGTTCACAAGATGAGATATGTTAAATTATTAAGAATCCTTAAAAAATTTTTAAATATGGGTAGAAAAGAAAAATCAAACATTCAGAGAAGGTCAAACCATCCTTAAAGGATTACGAAACTTTAAAATAGAGAAGAGTCCTAAATATTTCCAGATTTATAATCTTTCATTTTAATACACTTGAAGATTGAGACGTAGTAAGGAATTACCTTGACCAAGGCCAGATTGTCAGAGATCAGAAGAGTCCAAAGCTGATCTTTTAGGTGAAAAAGAGGGAAACTACATCTGAGTTTCTGAAGAGTTTCTTCCTCCCTCCGAAATTTTAGAATTAGTTTATAAGCTGTTGAAGGATATACACTATCAAGAAACAGAGAAGAAATTACGGTTATTTCAAATGCTTAATGGAAGATTTTAGTCTTGTTTCAAATTAGCCCGGTAGAGGGCAGCAATGAGTTTTTAGTCAGATGGCAAAAAGTTTTGAGTTTTTGCAGGTACCAGGCTACTTCATAGTAGAGGAATCAAAAACATGTTGGACCCCTACCTAGCCGTGAACACTGGCCGCCTTAGTCAGTTGTGCTGTTACTTTATTGGACAGGGGATTGAAGGGTAATGCTTGAAGTACTTTTCACTATTACTATTTTTATTTTAAATTAAAAATCTGCATTTATTTTGTATTTTCTATTAACAAAGTAACAACATTTGTGTATTGTATAATTCATATCAAAAACAAATCTCAATTCTGAAGACAGGATTGGTGGGCTTTCATTATTTTGTATTTTGTGGGCAAATGAATAATTCCAGGATTTTGTGGAGAAATGTATAGTCTGCAGGGGGTGGCGGGCTGGTTTTAGAATGTTCTTTGGCTCCTGCAGTCCTCAGAGAGCTGGCTAAATAGAGGAAGGAGGGTGTCAGGCGTGTGGCAACTGTGGAGGAGCATAGGCCTCCCTCTGGGGCCACTGCCACACGTACCGTGGGTGTAGTGTAGCCTCCCCTGGTAACGCAGCGGGCCGACAGTGCAGTGCTCTTCCAGCATTTTGTTTTGTACTCTTTCCTTTTGTTCAGAAGCAGCGCTGTGTGCTGAGGAGCCCACAAGCCCAACGGGAGAAGATCAGTGGTGGTTGAGAGTGTTATTTTTATTTTAGAACTAGGAAACAGTAGACTGGAGATCAGTTAAAGTCACTGATCTAACCAGGACTGTGACTGAGACAGCTCTCCCAGGAGTATAAGCTCACTGATACTCTCCTAAATTTAAAAATGTAAAAATACATTGCTTTTAAGTCAGTTTAGAACAGGTCATTTGATGTGAACATTCTTTTGGTCACTAGGGGGCGCTATCAGGATAGTTCATTTCAGGCTTGACAAATGACTAGTTTTACATCAGCCTCTGAGGCTGTAGATTTCTTCCCTTTGTCCTGGGCCTACTGTGAGGACTGTGGTTGGTGTTTATGCTGGGGTGCATTAGGCAGAAGCAAGGGGAGGGGACAGGATAAGGGAGGAAATATTACAGGGAATTGCTTTCAGTGAAACAGGAGCATTGCGGTGTTTAAAAGATGCATGTACTGTGGGCTAGTGACCACTTTCTTTGACAGGGAGCTGAAAGGGTCCATTCTGGAAATGGTGATTTGCTGGTTCTGATGCCATGGAAATGTGTGTAATTTTAAATTGAAGCATCTTTTAAAACACTGAGCTTTGTAAACTTTTACAGGTTTTGAAAGTCCACTTTTGGAGCTTGAGAAACAATGCTAGAGTCTCTGAGAGATTTCTCAGAGGCGCTGATTTTTACAGCACTCTCGGTGGAGGACCGATGTTTTGTCTTACTGGGAGTGAGTGGGCAGAGTCGGTGACTTTCCTTCACAGCAGCTGGGTGATCGAGGTCTGCGTACTCAAGTGCACTGTGTGCTTCGTTCTTGCCTTTGGGAAATGTGCTTCTTCCAGAGGCTTGTGTGCATGAGTTACCTTACTTGAATCTTGACTTGCATGCCTGTGTGAGAGCAGCCCCCCAGCCGCCTGCGCACCTCGCCACCAGTCCTCTGTGCTCCCTGAGCGTCTCTAGCGACACCCCGCCGCGCCACAGGGCCAGCGAAGCAGCTGCCTTGTGTACAGACTCCCAGCTCCTGATCCTCACAGGCCCTTTCTTCTGAGGGTGGATAAACCAGAAAGAATGGAAAGGAGTTTGGCCAGAGCTGCAGAAAGCAAGCCTTCGTGAACTTGTCAAAACTATAATGTAGTGTTTTTTGTCTCAGTTCTTTTAAAACTTGCCATATATATGATGAGGTCACGTGACTTGGAAGGCAGGGGACCATGCAAGGTTCCCTGTGATTTATAAGGGGTGATCAGAATATTAAATTAGAAGCATTTTTATTAAAGATACATTGCCTTTCATCCCTCTCCAATCCCCCCCCCCCCCCCC
>PVLD010001772.1:0-173284 GCA_004027595.1 Dinomys branickii | reverse complement strand
AAGGGGGATTAATGGCAATATGTCTTTTACTATAATATTTAAAATGTAAGCATTCACTGTAGTGTTGATCACTTTTTGTGTGGTCTCCAGCTCCTCGTTGGCCTCTCTGCCGTACCCTCTAGCACACCTATCCAGAATCGCCAATTCTGTGTCTCTACCAGTGCAAAGTATGCATGTGGGAAATCCCCACGTGTTTTCTACAAAGGCAGTCTCACTATTTAGGGATCCCCCTGTCTCCCCAAACTTGTACCTTTTCAAGCCTGCACCTTTTCTTCAAAGCTTTCTCATATGCCTGCCTGCCCGGGCTGCCCTGGGCCTGGGGCAGAATCGTGTTGATCTGGCATCATCCGTAGTGTATTTCCTGACCCTCTGCCTTCCATCCCATGCTTTGAGGTCTTCGGGAGCAAGAAGGGTGTAATGTTATTTCCTGATCCTCTGTGCCTGGCACTGGCTTGCCTGGTTGCTAACTCTCATTTGAACTGAAGCTCAAGGAACCAGGGCTGTGGGGTCATGAGAATAATGTGGTAGGGATTGATGGGTGGGTATGAGGGAATAAAGCAGGTCTACTTTTTAAAATTAATTAATTAATTAATTATTTTAAAGAGAAAAGAAGGTACAGAATTTCAGAACAAGATAATAGGAAGTTAACAATGGTTATTATATTGCATATTGTTATCTTCAAAGTAGTTGCTCGGATTACTTCGTTGAAGATAACAGTACACAATGACAGTACGCAATGTAGCAACCATTGTTAATTCCTGTCATTTTGTTTTGAGGTCATGTATCAGTTTTGTTGTTTTTCTGTTGCTTTGACTTTGTCTTCATTGTTGTTTTGTTAGTTTTTTTAATCTTTAAAATAAAAAAGCAGTTGCTCAGATTATAAAATATAGGCATACAAAATTGATAAAAAAATATAAGCACAAACTGTTCCTTTTAGTGAACTAATAGAAATTACCAGTACAGTTATCTTAGCTGTCTTGTATGTGTGTATATATACTTTTTCTTTTACCTTCCTTCTTTTCTCCTTTTCCCCTACTTTTGGTTTTAAAGGAGACTAGTAAGATGTTTTTCAGTTGGTCCTACATTCTTGTTTTTTTGGTTCTATATTCTTGCATTTCAAGTGTGGGACTCAGGGTGTAGTTGATCCTAGGATTAAAACCCTTTGTCATTACCAACTTTCTGCAATCCTGGATGAACCAGTTAACTTGACTCACCTTTGCCAGCTGATCCTAAAGTGGAATGGTTGGATTTTACCGCACACTGTATTTGTTGTATCTCTGTGAATTATGTACTTTTGATTGATAGCAAAAATCTGGGTCCTAACAATTGGTGTATTGTCTATTGTCATTTTTTCTCAGCTGATGTCACATAAATTTTCCCATTTCCCCAAAGTAAATTAAATTCCCATATTTAATTAATAAGATATTCCAAATCTGTAAAGTAAAGGTATTTTAAGTCCACAGATTTGAAGTCATTTCAGGACGCTCTAAGTCTGAGTTGCTTGTTATTTTCCCCATTAGTTAAGGGAAATCTAAACTTCCTGTATCATGAGCTGGAAAATCTTTGAAATAAGTATGACGTTTTGGAGAAGGGAAGAGGAATAGCACAGGAGGTAATGGACCTCTTGTCCTGGGGAAATGAGGACCTCACTTAGTGGAAGGAGGCACAGCATGTCCCCTCCTTCCTCCCCTGGCCTTCTCATTGGGGTCATTTGGTCGCGGGCAGGGTGCCAAGGCCAGCGGGGGGCTGTACGCTCAACAAATCATAATGGGAGGGGCTCTGCTTGTTTCGGGGGGCACTCAAACATTTGTACTCTTCAGTCCATGCTAGGCAAACGCTGCACCATGAGGCCGCATCCTCAGCTCTCACCAAGTTGCCCAGGCTGGCCTTGTGGTTGCCCTCCTCCTGCCTCAGCCTCCTGAGTAGCTGGGATTATAGGCCTGTGCCACTGCATCCCGCAAATGTGACTGCCTTCATAGAGATTGAGGACTGATTTTTTTTTTTAAGCCAGAAATTTAAAAAAAGTTGACATTCCTTAGTTGTAACACAAATTAAAGTGGAAGGGACCCAGTTCAGGTTATACTTTGATTAAGCTTCCTATTGAATTACTTCTGACAGTTTCAAGTACTGATTTAGTAAAGTCTCTAATGACCTTTATTTATTTTTTTCTCACAGTAAAGGAACCCTCCTATAGCTTACAAAGCAATAATAAAGCTAAGCAATGCAAAGAACAGCTTTTAGTTTAACCCAAATTTATAAGGCCACCTGATGTTGTTTTGGCTCTGACGTAACCCCTGTCTTATTAAGGCCGAAGGGGCCTCTTGTGGGTTGAAAGTGCTGATTTTATGGAAAACTGGTCCGGGAAGAGCTCTGCCTCCAGAACTGGGACCACCAGGTCTAGGCTGAAAGGGTAGGAGCAACCCCAGCTCTTAAGACAGCTCAGCTAGACATGAGCTCCACAAGCCGCTCAGAGAGCAGTTCTGAGGGGCAGCTGCACCCTCCAATGCCACCTCTGGGATGTGCAGAAGCCCCACTGACTTCCAGGGTGAAGCCCAGAACCCTGTATGGAGCCCCATTCTCCACAGGGCTGTTTGCCTTTGGTCCCTGTGCTTTTGCTGGTCCTGCTGACTGGGAGTGGCAGCCCCGCCTGTCCCCAGAAGAACTTCAGAAAACAGAAGTGGACTCATGCGGTTCCACTGCTCTGTAACCCACCTGCAGTTTCACTGCAGATTACTTATTGTTATCTTTTATGTCAGATTTATGTAATGATTTTAATGGTTGTTTAATGTTCTCAAGAGAGACTACAGTGGATAAGTCCTTCCTGATGGATATTTATTTAGATTAGTGTTTACCAGAATGTCACCATGAATATCAGTGTTCAAGTATTACTGCACAAATGTCATTAATATTATTAGGATATATTTGTAGAAATGGAATCGCTTGGTCAAAGAATATATGGCTTCTAACATTTTTAAAGAGGTTGGATCTTGCTATGTTGACCAGGCTGGTTTTGAACTCTTGGACTTAAGCAGTCCTTCTGCCTCAGTCTCCTGAGTAGCTGGGACTACAGGAGCGCACCACTATGCGTGGCTTATGGCTTATACTTATTGATGAATATTGCTTACTAGGGTATTCATAATTCACATTCAAGCCTTAGTCTCAGATCTCTCATCTGTAGAATGTTTCTTGCATTGACAGAGGGAGGGAGAGAGAGAGAGAGACAGAGAGAGAGAGAGGGAGGGAGGGAGGGAGGGAGGGAAATATATATGCTTAATTCAGTATCTACAATATGATACTGAATATTGTTTATTTTGGGGATTGAAATGCTATCTGTATGCATTTATTTTATTTCATTTTCCTCCTAGATCTGCAGTTAGCTATTTTGTAGAAACATTCTGGATCTTCTAGCAGTTTTGCAGCCTTGAGACTTTCAGTAACTCCAGGAGAGACTAGGAGGTACCATGCACTAAAGCTGATCTATAGGGAGGCTGTTATGTAGGCCCCAACTTGAGCTTCTGAACTCTTAAGGCCATTAAAGGCATTAGGGAAGAGCTGTTTGTAGTGAGAGGTGCAGGGAGCCCTTTGGGTCTGCAGCCTGTTCTCAGGCAAGGGGTCACTTTCAGCATGGGGCAGGCCGAGCGTGCTGTTCAGAGGTATTTTCCCCATTACTCTGTCCCTGTAATCTCTTCTGTCCAGAGAAAACAAATGATAAACCAGCTGCCAGCCTGAAAGCAGTGATCAAGCCATTTTCCTCACAATAGAGTGCTCATCACGGAGGCTCCGTCAGCCACGCGGGCTACCCAGGCATTGGGCACGGCCAGCCTTGGCAGTATTGGTGAGCACCACACGGTTTTGGTTCTGAACTTGGCCGGCTTTATTTGCTTTGGTTACAGACTAGCGTCCTGCTTCAGATCTGTGATGATCTTAACCATTTGTAACTTTAAAGAGTCTGAAAGGCCACTTTACTTTTTCCCCCTAAATCGTTGCCTAGAACATTCAGGCAGTGATTCAGGTCCCATTCTCACTGACCCTTGGCCAGCTTCAGACCTCAGGCGGTCACCCAGGTTCTCTGAGCCTTGGTTCTCTCACCTCCCCAAGCCCCAGTGGTTTTCGTGAAGTTGAAATGTGACAGTTTATGTCAGATATTTCTGTAGTGGCATCTGGACTGCAGCAGGGAGTCCATCAGTGCTTTTTGGGGGGTGGAGGGACTTCCTCCTCCTCTCATTGTGAATCAGCAAACATTTTGTAAAGGAGGAACTCTGCGCCATACAGGTGAGTGTAGGGAAGCATTTAACGTCATGTGAGAATTGCCTTTTATTTTCCTGAGGAAATGAATGTCTGAGGTTGCTGAGTTTCATCCTGCTCCTTCATTCTTTCCTCCCGTGTCAGTAGAGTACAGTAACCGAGCAGCAACAACCTTGTTCCTCAGAGAAAACTGTTCCTCCTTGCTTTTGCCAACACATCTAGCTTTTGTGGTTTCCTCAAGTACTGAGGGCTAGTTAGAAGCTCTTTCTGCTTTAATTGTAAGATTTCTAATGTCTTCATTTACTGATGAATATTTAAGCTGCAAACAGGGAGGCTGCCTATTTAGCACATATATACATTTTTTAACAGTTACAGTGAATTTTTCTGTCAGGACAAGGCAAACATTTTCAGTACCGATTATATCTAAAGCAGCCCCTCTTCACCAAAGTTTCCCGTGATACGATATTATTTCCGTGGGGCTCCTCCTACTTTTATTTACCTCCTCCCAAAGTATTCACCTGTACTCTTTCCTCATAGAAACTCACTGCCCAAGGGAGTGGTTTTGAAGCTTACTATGCAGATCAATACCCATGCCCTGTGCCCAGAAAACCACATTCAGCAGCTATGGGGACCTGACCCATGCTACAGCTGGAATCTAGAATTGCCCCCGAAGGCCCGTTGTTAAAGGCTTATTCCCCAGAATGGCAATACTGGGAGGCAGTGGAAGATTTCAGAGGTGGGGCCCACGAGGCAGAAAGGCCCTGTAGTCCCTGGCGGTGGTCCTTCAGAGGGCGTCTAGGATGCCTCTCCCTCTCCCTTCCGCCTCCCCTCTGCTCCTCTCTGTCCTTCCGCTGTTACAGGTGAGCAGCTCAGTTCTGCCATGTTTTCTTCGCCGCAATGCTCTGCCTCACCACAGGCCCAAGGCAGCAGGGCCATATGGCCATGGATTGGACCCTTTGAGGCTGTGAGCCAAAACCATCCTTTTCTCTCTAAAGCTCATATATCAGTGTCTGTGCCAGTAACGGAGAGTCAGCTAACACACCCCAGGGCCTAGTTCCAGTAAGCAGGGCGGGTGCTGCAAGTGATTGAGACAGACTTCTATTCGGTTTCCGGGTGGAAGGGAGCCGTGTTGCTAAGGTTACTTTATTTGCTAGTGAGCTCTATTTATTTGATAGCCTTGCTTTATGATTACATAGTTTAATGGAAATGCCTGTATATGTCTGCTGCTTTTCTCCCTTTATTTTAGCCATTGAGCCAATGCTGTTCCTTTCTCCTGGTTCCCTACAGTTTCCTCTTCTCGTTGCTGGAGTAGCCACTCCTGATTGTTGACGTGGACTTTATTTGCTAGTATTCCGCCGGTTGCTAGCTAGGGTTGGGCAGAGCTGCAGTAGCCCCTAAAACATGGCTTCCTTTGCATTAGTAGCTCTTACATTCATTAGTAAAGTTGGTGCATCTATTGTCAGAGTGCTTGACTTTTGTGCCTTTATTAATGAGGTCCTTATCTTCCCTCCCCATATAACGCTGGGAAGGTATGTGACAGCAACCTGTTGCTATAGAGGGAAAGAGGGATGGAGAGTTTGTATGTAGACCATGAAGAAAAGGTTGGGAAACAGTTTGGGGCTCGTTTTAAAGGAAATTTTCTAGTGGCAACGATGCAAAGGTTAAGTGGACTGGAGTCAAAATTATAAAGGGTCTCTAAAACTAGAAGAGAGCCTAGCTGTGCTCCCAGGCGGAGCCTCCCAGCTGCGATCCCCATGCTGGGCATCTGGGAGTCCTGGGTACAGCTGAGCAGGGTGCAGATGGCTCCACCCCTCAGGCGGCTGGGCAGGGCCTGGGTGACTCTGCAGGCCAGACGACATGAGCTGCTTCGTACTTTTATCTCGATATGCTGTGTAGATGTTACCATTTATACACGTGCCGTGAAATAAACAAGATTGTGAAACAATGATCGAAACCACTAGTGTTCAAATTCTGTAAAGCATTAAAAACAAACAAACACCCAGAAGTCCAAAATTTTGTGTATAGGGATTTTTAAGGAACATGGTTTTTCAAAGGGTGCACTCGAAGGCCCCCAGTCTGATCCTGCTCTCCTGCTATAGAGAGGAGACACCAAGGTCTATGGAGATTGAATAGATTTTTAATCAGTGACTAAGACCTGTATTCCTCCTTTGATTCCTGGTTCAGTGGTTTTTTTTTTTTAAGTCACTTAAGCAAATGCTGCACGACAGAAGTGAGAATTAATGGATTGCGAGTCACTGAAGAGCAGGGGCCGTCCTGTTTAGTTAGCTGTCATCAGTGCTTATTGTGATAGCTGATAAAGCAGGTGCTTAGGTGATGCTGACCAGAGGAGTGAATGTGTTGGGACTTCTTTTGTCCTCCAGGAGTTCGGGATGTCTTCAGGCCTCCTCCAACAAAGATTCACTGAAGTCCTTATTTCTTGTCAGCATTAGGAAGGAGGGAAGGAGGGAGGGCAGGTTTTCTTTTTCCTCTTGGAACTCACGATAGCAAAAGCGCTTACTTTCCCCAACACTGGGGATTGAATCTAGGGGCTCACAAATGTTGGCCAAATACTCTATCACTGAGCTACAGCCCCCAATTTTTATTTGATTAAAATTTTGCTTTGAGGCAGGATCTTGCTGAATTGCCCAGGCTGGCCTCAGACTTGTAGTTTTCCTGTCTCAGCTTCCTGAGAAGCTAAGAATACAGGCGTGTCTCATCTTACCCTGCTACATACCATAGTTACAGTTCCAAGAGCCTTAGAACAGGTGCATTGGAAAGTGAATTTCAAATAGTTATTGAAAACTTCTCTTGCTTGTTTTATTTTTTCCCCCACACTCTGCACATGTAGGGGAACCTACTTTTTAAGTTCATTATTTTATCAACAATAGCGTAGCCACTCATCAGCACTCTGTGTGTGGCTACAGACAGGGGCTCCTGCTTCTTGCTTTACGGTAGATTCTGTCTTAAACACTGACCTTCTATTTTGCATTTCTGATCTCACTGAAAGTGGAGTTGGAAAGAAGGGATGGGTGGGTGGGAAAGCCCAGGGGCTGAACTAGAGCGATGTGCTGCACGGGAAGTGTGGGGCCGCCTGTGGACAGAAGCCCCCGTTAGATCTGCAGCAGGGGGAGAGAGTTGTGTCCAACCTGTTGTTTAGTCTTTACACTGATGTTTTATGTAATTATCTTATAATATGACTATGAAAAGTGGAGCCTGAGGGCATAAACATGAACTAAGATTAATAATAGCAACAAGAGTGAAAGTGGGAAAGAGAAATTAGAGGAGGGAAGAGGGTTAAAAAGCAAGAGGCCGTATTATGTACATGTCCCAACTTCCTAAGCTGGGTGTGAAATGCATGTACTGCAGACAGGTAGTGAGAAACAAAAGAATACAGAATGTAGCACAGCAACGCATTGTGGTTTTGCTCACAATGAAATATGATCGATGAAATAAACCAGAAATTGATCAATCCATCAGTCTGTTACCTAGCTGTCAAACTTGACATATGACAGACATATACTATAGATCTGTGTGGAAAAGAGGAACTATTCCATTAAGTAATAGTTCTAAGTATACATCCATATAAAAACTATATTCTGCCCTATGGATATAACCCCCTCCTCCCAATTAAAAAGTTAATTTAAAAGGCAAAACTTTAAACCTTTTAGAAAAAGAAAATATTATCTTGGGCCACAGAGTTTTAAAAATCAAATTCAGACTTTATCCATAAAAGACTGTCAGAAGTCAGCTGCATTAAAGTTAAGGACAACTGTTCATCAGTGGACACCGCTAATGTAATAGACAAATCCCACACTGGGAAAGGACAGTTTAAGGGTAACAGTGGGCAAGTGATTGGTATCTAAAATATATAAGGAACTTCTTAAGTTGGGAAAGAAATGAACACAATAAATACACAAAAACAGGTATATCCCTGATAAAGAAATGGCTCATAGTCACATCACAGGATGCACCCCACCGTCAGTATTCAGCAAAGCATAAATCAATAAAACAGTGAGGGACCACTTTATCCTTGTCACCTAAAACTGAGAAACCTGACAATGCCATGTTTCGGTCAGGATGGAGACCTTTTGCATCTCTTATGAACAGTGACTGGGACTGAAGTGTCACAGTAATTCTACACTTAAGAAATGCCATATCCAGAGAAACATTTGCATACTATGCTGGGAGACATTCATGAGACTGTCTAAAACATCAGTGTTTATAATTGTAAGCACAAGAGAATTACTGTGGTAGACTTAACACAAAGAACGAATAAGTGTGTATCCATACGTTAGAATATTGTATTGCTGTGAAATGAGTTTTACAAATGTAATACTGAGTGAAAATGAAAAACTACAGAAGGCTATAGTCAGAGTGATACCATTTCTATAAGTCTTAAAAACTAGCAAAACTGAGTAATATAATACTTTAGGAATATACATTTGAGGTAATGTTTTTAAAAAGTAAGCAAGTGGTAAGTGTAGAATTCATAGTAATGGCTGGGATAGGTCATGGAGGTGCATGTGTGTCACTGTAGCAATGTTTTAAATTCAGTATTATTCTTAAGCTTCAAAACTTACATATGTGAAATCTGTGTCGGTAATATGTATCAAATACTATATAACCACGACCTCAAGAGCCAGACTCCCTGGGTTCCGTGTATGGTGCCTCTGTTCACTAAAGTTTGAATAATAGACAGATTACTCATCCATTTTAAAACTTGGTGATCTCAACTGAAAAGTGAGTGTGATATGTGTAGGACCTACATTAATGCTGAGTTGTGTTAAATAGCACATTCCAAGAGACTTAAGTCAGTGTCTTTGTCTTAGTTATATACTTTTATTATTGCTCATACAAGATACCCAACACCCAAAATTGAAGGAAAAAAGGCTTATTTTGGCTCACAGTTTATAGGGGTTTCAGCCTAAAGTTGACCAGCCCCAAGGCAGGGTTGCATGGGCAGAGGTGCAGTTCCGAGGAGAAATAGTCCGTGGCGTGGCAGGGCAGGCAGATGGCAGCAAAGCAGCAAAGTGGTGAAGCAGCACTTCAGAAGCCATCTTGCCCCTGCCGTCTCTTCCAGGATACCTGTCTTTTGGGTGGTGCCACCCACATCCAGGGTGTGCCTTACCACTGTCTACTTCAGAGCTGTGCCAGACCCCTCAATGGACTATTCTAGTAGTTACACACCCCAACCCCATGTTTTAGTTACTTTTCTTTTGTTGCTGAGACAAAATACCCGACATCAAAGGTCAAGGAAGGAAAGGTCTGTTTAGCTCACAGTTTGTGGAAGTTTCAGTCCATACTTGGCTGGCTCCAAGGCAGAGTAGCACATGGCAGAGGGCAACAGTTCCTGGAGGCAGAAAACAGCAAAAGCAGCAAGAGCAAAAAGGGAGGAGTGGCAGAGAGCAGGATCTTTCTCTTCCTTATATTGTATGCAAACTACCCAGGGTGGGTGTAGCATTCACACCCATAATCCCAGCTTTGGACCATAGATCAGTGAAGAACTCTAGAAGCCGCCCCATGTCTGCATGAGGCTTTGGGGGACCGTCCAGACACAAACCTTAACATCCTGGCATCACACACCCTAGATCAGCCACCTCTGAGAAGCCCCATCTGTGACCCCATGAGGCTTTGGGGGACCTTCCAGACACTAACCATAACATCCTGGCATCGCACACCCTAGATCAGCCACCTCTGAGAAGCCCCATCTGTGATCCCATGAGGCTGTGGGGGGCATCTAGATACAAGCTATGATATCCTTTTCTAGTTACTTTCCTGTCACTAGACACAGTGGATACCCACAGCTAAAGAAGGAGAGGTTTCTTTGGCTCACAGTTTTGTTCGAGAGTTGGTTGTCTCCAAGGCAGAAACAGGATGGTCGAGGCACACGATGGAGGAAAAGAAGCTCAGCCATGGCAGCCAGGAAGAAGAGAGAAGAGAGGAGACAGGTCGAGGAAACACTCTCCCAGACCTCTTGGGACTAACCTCCAGTCAGGCCCCGCCTCTTTTTTTTTTTTTTCTTTGTCTTTTTGAGACAGGGTCTCACTATGCAGTTCAGGCTGGCCTTGAGCTCACTTTGTAGTGTAGGCTGTTCTTGAACTTGGAAAGATCCTCCTGCCTCAGCTTCCCAAGTGCTGGGATTACAGGCATGTGCCACCATGCCTGGCCCTTGTTATTATTTTTTTGGTACTGGGAATCGAACTCAAGACCTTGTGCTTGCCAGGCAGGCACTTGTGTTGCTGAGCTATATACCATGCTCCAGACCTGACCTCTTAACAGTAGATTTAGCTACTGTATGGATTTATCAATGGATGAGTCCCATGATTAGCACAGAGATCTTATGACCCAACCATCTTACAGACACATGAGAATTTGGAAAACATTCTAGATTCAAAATATAATATTCTGCTCTTGGTCCCTAAAAGACTCATATTTATCTTGTTGTGCAAAATTCATTTAGTCTACCTCTACAAGCTGCCAAAGTCTGAACAGTTCCAGCCTGGCTACAATGTCCACATCCAAAAATCTCCCCTGAGGCTTGGTTAACCCTTAAGTGTGAGCCAATGTGAAAATCAAAAGGAAAGTTAAATACTTTCAACATACAGTGGCACAGGTAAACATTCTTGTTCCAAAAGGTAGGAACAAGAGGATAGAAAGGAATCAGACCAAATCAAGACGGAAACCCTGCAAGGAAAACATTAAATCCTATAGTTGCACATCCATCACTTGGGACAAGTTGTAGAGAGATGGGAATTCTGAAGGGCTGGGCAGCCCTGCCCTATGGCATTGCTTGTTTCATGCACTCATGGCCACTGCCTTGGGGTAGATCTACGCACTGCCTCTGGCTGTCCTCAGCAGATGTTCCACATTCCTGGCATCTCTAACTTCTAGGATCTCTAACTTGTAGGATCTCTAACACACTTTCAGCTTCATTCTCATGGCTTCCTTCACTGCCCTATCTGGGTACATAGCCTGGCCTCTCAGGCTTTCTGAAATCATCATAGAAGTCTTCATGATGCCATAACTTTTGCATTGTGCATGCCAGCAAAACCAGCACCATGTGGATGTCACAAAGGTAAGATTGTCAGCTTGAGTAGTAGCCAACTCATCTTAGTTCATGGCCACAGAGGCCTCTGGATGGTTGAGCACTGTGAAACAAATCCTATGGAGCCAATTCCCTAGGTGCTCTTTCCTTAGCAGGGGACCTAGGACTTTCCTTTCAAATGAAAGTTTGTGTTTTTGTACCCTTATTCCTGTGAAGGGTAGAGTCTTGGTGATTCCTGAGGTGACTTCAAGATATCTTTCCTATTGTCTTGATTCAAAGTACTTAGCTTTTTAAAAAATGCTAATTTCTTTTTTTTGCAGCCATTATGTTTTACCTCAACTTTGTAGATGATTTCTTTCTCGTGAAACTTCAAACTTTCAAATCATTCAGCTTTGCTGTTTGCTCCTGCTTCTCAATGTAGATATGGCTATAAACACCCAACAGTACTCAGGCCACAGCCTGAACATTGGGCTGCCTTTGAAATTGCACCTCCAGATTATTTAGTCCATTGCTCTTAATTTCAGTTGCAGAACATGGATAAAATGGAGCCAAACATTCTGCCTGGATGTAATGTGCATACTCTCTAGTCTGATGATGGAGTTCCCTGTTTGCAACTGAAACTTCCTCAAACTGGCATTTATTGTCAGCATTCCTATCAGCATGTTGGACTTTTGAGCTCTGATTAGACTCTTTCATCAAACTTTACTTACAATATTTCAGGGCTTCTCTAGTTGACATCTCCAAGTCTTTCCAAACTCCTCCCACAAAACAGATCGAAAGGCTTTTAAACCACATGATTAGGTACAGTCAGAGCAATGATCCCACTCCTGGTACCAATATCTTAGTTACTTTCCTGACACTGGATACCATATTTGTGTGCCAGTACCCACAATTTAAAGGAGGAAAGGCAGAAAACAGGTTAGCAGAGGGGCATGGTGTGGAGATAAGGGTGCTGAATGTCCAGGAGCCAGGGATCAAAGAGAGAAGAGAGTGAATCACTAATGATGAGTATGGAATCCCCATAATCCAGTCATCATCTACATATCGAATTTTGGGCCACGTTCTAGATCCAGATCATAATAGTGCATATCACAAACTAAATGTGCAATAAATTTAACTTTTGCTAATTCATTCCCTTTCTTTTAAAATGTGATGTGTGATGCTGTATAGGTCACCTAGAAGTAAAATAGCACTCCTGCATGCATGCACTTCAGAACCGGTACTATAATAAAATGAGATGAAGAACTAACAAAGAACCTTCTGGAGGGAAGAATATGTTTTATGGCCCCAAGTCTTTTAATTTTGGAACACTGGCAAAGTGCTTCATTGTTCCCTTACTGTCATGAGAAAACAGCAGAGAAAGGCAATTTTGCAAAAGTGGGTCACAGGTTGTAACACCGTGGTCTCCAACAGTGTCCTTGACTTTAGCAGTAATCACATTTAACTCCAGCATTATGAATGAGGATCAGTAATCCAAGAAGACATTTTAGAAAGTGTGTGACTCCAGTGGGTGATTTATATTGGCATGTGCATTCTGTAGTAGGTCGATTTTGCCAGGGCTGCTGAGAGAGTTGTATCACGAATGGGTAGAGAACATTTAAAATTTGATTGGATTGGAAATGCTTTGATTGCATCCACTACAATCACTGAATTGAATTTGTGAATAATGGCTAGAGTAGGAGTTACTATGGAGTGAGTGATTCTTGGGATATTTTTTACCACAGAGGTAGGAAAATATAAACCTTTTTATGCTGTGTGGTCATAGGATGTAGTCATTATAAACTGTGTTTGATGGGTTAATAAGGAATATGAAAATATATGAAATTCTCAGTAGTGCCCCTGAGTTTGGGTTATTTTCACAAGCATTTTCATTTTACTATTTAAGGTACCTGTGAGGCAAACAGAAGGCCAGCTATTTGGTCAGGCAGTTCTGTGTGGTACAAAATTAAATCTGGTTCATTGGTGTGGAATGGTCGGGTGAGGTCAAGTAGTGAGTCAGTGTACAGCATTCCATTTTTGTTACCAACTCCCTAATAAGTGTTTAGGCTCATTCCACATATGTGTAAGTGCTTTATAGAGGCTGGCAAACAGAAGCAGTGCTTGCCATGCACTCATTGTAGTCATCTTAATGTCCTTTAGGACCAGTGGTTTCTTCCAACTAGGCACAGCATGTGATACATGAAGTTAAACATCTTTTCCAGAAGCTCCAGATTCCCAAAACCTTTCAAAACATCCTACAGAGCGCTGTGTGGCAGTAAAGCTTCTGAGTGGAAGACTGAAGTAGTCTTACAAGGACCATTCGTTGAGTTGTGATGTTATTTGTATGGGGATTAGAATCAGAAAAAAAAAATTTAGAATATTTGAGAATAAATTGAGGGCAAAAATCTCAGTCCTTCTCTGACTTGCATTTTAAATAGCTATGAGCTGATTATTTAGAAAGCATGTGATACTTTGTAGCTTGCCTTTCATGCTAACAATAGATGCTTTGGTACAATAACCAACTGAGATAATATGGTAAATTTAAAATTATGTGATATAAAGCAACTACCATGTTCCAGGTGATTCATCTATTATAAAAATAGTCATCAAAAGAATTCTTTGAGTTTTGTTTGACTTTTGTATTATCACATATTCTGTGTAATTACGGGTTATGCTTTAAGCTTTAGCCCAAGTGTACTCTGAGGTATAACCTATTCTTTTAAAATTTTTATTCTAACAAATGTATAGAAAACAGAAGAAGAGATGTTAATACAGCCATAATAGTAATGAGGAATAAAAGTACCGGGAAATCTCTGTTCAGCTGAAACAAGGTCAAACACTGTGTGAAGTATTTTACTGCTGTTTTCTCACTTAGCAGAGATTCACACAAGGCAGGCACCATTATATCTCCATATTGCAGATGAAAAAACTGAGCTGCAGACAAAGGATATGTAATTTATCGAGTCCCATATCTGGTAAGTGTTACAAGGTTAGCCTGACTCCAAAGCTAATATTTTAAAATATTAAGTCATCCTTTCTCCAAAATAAGTGTGATTATCTTAAAAATATGTTGGAGTCTTGATGTGCTATGTTACTGTTCTTGGGGTTTGTGCACTAGGATTACAAAGTAAGATTGCTTTTAATGAAACTCTAATTGTTCTTTATAGGAAGACTGAATTCTTATGAATTTCAATGGTAAATTGAGATTCTGGAATAATATAGCCCTTCAGTAGAACACAACCAATTTAATTTCTCTCAAATTGGAGTCATTTTTCACAAAGAGCTTGCTCTTTTGGTTATTAATCCTGAAATCTAGGCTTTAGAAATCTCAGTTAGGACTGGAGGTCTAGTTCTGTGGTAGAGCACTGGCCTAGCATGTGTGAGGCCCTGGGTTCTATCCTCATCATTGGCAAAAAAAAAAAAAAAAAAATCACAATTCATTGCTCTGGCAGTAAGGTTCTCTAAGAAATGGTGTTTGTTCATTTAAGAATTTCCTTTTAACTTTCTGGAACTTATGACTGCACACTGTCAGCCTGAGCTTCCATTTGAAATTCTCCTGTAAGTCCTAGGCTCCTTTTTATAAGTCCCTTTATTTCTGTCAATTTGGTGGCAATCGTGGGCCTGCCAAAAAACAAGGCAGCCTGCATTTTGGACTGTTTGATTTGGCTGCCTTTTTTGTTTTTTAAAATGTCTGCGGGTTACCTGTGTAGTTCAGAGCTGGTTGTGGCTTTGCTGTTATTTTGTTCCTAAGCCAGCCCAGGCCTTCTGTTGCTCTCAGTGAGTGATAGGTTCCCGTAAAGTGTGGGGAAGCTGTGACCTTTGTTGGAATGAGCACCATGAACTGTGTTCTCCTTCATCCTCATCTGACAAAATTTTAGGCAAATACTAGAGGTTCTAATAAAGAAAATTCAACCTGCCCACTACTGCCAGGACTATTGTTTAGAAATTGTTCTTCACATGTTGCTTATCTGCTCGAATGTGAACATTCGGTATTAGATTGATTTTAACCCCAGAAAATAACATATTATGCAGTTCTTTGCTTTTTTCACTGAGAGTATTTCCAGATCTACACACGACTTCCCAACTCTTTTATTGCTACGTAGTACTTTAAGACATAATTTAATAATTTGTTTAACATGCTTGAATGTTTCCAAATATTTGAAATTACAAGTATTTCTTCACTGATTTTGTAAATAGGTCATTTAGCCTGTATTTTAAGTTTTTCAGTGTGGTAAATACTCAAATTGGAAATTCAGGGTCCGAAGATACAAACACTAGTAATCTGAGTAGATACTCCCAAATTGTCCTCTTAAATGTCATGATTTTTTAAAATCTTCATCACTGCTACTCTTTGATGAGAATGCTGAAGTTCAGCTAGATGGAACCCTTGATTGATTGGCCCTGGAAAATATGATAAAAGATTTTTATTATTGTACCTGTTTTCTGAAAGCATTACTTCATTCAATTTTATCTAGGTTATCTTTCACAAGTTCCATTGATGTTTCAGCACTTGCATGTGAAACCACACACATAACACACACACACACACACACACACACACACACACATACAACACCACAATACACACACACAGAGTTCTTATGGATCCACAGCTGTAGAGTTCACATACTCCTGCCCCCCGCACACACCCACACAACACACACACACACAGAGTTCTTATGGACCCATAGCTGCAAAGTTCCTGTCACTTTTTCTTCTAAATTTCAATAACATAAACACACTATGGTCATACCAACACTCAACCTTACGCTACCTGCAATAAGTGTTCTTTTCCTCTCATTTTTGAGTTCTGTCTTGATAACTTCGGGATACTGGTTTGTACCTTATGGAATTTTTTTGAAAGCATTTGAGGAAAATAGATTTATTGTTTTGGTAAAAAAAACATGCTTATTATGAAAAACTTAATTGATAAAGAAAAGTGCCCAGATATTTACATTCTCTAAAATATTGGCATCTGGGGATAACTACTGTCAATATTTTGTAACACATCCTTACAGTTATCTCTTTGTGAATATATATGTAACATGTACAGAAATAGATGTGTGTATGTTTTTTTTTTTTTTTTTGATGTGTGTATGTTTTTAACACATTTCCTTATACTACTCTATTGGCTGCCTTACTTTTCTTCAGCAACTTAGACCCTTTTCCATGTCAACCAGCGCGCTTCCCTGTAATTCTTAGCGGCCGTATAGTACTTGTCTCTATGCGTGCACCGTGGTTTGTGTACTAGTGCGGAACTGATTGAAGCTTGTGGACTATGTCTTTTGGTATTAGTGCGTTCTTCCATAGGCACAGTAAAGTCTTAGAAATTAAAGAACTGCATTAAAGCAGGGATACTCATGGAATCAAAATAAGTCCTCATAAAAGAATAGAGAATTTGTAGAAATGTTGAGTACTTTTTCTAGGAAGCCATGAAATTGAAATCATTAGTTATGGCCTTCAGTAACACCACTGAGCTATCAAAGGTATCAGGAAATTTTACACATAAATAAAAGGGAAAAAAATCTTCAAAGAGATGTGCTGGGGAATAACCTTCCCGTGCATTCATGAGTATACAAAGAATCGTTGCTTTCTTCTTTTATCCTGCTGGGTACTAACTACCTATCTTTCTCTTTCCCCAAACTATTATGGAATGCTTGTCCAATTTAAAATATTATAAAAGCATTTTCCCTCCTGCCAAGGTACTGAGAAGAGCAGTTTTCTATTTCTTGGAGAGTAGTTTGTTTAGGAAAGTACACAGTTTAATGAAAGGGCCTGGAGCTGTGGGTTATTTTGAAGCCTACTTGGAAACATTTTGGTGTGTTTATTTCTTTCCTACTTCACTTTATTTCAGAAGAGATTTGACATGGGTTACAAAGATGCACACAGTGTAACTAGATAAAATTTCTGTGATAGATGAGAAATGGAAAGCAAAAATAACATAAAGATAGGAGTAAACAGAAAACCCGGAGAGCAGCGCCCAGTGTGTACATTAAACATGGAATTGTCTTTGCCAGTGGTTCACGGAGGTTGCATTTAGATGATTTTGTCTGGTTCAGCTGCAATATTAAAGTCTTACGTACTTGTTCAACATGGAGCTCGGATTTGGTCCTGAGCGTGCATGGTGGGAATGCAGCCTTATCGATGTTTTGATTAGAACACAAACTCCCTACTCAGAAGCAGCCCAAATATTTCTGATACTGAGGTCACAGAGAAAATTAGAGATTTTTAATTTAGAAAGTGTTGCAGCTGGAGGGCTTTCAATGGGCCAGCTGGTAACAGCCTTCTTAGGACCAGGTGAGGCCTTGTAATCGTGCTCCGCATTAAAGGGTGTGCTGCTGGGTGCAGTGACTGACCTCCAGTCAGTCACATAACCTCTTCAACCCACTGTTGCCTTGTGTACCTGATAAGGAATATGGATTTTTT
This sequence comes from Dinomys branickii, assembly GCA_004027595.1. Taxonomy (NCBI): domain Eukaryota; kingdom Metazoa; phylum Chordata; class Mammalia; order Rodentia; family Dinomyidae; genus Dinomys; species Dinomys branickii. The sequence continues at coordinate 155,589 of PVLD010001772.1, read as the reverse complement.
TCCTCATAGGGTTGTCCTTAGGATTAGTAAGATAATGAAAAGGAGAGCAATGCAGATCAAAACCACAGAAAGGCACCTCTTGTTTCCCAGCAGGATGGCTGTAATAGAGGGGCAGACGATAACCAGCATCAGCAAGGATGTGGATAAATTGGAATAACATTCATGCAATGCTGGTGGGGATCAAAAGTGGTGCAGCCACTTTGCAAAGCAGCCTGGCATTTCCCCCTAAGATTAACACATGACCCAGAAGTCCCATTTGTAGGTACCTACTGCAGAGAAATGACAGAAGGTCTGAACACACAAAAAACCTATGTATGCAAGTTCGTACCAGTGTAACCCAGGGTAGCTCAAAATGTAAATTATTCATCTGTTATCAGTTCGTGAATGGAAAGATGCACCAGATATGGTATGAGTCCATTTATATGAAATACCAGGAATAGGCAAATCCATAGAGACAGAAAGCATATTAGTGATTGCCCAGGGCTTGAGGCCTGGGGGAAATGAGTCATCACTGCTGGTAGGCATAGAGGCTTCTTTTGGGATGATAAGTTTTCTAAAGTTGTGCTAATGTCTGCATAATTGTGTGAGGATACTAAAAATTGTTGACTTTTACACTTGAAAAAAGTTGAATGGTATGGTAGGTGATCATATCTCAATAAAGCTGTAAATAAAAACATAAATGTAGGGCATAGCTCTTAGTATTGTGCGATAAGAAGTATATTAAGTAAACACTCAGTAAATATAGGGTTTAAGAAATAAGAAACTGATTTATCCTGGTCATGTAGGTACCATTGCCTAAACTAGAACCTAGGGTCTCCAGAGTCTAACTCAGCAACCTCACCCTGCAGCGGAGCCTCTGCCAAGGCCGTCATGGCCCCGCTCTTCTTTCCAATGGGTTCTCAGTAGCTAATGACTTTAGTTGGCTTTCCTCTGGTCTTACATTTCTGTTATAATGATTTTTAAGCTTTCCAGTTGGAGATACGATATAAACCTTGAACTAGCAACATTTTCAATTAGCCATGATAAACTGTTTGAAGAACTGACTCATGGCCTTGCCTGGTATTGACTTTGCAGAGACTGATGAGCCTGTCCAAGAGTCACCCAGGCGCTCTCTCTCATCCTTTTTCTCTATACGGCCTGTCCTTCATCCTTCCGCTTTCCCACTTCTTCAGTTGAAAAAGGCTGGAGAGTCAAAAGAAGTGGAATTGCCTGTCTCTTGAGTTTTCGCAGTAGCAAATCTCATGTAACTTTCAAAATTATGTCACTCGGGTGAAGTGAAATTTGGCTTTCATACTGTAATTTTTGGCATGGTGTTTAAAAAAATGTGTTCTTGGTCACCGATTGGAGCATTGCCAACTCACTGTCACATAGAGAAACTATGAAGATCAGTATCAATCTGATATTCTCAATTCAGCGAAACCCAGATTTTGTATAGTGAAACTGTATTAGTTTGCTACAGATTGATGTTAAGAAATATGCAGATTATCAGGCTAAGGATGTAGCTCAAGGGTAGAGTGCTCTTAGCTTACTCTTTGGTCCTCATCACCACAAAAGCACAAACCACACAAATTATTAATAATTTTAATTCATTGAACAATGTGAATAGTTCACTTAAATTGTGTAAAGCTTAATGCCTTGCAGGATGTAACTGAGGGTTTGATAAGTACTTGAAGACTTGTAAACTGCCTCAAAATGACCTTTCAAGAATATTTAGCTTTGTAGAATGGCTCTCTTCTTTTAAGTAGTTGAGGAGTAAAGCAGTAGGACCCCTCTTTGGCACATACAAGTAGGCACCAACCCGTGAACATTAATAGAAAGCTAATGCAGATACTGACTCTTCAGGAGTGGTTTCACTCGGTAGCTGTTGACTCGTACTGTTCGATGTCAGGTCACTACTGATTATCATGTGCTGGCTATCACTGCGGTGTCAGCCACCCTGACTTCCTTGTTGAGCTCATTTTATTATTGTCTCCCGTAGTTTCTCGGTACTCTTTCACCCAGCTTGGTGGCTTTAGGGCCCCCTCCTACCTTGCTGGTAGCCGTTGAAGATGGGCATTTGCTGGGAATGTAACTGAGAGAGATGCCCTGCACCTACACCTGCCCCTTTTCCGTGAGGTCTTTCTTACCGCATAGTGACTGGATCGATCATGTTGGAAGACAGTCTGTGCAGTCACTTTTTTAGTGAAAGAGGAAGAGACAAGAGGTAAGAGAAGAGCCCAGGTTCCACAGTGCAGTAGCAGCAGCTGCACGCAGCAGAAGGTAAATGAAGGAGATAAAACAGTTGACGTGGAGATGTGGCATTGTGGAGGGGGCCTGGCGAACCACTCTGGGTAAGTAGGGTGTCCCTGCACCTGTTGGGCCCAGAGTCACTGCAGATGCACTTGAGCTCCTGTGCTCGACAGTAGCCCTGTCACAACATTAGGTAGTGTTAACCCTTCACTTGCAGCCTCTGGGAAAGTGAGTCCGGGCTCCACTCACGGTAACAAGTCAGCCAGAAGAGCGCGTGGAAACGTGCAGTGGGTGCAGGATCAAAGCCACCTTGTGGACCAGATTCCTGGGTTCCCCATGAGGAGAAGGACGGAATGCTAATGGAAGTGATTGTGCCAGGCTTGAATGAGAACGTACATGGATACTGACATTATCCTTTCTCACCGCCTCCATTCTTTGCAGTGGATAATTATTTTGATAATTAATAGTGTGTAGAATTGATTTAAAAAGTCATATTTGTATGACTATGTAGCTATGTTATGTGAGGCAGTGTTCCAGCTTGGAATATTTGACTAAGAATGTATAGAATATATAAAGGAGTAAATCTAGTCATTACTCAGCAGTGTTTCATGTAGTTGTTGTGTTACCCTGCATCAATTCTGAGAGCCAGTGTTAGTTGCTGTACAGCTTCTAAAAATGATTTAGTGTGAGACTCCTTTAATACTCATCTGCATAGCTGTTGTAGATATTAAGACATATATAAGACATTTTATATATAATAGAAAAAAGCAGATACTAAGTACTTAGTAAATGCTCAATATCACTTTTACCTTCACTTCCTTTATAGATTGTGATTCAGAAATGTGGTCTCACTTATAACCATATAAGGTACTTGTATAAATGTTGAATAATTATATGCATTTATTCATTCCACTAACCTTGATAGATCCCTTAGAGTGTCCTGGTTAGTGTTCTGGATGCTGGGGGCTCATGGATGAACCAACCAAAGTCCCTGGCTTGTAGAGCCTACAGGAAGAGGGTTTCTCTGTGAAAAGATGTGGAAATGTTAACCATTCCACAATGTTAAGATGTGGTGAAACGGTAACCTGCAGAACATGAGCCAATGTCGCTCTTTCACAAGGGGGGCACTTCAGTGTTTCAGAGGTTGTGTTTAGAGTCTGAGTGACTGAAAGACAGCCATGATGTGGTAGACTTTTGGCATTTTCAAAGAAGTCACCTCTGGGTAGTACCAGGGTGCTAGTGAAGATACTCTACGAGGCGGTGCTTGTCAGCTTCAATCCTGGCTGATTTTAGGAAGTCAGCTTTACTAACAGGACCTATAGTGGTATGTGTAAGAGGTCATAGACTCATAAGTTGCAAGTTTATCCTTTTCTTTCCTTGTCTTCTTTTGAGTTCAGTTACACCAACTGTAATCTCCCCTCATCATGCTCATTGATCAGCCTGTCTATTTATAAGAATATGCTTCAGAATATGAATGTGAAAAAATTTCATAAGGAAGTTTATCTTTTAACTCAGACATTATATCATTAATACTTTAAATCTCATTATAAGATTATAACCTGAGTGCCACATCTTTCTTCCTATATGGAGAGCTTTGAGAAAAATTGTGGCCTGGTGTCATCTTGATCCATTCATTTATTATCAGTGTTCATAATAATGATCTCAAATATCCAAAAATAGTTATATTAGGTTGGCTATTTCTAAGAAAATAGATGAGTTTCAAACTCTACATATTTGGATGTATTCACAGTAATTTGTTCTCTGGGAGTTACAAAGGTGAGAATGTGTTCAGTTTTGTTTTTTTCTTCAGAGTGGAATTCAGGACAAATAAGCATTTTTAAAAATCATACATTATAAGTTTGGGGCAGGCCCTGGACTAAATGTTTCACATGTATTTTTATTTGTCTATATAATAACCTGATGAGGTAGTTATCTCTGTTGCAGATAAAGAAACTGGCTAAGCAAGGACAACTACCATGTGGTCGTGTTGAAACTTAACTCCACATCTGTCTGAGGCATTAGCTGTTGTACTGTACTGTCATCCTTTGGGAGGATTCTCTTTTCATCCTTCTTTCTCAAATTTTCTATAGTTTGTTTGAATCTATTATATGTTCAACTGTCAAATAATATAACAACACATGTAACACAGTTAGATTTAAAAACATTTTGTACACAGTGTGAAGATACAAATGTGAACCCGAACACTATAACCCTATGATGAATAAAGGAGGAGAAAAGAACATGATGGCTGAAAAACTCAGCCTGAGTTTTTGATGGTAGTCAGGAACTGAACATTGTGGCCACAGTGCTGTAACTTGATTTGAGGAGCCTCTAAAGGTACATGGGAAAGAAATTAATTATAAATAATTGAATCAGTTAAAGATAATTTCTTTTGTTCTGCATAAGCCCACCCTATTTCCTGCAAAAGTTCTTCCTTTTTTGGAGTTGAGTTTACCGTAAAGATCCCTTGAAAGTTTTGCCTGAGAGCCCAGAAATCTGCCTTTTTAGCAATGACCTGTGTGAGTTTTATGCTCCGGGATATTTGAGAACTTCTGGGCCAGAGTAAAGCCTCCATGAAGAGAAGCAGTAGGAAGTGAACTGGTAATGCTGGATTGGGTCCAGAATGTAAAGAGCCTTACGCTGTAAGCTGTGGCTTTGGGACACGGGACATGGTGCTCTGAACTGTGAGGAGCCCGTGATAGGTTCTCTAAAGACAGGGAAGATGAGAATTAGAATTTAGGCAACAGGAGTGGGAGCAGGGGACAGCATGAAGGAGGGGAATGGGCGGGCAGATAAGCAAGAGAGAGTAAGATCTGAGCCAGCCTGTGACAGAAGTGTGAGGAGGAATGAACCAGTGACACTGAAGTGCTGGAAGTCCTGGCTGAAGACTGCATGTGGGGGTGGGCAGCAGGGGAGAACACAGAAGGGGCTGAGGCTGCGCAGACCTGAGGATGGCAGTACCTTTTACTATGCTGAGGTGAAGCAGAGGCGAGATGGTTAGGAGGGAAGATCAGGAGTTTGTGAGCATGCATTTGAGTTTGAGGTTCCACTGGGACTCCGACTGGAAGGTCTCTAGTAGGTATATGGATGTATGTAGCCCAAGAGAGATTTTGACCGAGAGTTATATTTAGGTGTTTTTCCCATGGAGGGGATTATGGAAACTGTGTGATGAAATGAAATTTCCATGGAGGACATTACAGAGAGAACAGTGATGTCCTGGGAGAATGGTTAGGGATCGAGGAGGTTGCGGCCGGCTTTGGCAGGGAAAAAATGTGAACGCAGGAGGCGGAGGTGGTCAGTGGTTCTGACTTCTGCCAAAGAGAAGGACAGTGAGGGCTTACAGAAGGGCATTGGATTTGGCTCAGTTTTCCTAGTAAGGGGAGAATCTGGACAGTCGGAGATGGCTGAAGAGATGGTAAGGAAGTGCAGCTGGGATGACTGTCAGAGTTTGAGGATAGAGGGCCAAAAGAGATATAGCATAGGATATGCGCAGTTTTTGAGGTCAGTGGAGACCTGTGTTCATCCAAAAGCTCATCTGGTGGGAGGGGAGATAGTGAACATGAGTAAGTTAGAGTGTGAGCTCTGGAGAGTTCTGGAGGGCCGTGGTCGACAAAGACAGTGATTCATTTGATACATATTGGTTTTTTTTCACATAGCGTGTGCTGGGACTGTGCTAAGGCTATAGGGGCAGGACTTGATCTCAGCCTGTACAAAAGAGAAGGGTGCAAGCTGATGGTGTGCATTTCGGCCTGGATGGCTGGGAGGATGGTGGCCACACAGACTGAGCGGGGACAGCCGGGCGTGGGAGTGAGTGCTGTGACAGGGTGATGTGTGGCACACTGGGGATGGTAGGAGGGAACGGTGTGTGGTGGTTGAGGACGCCATGGAATGTAGGCTGGATAGCCGTCTCCTTTCTCTGGAAGGCAAAGGAGCTCACCTTGGATGGAGGGACAGGTGGGTCGGTAAAGTCATGGTTTTTGTGATGGAGACGGGGAAGACATGCAGAAGGGAGGCTGCAGGGATGGCAAGAGCCAAACATAAATTATGTGTGTATCTTGATCTTGGTGAGGAGTGTGGGTGATGTTACTGTTCTGTTTTCTGAGCTCTGAGGAATTGCCATTGAGAATGGAAGCAGAGATGAGCAGTGATCAAGTTTGCCTGTAGAAGGAGCCCTGGCAGCAGTGTGCTGGTTGGTAAGAGGGCAGGGCAGAAAGGAGGCAGACTGCCTACTGAGCGCTGGTGAGGACTTAGGTGGAATAAACAGGCAGAGGATAGGCAGGGGAGAGATTTAACAGGTAGAGCTGAAGGACTTAGGTTGAAAGGTGTGGAGGACCGCCTAGACGGCTCTGCTTGAAAGAAGAACCATTGTCTCCATTTTGGCTAAACTGGCCCTGTGCCCACATACTGATATGTGCAGAGCTGGCTAGGACTTGCCTTTGTCCTGTCAATCGGCTTTAAGCAATACAGATCAGTCTAGCCAGGTGCTGATGTGTAGTCTCTGAAGCAAGGCAACAGGGCCGTGTTTGCCCACCCTGTAGCTCTCCCAAAGCATGTGTGGGCCGGGTGGGAGGGAGAGCCATGCTCTATGCTATCAGCTGACCCTGAGTCTCAAGTCTTATGATAAAAGGCTACAACTTCCCAGGGCATAAAAAATTACAATCAGAGCTGAAGCACTGACCCCAAAACATTACATAGCACCTTGAATTGTATTATGTAGATCGCTCCTTCTGCGTATCCTTTTCTCGGCATATTGCAGAGGTGATTTCTGGCCACCTACCTAACCCAGTTCATGGTGCTCACGTATTTCCTGCCAGTCTCCTCGTCGAGAGGATTAGTAAAACCTGGGTTTGGCCCAGGATTGAGGCCTTTGTTCTGGTTAGCCATCATTGTAGCTGGACCTAGGACCCCCTTGGCTCCCTGTAACTACAAATATGCCTTAAGTGTCTTTATTCTTACCATGGTTGCACTGCAAGTGGTAGATTGGAATTAATTCACTAGAATTCCAATAACTTTTCCATGGAATTACAAATATAAACTTCTTGGACCACAAGGACCAGGAAGGGTTCTCTGTATATATATAGGTAATTTTGCTTTTCCTGGGGATCAGAAGTTGAAGAGGTAATGAAAGATAGGGAAAACTTTGTGGAAAAGCAGAAGTGAACTTCTTGATTTGTGACTTAGAGACTGGGAAGTGGAAGGGGTCATTTCCTGGACAGATGAATATTCTGAATGTATTGAGCTTGAAGTGCTTATGGGAGGCCCAGGTGGAAAAGCCCAGTAGACAAGTGCAGGTTTGCAGACTGCTGGAGGCTGCAACCTGGAGAGAGAAATTTGGACGCCCAGAGCACAGAAGAGGAGCTGACCCACCTGGGAGTTTAGCAAACACACAGCCTCTTAATTCGAGAATGGATGGTCTCCTCAATTTTCTGGGTTTCTTCTTGTCTTTTTTCTTAGCCATTTATAGTTTTGCTGTTGGCCTGTTACTGTGGTTAGGCAAAAAACACAGCAAAACCAAATCAAATCCACAAAAAGCAGTGCTAGCAAAGTGTACTTTTACTACTGATCAGCAGATCCATGATGATGACTAGAGCTTTAGAAAAGGCTTAGACCCTAGAGTGGGGCTTGGATTACTTGAGAAACCTGCTTTTTTTTTACTTTTCAATTTTTTTTGTTTATTTTAAAGACAAAAGAATGGAGACATATAAACCAGAATAACACAAAAACAATACAGCAAATACAAAATTATAGAGAAGATAGCAGGGAATTAGCACTGGATGCTGTATTGCATAATGTTATCTTTGCATTTATTAACACAAAAACAATGAAGGAAATACCAAATTATAGAGAACATAGTAGGGAATTAAAACTGAATGCTGTATTACATGATGTTATCCTCGCATTTGTTACTCAGTTATACAGATGATGGCTCGTACGATTAATTAATTTTCTCCACCCTCATCTCTGTTGTTCTACCACCCAATCAGGCATCTTCCCTCTGATAATAACTGTACTTTTTGGTTCATTTACTCCCTCGGGATCTCACATTGGGAAGAGATATGGCTGCTTCAAATTATGCTGTAACAAACATGGGTGTACACAAATTGCTATGGCAGGAGGTGAAAAGCATCCATTCTCAAAGGCAGTAGACAGGCAAGGAACCAGGTTCACTGTGGTCAAGCCCCCACTGACAAGCCCTCAAGGCCGTCAGGGGTTTGGTTGAGTAGGTGGGGTTACCTGGTGAACCACAGGGCTCCGCATGTGCACAGCATGTGCAGAGGGCTGGGCGAGTCCATGGGGTCGCCCCTGTGGACCGCCAGGCTCCACCCGAGAAACTTGCTTTTATCCCAGTGTTTGCTCCCCTCTTTCAGCCCTTACCACGGATCCTTCAGGCTTTGAGTTTTAAAATGTATTTTATTTTTACTAACCCTATGTGAATATATGACTGTGTTATATCTTGGTTTCTTTCAAAGTCAGTGGCTGGTCAGATACTGTTTTTCTTAGGAAAACACATGAATTAGAATATATGGTTTTCTAGAACCTTTTACAGGGAAATCTATATTATTTATTTTGCTGCTTGGGCAGTCTCTTTCTACTGTAAAATAAATTAGCAAAAGTAGAATTGATGGCCCTTTGCAATATTGAATTTAAGCACAGTTGAGACATTGCCCCAGAAATAAAAGTCCTGTCTGGAGCCTTTTTACACTGGAGCCTGAAACATAGCTTTCATTTATTACTGGGAATTAATTTTCCTAGTGATGCAAAGGGCAGGAGTCTTATCGTTATGGAGGTAATGTTTTTGGTTAGCAGTAGGAAAACAGCGAAGCTCTTAGTCTGCCCTTTATGTTGAAAAAAAACAGCATTTAAGTCAAAGATTGCTTGAACAGGTGTGATGGCCCGTTTCCTTGGAGAGACCCTTCTATGATCTGTGGACAGCAGAGAATGGGCCACTTGCAGACTTTGTTCAGACGCTATTTTGAGTAGATAAACTGACAAAGATATTTATAAGCCAGTGGGGAAAAATTGAACATAGACTGATTGTAGATTCTATTAAGGAATTCTTGGTAATTTTGTAGGATGTGAAATTTATATTGTGCTCATGTTTTAAAGCATATATATCTATCAGAGGTGCATACTAACATATCTATGGGTAAAATGATATGATGTCTGGATGGTCTTTAAAAATGCTGAGGCCGACAGAGTCGGAGTGTGGAGAGACAGTCTGATTGGCAGGACATTGATAGTTGTTGGAGGTGGGCAAGTAACGTTTATTATACCATTCTTACCATCTGTGCAATTGTGTATATTTCTGTATAAAAAGGAAGTTAACCCAAGAACAGGAGGTAGCCAAGAAGAAAGCAGGGCTGAAAACCTCTCTCTCCCGGTTTTGATACTTGTATGGCATTCGTCGCTCTTCCTGCCTTGCAGTGACGGATAACCTCTCCGCCTTCCTGACCCGAGACAATGGCCCTGCGCCGAACTGTGTTTGGGTGATGGGTTGTCCCACTCAGGGCTCGGTGGTCCTCTGGGCAGCTCTTATCTCAGCCTCTGTGGAGGCATCAGCCCCCAGTGGAGAGAGGAATGTTGGGAACTCTTTCTCTCCTGACATTTTTGTGACTTTTGAAAGAGTGAGACATAGGATGAGAGATTGGGAGGAGTTGGCTATAATGAGTCATGTTTCTATATATAGTCCTTGGGGTGAATCCTAGGCTCTTTGTTTTGAGTTCATATTTATGCTCTTTTAATCAGAGCATTCACTTTTTCAAACCAAAGTCTAAGTCAGTGCTGTGTGTGTGTTGTATGTGTTCGCATGAATACCTTTTAACTTCTTATTAACCTCACATCTGAGTCTCTGCCCTTTACAGGGAACAGGGCAGTGAAGTGAGGTGATTACAAAGGAAAATGGTTTCCATGAACCAGCTGGACCTGTTTGCTTTTCCGAATTATTCCCCATGCAGTAGGGTGTTAATATGTCTTCTCAGAGGCAGATGGGTTCTTTCCTTTTGATGATCAGCTTCAGTGTTATTTTGGCTTTTACAACTATGCCTTTCCTCCCAGGAACTTCACATGCATAGAGGAAGGCCCAGAGTTTTCTTGACACCGTCTGCTGCTTTGCTTGATCAGATCTAATAAATGAAGCCTTTCAACCTCCCTGAACTGAACTGCATGGTAGCTGCAATGAAAGAATCCATGATGGCAGAGGGTGATTGTTTTCTGAGGAGGTGATAGTATGCTTTTGAGTCTCGTGGTGAGGTAGATTGGTCCAGGACTTTCCTGTGTCTTCTGTTTTAGCCTAGGACTGTTCATTCGTTCATTCATTTGTTCATTCATTTATTCATTCATTTACTCAGTGAATACTATCATGACCTATTCTGGACCAGTACTGTCTGTTTTGGGTGTTGGTTTCCAGGGTTGAGTAATGCTTCACAAAGTGGGGCTTTCTGGGCACTGCAGCAAATTTTCGTTGTGTTGGATCAGGGCATCATGGACCTGAGCAGCTTATGAGGGTTTTTGGAAATAACAGAATCTTCTTCACTTGCCTTTTCCTGCAAATCCTCTCTTGGTCTCTGTCTGCTCAGGGATTTACCTGTTTGGTGACTTTGGAGAGACCCATGTCCTCCTGCCTTTCTGCTAGAGGACACTGGGTCACCATGGTCCTGCCTGTGTGGAGAAGGAATGTGCTGGTCAGCATTGCCTGGGGCCACATAGGTAATCCACCTCTAAATCCAGGGCTCAGCTCATACAGAAAGGCTACTGACCAGCGGTTAAGCCATATTCTTGAATGTCACCTTCAAGATGATAATTTTGGACCTTACATTCTTTTTGGTCTTAATTTTAACTTGGTGCAGAACTAGGGAGAAAGGTATTTTCTCTTGGGGCTCCTTTAACTGTTTACAACATAGTGAAAAAGAAGTCCCCCTTCCAACCTAGCAGATGTTACCCCATCCTATAAGCCCCTCCAGAAATACTTTCCGCGTGTACAGACTTGCCTAGAAGTGGGAGTATGCACACCCTTTGTTTTCTTTTACATAATGACAGACAGTGTTTTCCATTAGCTTTTTCTACTTACTATTTCTTGATGGTCCACTTGGTGCTTTTAATTGGCTGTACACATGTATTCATTTTATAATCACAAAGAACCTCTTTCCATTTGAGCCTCACATCCTTATAAACAGTGAAAAACTGTACAACTCTTGCTGGGAGATGTGGTTGGCAGCTGCTTTCCAGGTTTTTTCACAGGGAAGAGACATGTATCTTGGTCTAAGCAGGCAATAAGACTTGTGGCAAATGCGCTGGAAATTTACTGTATGTTGACACTTTTTCTGTCATTTAATCAGGTGCTATAAGCTGAATAATAACTAAAATGTATCTGTAGGACAGTTAGAAATAATTTTTATGGGGAAATTTCTTGATACAGACATGTAAAAGTTATTTGAAAGTACAGTATAAATGATACCTCAAAATTAGACATTTCAGGGAAATCATAATATGACAACAGTCTTCTGTATTATATTCTATGTGAAAGTGGCCGAGTCTGGATATAGTTTTCATTCCACAACAATTAATGCCAATGAGTATTTTTCCAAGCTATTTTCCTGGGTCATTACTCCGTAATCAGACTTAGGTCTTGATAGAAAGTTTATCAAAGTGGTTTTATTACTGACTTAACATTAAGTGATATTTTCACCACTAACTAATCCATCATTGTGATGTGAGGCAACTTTTCATGGTAAGAATCCAGGCTCTGTTAAATTATGATCGCTCATGTCACCCTCGTTGTTTTTCATCTGAATGTCCTTTCCACTCACTTCCTCTCTTTCATTTGGAGACATTACCATGTTCTGTTAACTAAACCCAGTGGCTGCTGTTGTTGATACTGCTGCTCTGCTGGCTAATTTGCCTTTTGGTTATAAATACGTAGCGGGGCTGCTGGATTTAGGGTGTCATCAGTTGGGGGCTTCAACCAGAGAGACAGAACCAGTAGGAGATCTATGAAGAGATTTATTGCATGGAACTGGCTTGCTAGATCGCGGGGGTGGCGGGCAAGCTGGAAACCCACGGCGCTGGCCTTTGGGAGGGGAGGCTGGAGCTGTAGGGCACAGTGCAGCCTGCTGTCCTCACATGGAATTCTTTTTTCAGAGAAGTCTCAGCTTAGTTTGTAAAACTTTTCAACTGATTGAATCAGGCCCACCCAGGTTGTCAAGGTTAATCTCCCCTGCCATCTAGTCAATTAGGGGCTTTAATTGCATGTAAATATCTTCACAGCCACACCTAGGTTAGTGTTTGATTGAATAACCATGGGTTGTAGCTCAGCCAGGTTGACATCAGAAAATGACCATCACCATGTGTTTCTCTGTTGTTTGTTAGATTTCTCCAGTTCCGGCAGTCAGTCCTCATACAGGCATATGCACTTGGCTGTGTATTTTGGTTCTGCATTCTCTGCTGCTCCTTCTTTTGCAGTTAACTCATAACCCGTAGCCAGGAAGCTTCAGCTCTGCCCGAGTGCCCAATATTCTTTCCTTTGGTTTTACGGGAAGTGTGTTTTCTCATCTGTATTATTTGTCTCATCAGGACAGAAGCTTCGTATTGTTTTCTTTATTAGCTAAAGTTACAGATCAGCTTGGCACCCAACCCAGCAGGAGCTTTAGTTCCCAAAGACAGTGCTTACAAAGTTGGGTGCTGCTTTCTTGGCTGGAGGCTGTTGTCATTGTTTGTCACCTTAACTTGGGGAAATGCCATACTGGAGGTTTGATAGGACTAAAACAGAATAAGAAATCTAATTACCTCACTGTGCTTTGTGCTGTGTCTTTAGAAGAGATCCCTTCTGACTTACAGAACATTCTCCTTGAGCCAGCACCCGTCCATGCAGTTTTCCACAGTTACAAAATTCCAGCGTCACTATTGGAAGAGAAACATTTGTCAAACTTGGTTTTTTTCACATTAGAAAATGGTGATGCGTTATAAAAAAGTTGCTGCAAAGTACACTTTGCTAAAGCAGCCCAGTGTTTTGAGTCATTTATTAACTTACAGAAGTTTCTTGTTTCTCTAGAATTTTTTAATTACTTATAGAAAGTTTCATATCTTTATTCTGTCCTTTTGTACTCTAGAGAAAGAGTGCCAAATTTTAGCCCTAGATAAGAGGGCAAAAAATGTTAATGGGAATCACTAGTTAAAAGGTCCAAGATTTAGTGGAAGCTACTTGTCTATGATGAATAGAAATAGGAGTTTTTCTTCTTGGTGTTTTAAAGTGAAATACCATGGTAAGATGGAAATAATTTGTCAGTATAGATTAAAACCTGAATGTCCAGAGATGGAGAGCACTGACTGTGAAGCATAGTGTGTAGCCCCGTTTCTGACATGGCAAGGGTGTCAGATATAACCTACTGATTGCAAAGAATTGCTGAGTGTACAGAAATAAACATTAAATTAAACAAATCACTTTATCACAGTCCTTATCCTGATTGCGTATTTCCACATAACAGAGCGCCCTAAATGTAGTGGCCTTACAACATCAACAACAGTGCTTTCACTAGGTCTCCAGTTTCTCTGGGCCAGGGATTCAGGAAAGCGTCGGCTGGTTGGTTTCTGGCCTCATGCAGCTGCAGATAGATGGTCAGGCCTTGTCTTCATGGCGCTCATCAGGGCTGCCTGGCAGCCTGGAGGCTGCACAGCAGGTGGGACCCGAAGTAGAAGTGGCATTGTCTTTTCTGGCCCAGCCGCACTTCTTCCTTGTTGTCTGGTTGCAGCTAAGGTACCAGTCCACCCAGATTCAAGCAGGACTCCATCTCTTGGTAGTGAAAGGGCAAGATCGTAGATGAACTTCGTGGGACAAAAGATGTTGTGATGGGCATCTTTAGAAAAAATAATCTGCCTTCCATCTTTCTTCTGCAGAAGAATATTCATATCTCTGCCACATATAGAATACACTCATACTTCAAGACTGTCCAGAAGTCTCATCCTGTTAATGGTGTGAGACTCAAAGTGAAGGACCTTGTCACCTACATCAGGTCTCAGTATCATAAGGCTGCTCAAGACCAGAACACAGGACCTTAAGTATCATTCTTGATCTGAAGACCCCTGCCATACACCTACCCAAAATATCAGAGGGACCTGTGTCTTACAGACTTTCCCAAAAGGCAGCGATAGAAAGGACTCTGGTCCGTGGCAATTCTGGAGGATCCCAGCCGCATGGTGGCCTTCCTTGACCAGGGCTGTATTCTCTCCCACTGTTTTCTGTGGCTCTGGTCCCACTGTGTGGGTTTGTGGTTTTACTCTTTACATCTTCCTTCCTTTTCCATCAGAAAGAACTGTTTGCAGCTTTGCAGTCTTCTCCGGTTGTTTCTTCTCTGTGAATTTGGAGACCTGAAGCCCCTTTTGACTTTGCGCTCTCTTTGTTTTAGTTTAACTTGCCAGTGTGGTTTCAATACAGAAAAAAACTTTGGAGTTTTGTTGTATTTACTGTATTAGAAAATATCCATTCCAGGCATATGTTGTCTACTGTGTCCCAGTGAGATGCTGGTAGGACAACACCCTTAAGAATCCTAGAAACCCTTTTTATAATGTAGGGATTCTGCAAGGCAGAATCTTAAGATGCTTCGGCAGCCTTAGGTTTGTGGAAAGTGTCTGATGACACAGTGCCCTGCGACTCTGAAGCCTTAACACAGGGTCACATGGTTCCACCCTCGGTTTGGCCCTTGCTCTGAAGCCATTTCTTGGTTTGAGAATTATTTGGTGTCTGGAGAGAGTGGCAATAAGACAGTTTTATTCTTCCTCTTCTTATTGGTTTTTGAGATAGGGTCTTGCTGCGTAGTTGAGGCTCACCTGGAACTCACTGTGTAGCCTAGGCTGGCTTGGAATTCCCAATAGTCCTCCTGCCCCAGATTCCCATGTCCTGGGATATGGATTTGCACCACTGTGCCCGCTTAAGTTTTATATTTAATAGTTGGTGTCTTAGCTCATCTCTTTCTGCTCACATTTTATCATAGGCAGTGGGCACAGTCCAGGTGTCACTTTTAAGTGTTCTGCTTGGAAATCTCTTTAGCTGCATCACTGAGTTCATTAGGAGCAGCTCTATTTCCCCCTGTACTGTAGAAGTCAGCGTCACTGCGTAACAAGCGCCCTATTGCTTCCAGTAACGTTTTTCTGCCTTTCCTTTAAGCCCCCACCCACAGCCCTCTTACAACAGCAGTCATTTCATTATCTTGCCTTGTTGTTTTGTGTCAGGAATTTGGAAAGTGCTTGTCCTGACTTCTGTCTCACTGCTTTCTGTCAGCTTCCGTGGATGCTGTGGCTGGCTGCTCTGGGTTCCTGTGGTGGCTGTGGCATTGGGTCGCTCAGTGTCACTTAGGTGTCAGTAGTGACTGAGGCAGTTAACGCACTGATTGCTTCCCGCTTTGTTATCCTCAGGTCCTAGTATGTCTTCCTCTCAGTTTTTGAAACCTAAATTCGACCATTGCCCCTGCCGCCTGGGCTACTCGAGTGCTTTCTTCATTCTTCCATGGTCCGAATTCCAGACTCTTTGATGGAGTGTGAGCAGGTGTGACCTCACAAGCCACATTAGTGCCACAGACATACATTTTTTTTAAACTTTTAAAAATGCAGAGGAGCTTTTATTTTTTTAGCACTCATTAAACACTCATTTTAGAAATCAAGGACATTTACATAAAAATTGAAATTACCCACTTTTTTAGAAGAACCAGAAGACCTGGCTGCCGGCAGTGCCGCTGTCCGTCAGTCCGGGTGTCCCCTACGGTGGGACAGGCGCTCACCAGGGCCCCTAAGTCGTCAGTTGTCTGCCTTTCCCCGTCACACCTCTGCTCAGCTCTGGCGGCCTTTGGCCTTTTCGTCCGGTTGTACAGGACTCTTTACACAGCTCTTCTGGGCTTGTTTTTAGCCATTTCCTCAAGCTAAACTCTCCGTCTTAGCACCTTGTGATTCGGTCACGTGGTAAGAGTCCGGCGGACTCAGGAGTGTTTACTTAGAGGCTGAGGCAGGAGGATCACTTCAAGTTCCAGACCAGCCTGTGCTACAAAATGAGTTCAAAGCCAGTCTGAGTAGCAGAGCGAGACTCTGTCTCAAACAAACAAACCAAGAAAAAACTGATTTTTAGAAGTGTCTAAAATAAGCTGTTCACCCTGAAAAAGTATACTGTTTGATAGGTCGCCTGTCAAAGGTAACGCGGTGTAAATGACAGACAGGTTCAGACAGAATTCCAAATGAGAAGATTGACAAATGCTTCTTTGACTAGGGGAGAAAAGATAACTAGAAACTATGGAAGGGGGGATCAGGCCAAAGAAGTTACATTGTGTATGTTTAAAGTGGTAGAGTCACAAAAGTGTGTAATTTCTTCACAGCTGGATTGTAGGGTATCTAAAGGGATGTGGTGAGGAACAAGTCTTGGAAAGGTAATTTTGAGCTAGAGACTTGAATGTTAAAAACTCTGGACTCATCTGTGGCAATAGCGAAAACTTGTCAGGTTTTTTGAATGAGTGCTTGTGTATGCCCAGTGGCAACATGAAGAACAAAATCAGCCAGAGATTGGAGGAGATGGATGAGCAGTTCCTCATGGTAGGAGTGGCGAGAGACCAATTTTGAAGGGGACCGGCCTCTGCTCATTTTTACTCGAAGCGATATAGTGTGCAGAATAGTATAGTGTTTGATAGGTTTTGATTTGAGGAGATATGAAATGTGTTACTGTCACCTGTCATGCCTTGAATGTTTCTTATGTGTAGGAATCATACTAGGAGCTTTGGGGACTGTACTTTGGCCACCATGCGGGGCTGGAGGAGGGGGTGAAGGTGGCAGTGCGGGGAGGCACTTGAGTTCTTGACTTAAAATCAGAATGGGCTAGGCAAGGAAGATGAGCAGATGGCTCGGGGGTAGCAAACCCAAATTTGAGAACTTTTTGCTGAGGTATTCATATCCACCTCAGAGCTTCGAGAAGAAGACTCAGAGACAGTTTCCCAGGCTCTCAGGTTAGAGGACGGGGAGGGCCATGGAGCAGGTGTGTTCCCTCGGGGCAGCAGGGCCAGTGCCGGGAGGCAGGGTGTGTTGTTTGTGGGGTCGGATAGGAGGAGCCATCCGGCCAGGCCAGGGAACCAGTATGGAGGTGCAGCAGTGGGAGTCAGCTGTGGCCCCAGGCTGGTGAGATGGGGGTACAGTTGGCAGTCAGGATGACTTCAGCTGAGGCCAGGCAACAGGCATGGGGTAGAGGTGCTCAGAGGGACCCACGCCCGAGCCTGAGCTATGGAGACAGTAAAACATTTACTGCTAAAACCTTATTGAGTCTTATTTTGTTTGTTAATTTTTATAATTTAGAAGGCTTTTTGTTTGCTTGGCAGTATCTCAACTACGTTATAAACAGCAGCTAATTAGAACCATTTTTTAAAAATACTTCTAAAGGACGGAATGCCTGAGCACAGAAGTGTGTGGCTCTGTGTTGATTTCTGCTGTGTCAGTGCATCTTTGGTGCACACTCAGTTGGGTGAGCCTTGTCTGAGCTCCAGGGTGACCAGGTCTGAGCTGTAGTCAGGCACATGGTATGTTCACAGGTGGATGAGCCCCTGTACAGGACTCCTGAGAGGGAAAAGCCCATGTCCAAGGAAAAGTTAATGGGGCAGTGGAGGAAGTGGGCAGGTGATTCGGAAGTAGATAGGTGTACAACACTGAGACAGACTCTACTACATACATTTTGCTCAGGATTTTCTTCTTTTTGTCGCCTTAATCTCCTGTTCAGCAGTAAGGTGCATCAAATGCCCTGGACCACCTGTTCACTGTCAGCACCCACAGATCCTTCCTCTGTGTGGTGTTGGGCCAGGTGGAACTTCAGATAAGCTGTGCTGCAGAGCACCAGCTCATGTTTACTGAAAGCTTCTGCTCAGAGGGTCCCTGCTGGAATGGGTGCCCGAGAGCCCTGATGACTTTGCCCGTCATGCTGTCCTCTCCATCCCTGGCTGCTGTGTGCCAGCTGTTGCCCAGGCACCTCACTCAGGGGCCACCAGGACTGACTCGTGCCATCCTGCTCCTCTGTCTGTCTGTCTGTCTGCCTGAGCCTGTCTTTTCTTGTGAGAATCAGAACTTTGATTCCTTTCTTTAATGGATTTTTATGATGATGTTTAGATAATGAGTATATTACTTCCTTTTTTCGAGTATGGAAAAAATATAACTGCTTCACTGTATTCTGTTTTTAGTCTTGGGAATAAACAGTACTGCAAGTGAAGCTTTTTCTTAACCTCACTGTTGCCAGCAGGGACTCGAGAAATTGTGGGATTGTGAATGCCTCTAAACAGCCCTTAGTACTGAGTTTCTTTAAAAATTCCCAACCAAAAATAGTAAACTCATTCTACTCCCTCTTGACTTTACTAAGTGAGCAAATCATTTAATGGAATAGAAGCAAGGTAATAGGAATTTGGTCTGAACTCTAAGGGTTAGTAACCTTCCTGGATGTCATTGTAGGAATTGAGGGTGAGAACAGGCACTTTGAATACCTTTGGGGGAAGTTTTTACTTTCCACATACTCTACATTCCTAAACAAGAAGCCCATTTGTTAAACTATGTGAAATGTAGGCTCCTTGACTGAAAAATAAAAGCTGTTTCTTCTCCCTGTAAGCTTCCTATAAAAGTGCAACTTCTTAAAATTGATTTCTGGTCTCCTCACTGGAAGTCAGTGTCATATAAATACACCGTGAAATCTGGGTTTCTAATTTTGTACAAGGCTATTCCAACGAGTAAGCTTAGGGAGACGTTCTCAGATACAAGCATAGGTTCTTATTCTTGCTGTATTATATCAGTAGTTTAGCTTGCCTAGGTTTTTAAATGTTCTTTGTCTTAATTTAGTTGACATTTATACTTGTTTAACCTTTGTTGTACGAAGACCCATTCCATCATTTCTTTCAGTGTCCAGGGTTATAATCCTAGACATTTTGTTTATCTTGCTTTCTTCCAGCAAATAAAACTGAGAGAGGGACAGCTACAGTTCTAAAATAAAGTGGGAATGGAAGAGGATGGCTGTTTTATTGTTTGTAGCTGGATCCTGCTTGTGGAAATAAAGCTGACAGATTTGGCAAGCAGAGTTGGGGGGGTGTGAACTAAATTTTAGGTTGCAAATCCAGACTGTTTCCAGGAAGGGAGGATTTACTTATTGTAATCTCTTGAAGAATACTAATTCATCAGTCAGCTTCAGTTTGTCCAGTTTCAACAAAGGTAAAATTTTATTGTTTCTGATTCATGATTTTGCTCATTTTCTCACTTCTTGGTTAACAGTATGTTTTTTGATAGGTACAGCTTTAAATTTTTTCTTTTAAATGTAGTCATTCACAAATGCCCCTCACCGTGATTTGCACTGCCAAAAACATCATCGATGTTATTGTATATGTCATCAGAAAATTGTTTTGTCTTCGTTGGTAGCTTTAAGATGCACAGTCTGTCTGAAATTCCCGAAGTGCATTTCAGCGTTTTTTCTGTGATACTTTGCCAGCATCCATAAGCATCATTCAAATCACTATCATTAGAGTTGGACTTTGCAGCAACTCAAAATCCTTATGCCAAGCACAGTAGGGGTTTTACTAAGTACTGTTTCAAAGCTGAATTTGTTAAAAAATATTTTTGGAGTTGGAAAACTTTTTTAAAAAATAATTTAAATTCTTTGTAGTTAAGAAAAGCTTTTTATTTGCTTTTAGACTTTCTCCTTTTGAGTTCATCTAGAACAAGTGGTCAGAGTTGCCCTCCTTTTATTAGTGTATATTAGATACACAGAGTGATGAATTTCCTTTGGGCGTACTTGTACGTGAATAGAGGAAACTTCGTTTTTCTGCCGTCACTCCTCTTCCCCTTTCTTCCTCTTGTCCTTTTCCTTTTCTCTAATAGTCTCCCTTCTACTTTCACATTATTTGTCTTTTAACATTAAAGATAATTTTCTTAGAGTCTTCCTATGAGAGAAAACGTGCTGTTTGACTTTCTCAGTCTGGCTCACTCCACTTACCGTGATGCTCTCCAGGTCCACCCGTTTCCCTCCAGATGACATGGCTTCGTTACTAACACTCCATTGTGTATGGTGCATTTTTAAATCCACATCTTAAAAAACTGTTATGTGTTGGTGGGCAGTCTTTATGTTTCCGTAGCTTAGCTACTGTGAATTGTGCTGTAATAAACTAGTGGCTCAGCAGACATCTCTGTAATATGCTGACTTTAATTCTTTGGGAAAAATACCAGAGTGGTATCGCTGTGTGCAGTGGTAGCCATATTTTTAGTTTTTGAGACCCCTGCCATATGGGGTCATTTTCAAAATCTAATTTATTAATTACTAATTTGCATTCCTATCAGCAGTGTAGAGGTGTCCTTCCCCCCACCCCCAGATCCTCTGCAGCGTGGATTGTTTTTTATATACTTGCAATGCCTGTTCGCACCGGGATGGGCCGGAATCTCAGTGTAGTTTTGATTTGCATTCATGAGGGTTACGTGATGGGTTCCACG
This sequence comes from Dinomys branickii, assembly GCA_004027595.1. Lineage (NCBI taxonomy): Eukaryota > Metazoa > Chordata > Mammalia > Rodentia > Dinomyidae > Dinomys > Dinomys branickii. Next base: position 134,892 of record PVLD010001772.1, on the reverse strand, counting down.
TGACAATGCCCTGAAATCCACCCCACCCACCTCCACATGTTGTTTATCTCTTTGCGTCGTTCTAACACGTGTAAATACTTCACATTTACATTCTTTGGCATTTCTGTGTGGCTCAGTGATGTACCCAGGGCATAACTAAATAGTTTCTATCATAGAAAGTAGTCTTTCTCACATTGCAGTTTTCAGTCTTAACAGGACATTTTTAGACAGCTTCTGATACTTGTTAAGAGCATCCTGAGGAGAATGAGAACCCAAGGCTTTGTGCTTGCTTGGATTCTGCCCTCAGAGCTGTGTGATCTTGAGCTCCTTTCTAGACCTTCCTCTGTTCGCTGTCCGTAAACCGGGGGGGTGGGGGGTTGGATTAGATGGCCATGGCAGGCCCTTCCCATCACAGTTTCTCTGAATCATGGGACTGTTGCTATTGCCGTTCACTTCATGTTCATCCGCTACAGCGCTCCATTTAATTGTGTCTTAGCTCTTTTTAAAAGGCAAATGACTTGGCTCAGAGGCTCAGAGGCTCATTCTCAATATCCTGTCCTTTTAAAAGTTTCTTTTCCTCTCCACAAGGACGTTTGGAAAGCGTGCTCTGTGGGTTACTTCTCCATCCTAGATCAAAAAAAAAAAATAATTGAGGACAGTATAATAAATGCCGACAAGGCTGCGGGCGGTCGCGCTGTGTTCCTGCAGCCCTGCGTGTGTCAGGTTTCTGCACAGCGTCTGCACGGTCTGATGCCATCTTGCTTTGCTCACATAGGTTGAGCAGAACCCTGGGGACTCCAGCGTGATGTCGGGATCGGAAGAGCAAGGTGGCCGCAGAAGGGCATTAGCTTTGTGGGTGTCGGTTTTGGACGGCTGGTCCGTCTGGCCCAGTGTGCTTCACTGGGCTTCCCCATCCCGTGCTGCCTTGGCTCCAGCAGCGGTCCGTTGCTTGTGTGCGTTTCCTTAGGCAGTTCGGAAGCTGACGGCATGCCCTTGTTTGTATAGTTACTAACAGAGTTGTTCACTGAGTAAAAGTAAAAGATGAGCTCAGTCCTCCAAGGCTTGTGTGTATGTCTTCCAAAATATTTTGTCCTAGCAGCGCATTTCAAGAACATAGTATTGTTGAGAAGAGGGTGAGTGTGGGAGTCGGGAGGTTGTGAAGTGGTTTGGGGTTTTAATATCTAGTTCTCCCTGAGTGGAGGATCACTGAGGTTATTTTCAAGGTGGAGTGGCCCGTGTAACTCAGGTAGCTGCACTGGAGAGCACTGTGTGGGTCCGGCTAGTGAAGGGTGGTGTGTGCTTCTTGTCACTCAGGTGAGGCGAGTTCCAGGGTCAAGCGGTCACCTTCATAAAACTGAAGACGGTGACTGGGAGTGGAGTGATGACGAGCTCGATGAGAAGAGCGAAGAGGGGAAGGCAGCTGCTTCTCAGGAGAAGGTCAGTAACGACGCTGCTGACGCTCGGCTGACCTGTGTACATTGCCTTGCTCTGATAGGTTCTTTTGGGATATGTGTAGTAATGGGTTCTATAATTGTTTTACAGTCAAGAAGAGTAAAAGAAGAAAATCCAGAGGTGAGTAGCGTTTATTTATTTACCCACCCTCCAGTGCTTCGTTCCCACCTGTGGCGTCAGAGTCTGGTCCATTAGAGAGTGACACCATGAGGTCTCGGAGTAGAAAAGAGAGGGAAGACAGATAAATGGATGTTGGAGGTCCCGATTCTGTCCGAGTTACTCGCTGTACTCCCGGAGTCCCAGTTCTCCTGTCCGTCAGGCGGGGTGATCCTAGCATTGACATGGAGGCTCGAGGAAATCCCTATGTGAAGCGCTCAGCGGGTCCTTGGCACCAACTCCACGATACTTTTATCTGTTAGTATTATCCTCATTTAGAAACCATCAGGGAGCATGCAGTCCAAGTTCTTCAGGCTTTTTAATTTACAGTGAAGCAGATACTAAGATAGCTGCACATTCCGGACTGAAGTTAGCTGGATTGTTAAATTTCTAGAGAAACTTGGTGGTCAAGAAGGTCTCTTTTAATAGGGGCTTCTCTGTGAGAACTCGTCATCTTTTGATTGAGATGAGTTTTGATTTACTTCCTCCATATGATTAATTACCCTAATGTCTTCATGCCTGGTGATGACTGTAGCTCACTAATTCTCCTAGAGGAGATTTAAGCACATTTAAATAGCTCCAGATATTTTACAGATTTAGCAATTAATGTGTGTCTTGATAAATTCTCATTATAAAAATGGAAAACTCTGGGCTTCAAGTAAAATCCATTCCAACTCTTTTTAAAAATTAGCAGACGTGTCCTTTTGGTTGAGTGGAGTAAATCTGATGGGGTGTAGGTGGCACTGGGGAGATGGGCCTTTTAAGGGGTGGCTGCAGAGCCGCGAGCTGCTCCCTTCCTCCCTCCCTTCTCTCATCTTTCTTGTACACCGGGGGGCCCTTTCCTCTGACTTTCGGGGCTGCGCTCCTCCACGGTAGTTCTGCTTCTGTTTCCTCCTGTGGTATCACGTGTAAGCTTAGGTCGGGGATGCCGTTGTCCTCTGGAAGTGAGCCGCAGACGGGACCTGGTAGCTTCACGATGTGCGGGTGTTAGAATGATCTTAACCAGGTGTCGTGAACTCTGCCCCCTGTCTGCCCGCCGTCCCATTTAACCTGCTTCCGATCCCATGTTGGTGAGTGCTGAAGGAAGCATGTGACAGGCTTCTTATTTCCGAAGGGATTTACATGTTTGCATGTGAACATTCCCCCCAGAGCGGAAGGGTACCCTGCTCTGACCACCTTTCCCCAGCTTCCCGGGCCAGCTCAGTGTTTCGATACTTTCCTTTTGGCAGGGCTGGCATTTCAGTATCCTGAGCTGTGTTACTCGGGGGCTACAAAGATGGTTTCTGTGACCTTTCAGCTTCTAATTAAATCACTCCTCTGGTTTTCCTACCACGCTGAACTGCTTCTTATAAGCAGAACATCATAAGGTTTATTTATCTCTTATAAAAGAAATTTAAAAAGATTAAATGTGTGAATATTTAGTAAATATATATCACGGCTCTCCTGTATGCACTGCTTCAGGAGTGGGTTTGTATCAGTAAGAATAACAGCAAATTCCCTGTCCCTGTAGAGTTTGCATTCTAATGGGAGTAAGAGTAAATTATGTGATTTGCTACAGCGGCATGTGAGCAGTAAAAAGACAAATAAAAAGGAAAAAACAGGAGGGATTGCAGGTGTGGGGAATGTGATAGCAGTTTGCAATTCTTAGATAAGTTGGTTAGGCAGATCTTACTGAGAAGGAATATAAAGGTTAAAAAAAGCACAAGAGAATTAAAATTAATAAAAACTCAAAAGTCCATTTTTATTCAGTTACCCACATTGCTCCTGTGGCAATGAAGACGGTGCCATTTCTTTCCATAGAAGTTGTTTACATGGTTTCCTTCCAGACCTTTTCCTGTTCATTTCCGCATAAGGCTGTATGTAAATGAATCTACCATCTCATTTTAAAACATGAACAAAACGTAAAAACTGCATTTTCGTAACTTACCTTATCGTTTAAAAATCTCCCGTATTAGATATTATAGACCTGCCCTTTTATTTGTAGTTGATTCACAGTATTACACTGAATGGATAGGAATGGTTATTTAACCGTTCCTTTCTTGTCAGTCACCCAGGTTGCTTGTCACAAACAGCGTTCCATTAACTTTATTGTGTATGCGCTAAGGGGCGCGTATACAGATACATAATTTCTGCTGATTTAGATTTTCATAGCTACTATCAATAACTGTACCAATCATATGGCCTCTCACAATGTACCTTATACCTTTAAACATCTTTGAAAGCAAAAATGTTTCTCTGTGCCAAATGGTATATTTAAATGCCAGAGTATTTCTACTTTGGTAAGCTTTTCAATGTGCTCACCATCTCAGTACCAGCCTGGTTGTTTTTTAATGTAGGCCACCGGAAGACTGAGGTGGCGCTTGTTTGTGCTTGTGTTTCCTTTGCCTGTAGTAGGCACAGACATATGTTTGTTATTCACATGAATATCCATGCACTAAAATGAAAACATGGAATGAGTGCATAGAATTAACAGGCATAAAGCAGTCATGAGATGGTCAGAAGTGGGGATAAAGGTTACATGATATTATAACTGAGGTGTCAGAAAAGATAGCCTTAGTAGCACCATGTGTAGACCAAGTAAGGTGCTGTAGTAAATGCGGGCATTTCAGAGGTGCCAAGCTCCTCAAGGGCTGCTGGCCTCCTCGGCAGTCCGAGACGGTGTATCTCGGCCTTACTTGAAGCAGATGGAGAAAACAAGAGCGGGGTGTTTGTGGGTGGGGCCCTGGGAGATGTGCTTTGTCCTGGGCTGTGTTTGGAGGTTCTCCTACAGCCAGGAGAATTTCTAGTGTGAACTGTAAGGTTTCAGAGTTAGACTATCTGTTTTGAGATTCATATCTAGGCACAATGAGAAATTGGTCCTCTGTTTCTAATCTGATATTTTAGAAATAACTTCACAAGCTATTAGTCACTCAGGAGTAAATAATAATTTGTCACAAGTAAAAAATAATCCATCTTCCCTTATTCATCATCTTACTATACTTGGTTGTTAGATGCTTTTGGAGACTACAGTTTAATAATGCTGATATTAATAATAACTATTGATGAAATATTTAATCTGAGACTGATATACATGGAACTTTATTAAACACTATGGGAATTATACAAAAAGAGATGAGCATCTGCCCTTGTAAGCTTTTTATGTCTCTGGAAGGTAGAATTGCAAGGCTTCCATTGGTAGTGCTTCCTAGTTTATATATCTTACCTAAAAGTATTATCGCAGTATTGATCTTCTTTTGACCAACAACTTTGGACATTTTTTTGGGTACCAGGAATTGAACTTGGGACCTCGTGCTTGCCAGGCAGGCACAGTTCTACTGAGCTATATTCTTGGCCCCTACTTTTGGAATTTTTGACCAGTGGCTTTTTTCAGGCTCTAAGATAATATGTACTTGGTTTATGACTCTTGTCAGTTTTGCATTATACTCTAGTTTCCTATCTAAAGTGTGAAACTGACTGGGTCCTTAAATGTAATTTTTTTTTTTTTTTTGGTCTCATTACCCAAAGAGGGTGTTCACTGGGAAATCTGTTAAAGCAATGTTCTTTTTTACTGCAGCACCTTGGTTAGGTGACATGGAAATAAAGGATTCACAGCCCTGGCTCTATATCTGAGAAAAGCGAAAGCTTTAAAAATGTGGGTACCTAGATTCAAACACACAAATTCTAATTTGGAATTTGCAGTGATGACCAGGGAACTGATTTTTTAGATTGCTGGCGTGATTCTGATTTGTGGCTAGGATCAAGCACTACTGACTAGGAAAACTGCACACATTCCTCTGAAGGCGGGAGTAGAGTCCAGGAAGATGGTGTGCTTGGAGTTCCTGGAAATTTTGTTTTAAATACCTGCCTCTCAGAAATGAGGCAGGAAGTGGTGGGAGAGAGAGAGGGAGGAAGGGAGGGAGAGAGAAGGAGAAAGAAAACACATTTTACAGACAGCTTGGGAAAGGAAAAGCTGCCTATATTTAACCTAAGTATAATGCAGTAAGTAGGGAGAAAGACTTGGTGAAGCCCCGTGGGACCCCAAGAGGTGTACTGAAAAGATTTCTTGTGGAGAATCTAGTGTAGGTGACTGTGGAAATCTATAGGTAACTGTGAAAAATCTTTTGTTCTCAGTCATTTTGTGTGGATTTAGATTGAGTTGATTCTACTATAGTTTAGGTGAAATGTGAAGGTAAAATTTATTGCTTGTATTGTTCACTGCTATTGCCTGATGGTTTTTAGAGTACCATTAGTCTTTCAAAATTATTCCCGGTGAAAACTTTTTCCAGATGCCTACGACAGTGTATGTGCTTGTTTCACACCTATATGTGGGTGGAGAGAAAGACTTGATCTCTCCTTTTAATTTCATTACACTCAGCCTCAGTCATCCCAGACAGCTTTAGCTGGGTTCTTTGGATGTTAAAGGTATTGTTAGCACAGGTGAGGAGCCCTCTCAGTAATGGTGATGAAAGTTAGATTTTTGATCAGAAAGCTGTGATATTTCAGAAAGTCAACTTCTTATTTCATATTAGTTCTGTATTTATAGAAATGCTGCAGACAGTTCAGAGTCCCTGTGTAAACTCATTTGCCTTTTCCCATTTTTAATCTCTTAGTATAATTCTGGTAAATTTGTCACAGCTCGGAGACCAGTATCGCTACATTACTGTCAAGAATGTAAACCACGGAATTTACGCAGGTTTCATTGGTTTATTCACTGGCGCCTTTCTCTGTTCCAGGATTTCAGTACAGGGTAACACACTGCAGTCAGGAAACCGAGGATAGGTTTCTCATGTAAAGTTGGGAGGCAAGCAACTCCTCCTGCCATTCTGTGACACTCCCTCCCTTAGCTCTGTCCCAGGTCTGTCTCCAGAATGGCGTCCTACATTAATTTATTTTTCCTTTCCTTTCCTTTCCTTTCCTTTCCTTTCCTTTCCTTTCCTTTCCTTTCCTTTCCTTTCCTTTCCTTTCCTATCCTATCCTATCCTATCCTATCAAAACATTCATTCTATCAAATCCATCTTTATAGTGAACTATGTAAAAGGAAAAAAAATCTGATAAATGTCTCTGTACAGTTGATAAGTTGCTGGATGCAAGCTTTTTGTATGTTTTTAATGGAAAAGACTATACCTAAAGGCCACGCCTCGTCTCATAGAATGCATCCATGGTGATGGCCCTTGGGGGCTGCACTTGTCACTGTGGGAGATGTTTTGTACAGGTGACCTCCCTTTTGAGCACGCACGTGCGCCTCTGCGTGTTTTCTGAGGACTTCTCTGTGTTGCTCCAGTGTGGCCCCTACACAGTGAGGTAGGGATGCGTGTACAGTACCCTTCCCCAGTCTGGTTGACCAGCTGTCGGTCCAGTGACTGCCCTGGTAAGGAAACGGCAGGAGTTGCCTCCTCCCAACCCCAAGGGAAGGAGAAGCTGTCTCCCTAAGTAAGTACCACTAAGGTTTTTTAGATTACTGTTGCTCTTTGACTAAAGATAGGATATGCTGTAAGTGCTGCTGTAGTGTTTAGTTGTATCACAAACCACAATTCAGACTGTAAAATCCACCTGAACCTTTCTTCTCTAGAGGTCATTTGGATAGGCCTTGGCCTGCTGTCTGGTTAAAAAGTTTATTTGTTCATCTAACATAGTCATTTTTTTCCTCATTTTTCTCCAATAATTTATTATTATTATTATTAATGTTATTACTATTATTGTTTTGGCCTGTGAGACAGGGTCTCACTATGTATTCCAGTCTGGCTTTGAACTCACTCTGTAGGCCCAGGTTTGTTTGGCACTTGCAGTGATCTTCCTGCCTCAGCCTCCTGATTGCTGGAAATATAGGTACCATTATGCCCCGCAAAACTTTCTGCATGTATAGCAACATTAGAACACTTTATAGCAAGCACCATGTACCTGTCACCAAGGCCCTATAGTGATTACGCCTGCTGTGTCGCTTCCAGACCCATCTCTTCGTCCGTCTGTCCACCTTTGCTTTTTGACGCATTACAAAGTGAGCTGTAGACATCAGTACACTTATCCATACTGCTTTAGCACTAACATAGTTATTTCTGAGGAGACACAGAGTAACAATTTTATTCTCTTAAGCTTAAAAATTCTTGCAACAAAAATTTCTGATGATTTATGATTATTTTAGAATTGGTAGTAAAGTTAGAAATAGCAGATTCTTTTCATTGGTTTTCATTGCTGGTTCTCTTTGAGGTTTTTGCTTTTCAGTTTTACTCTAGGGCAGAGTTCACAAAAGTAGGGCTTGAGGCAAACTAATTTGGATATCACCTTAGGATCAAAATTTGGACTCTGAGAGAAAAATATAACCTATCACTTGGCATTTCTGTTTTTTAGAAACCCACTTAGCCTTACACATATTTGAAATGCAATGGATAATTAGTAAAAGTAATGATTTAAGGAGTAAGTTTTACTGACCATGACTTCCTTTCATTAAGGGTCTCTTAATGTTAGATGAAATCATGCAACAAGAAAAAGTTACCCATTTTGAAATATCACATAGTCTATGCCTTTTTCATTTTAGGTGAGTGGCTTTTGAAAAGTTTGGGGGTCACCCAGAAAACTTGCTAAAAATACAGATTCTTCACATCTTCACAAAATTCTGAACCATAGGCCAGGGGGCTCAGAAATCTATAGCACATACCCTAGGTGATTCCATTCCAGATAGTCAGAAGTGTTTGGGCTGTACTACTTTAACATTTTCTGAAAGTTATTGTTGCTCGTAATTAGAATATAGTATAACCGTAGTGACCATGGTGTCTTCCTTTGGCTTCCTTGTGTACTCTAATGGTGGTTCTCTTAACAGATCTCGGTGAATGCCAGCAGTATCCCCGAGCAAATACAGTCCCTCTCTGTGCATGACTCTCAGGTATGTCCCTCTGCCAGTCATTTCCCTTTGAGGTGCTTTGTGGATAGACCTTTAAAATACCCAATATTTTAGATAGCTAGGAAATTTTAGGGTAGCATTTCCAAATCAGGAGCTTATAAACTCTATCTTTAAATAGATATGGAAAAGAAGATTACTGTTAGTGTTGACTATCTTTTGCAGGATCTCCAGCCTTTGAATGATAGGTTCACGAGCAGGTGTAGATTTACAAGACTGCTTCTGAAATTGCTTGTGCAAGGGAAAATAAGCAACAGGGGGAAAAGTGACTCATTCTATTATATTCCAGACACAAAACCTTGTGCTTAATTGATACCCTTCTTTTTTACTCCTGGTTGGATTTCCATCACTTCTTTTTATAATTCTTTTACCATTAAATTTTATGGGCCGATTCATCTGTACAACTTGCCTTGTAAAAATAATAGTCCAGTGACTGAGAAATGTGTTTATAATGCATAATTATAAAAGTTATATGACAGAAGACCTGTGCCATGAGTCATACTGGGTAGTGATAAAAGACTGTGCAATCCCGGGAGGAAATGCAGACATAGAGCCATAGTGGAGGTCCACAGTGTAGTTTGCTATGTAATTATAGTAGGCAAGCTTCTTCGTTCTCTAAGTGATTGTACTATATATAATGCATCACCAGCCCTAGCATCACACATTTTTTTCTAAATCTGTATACTCCATATACATTTATGCCTGCATTACCTGATCTGTTTTATCAAACAGCTGTAGGTGTGATGATGGAGATGGTTAGAGAGAGAGCTAAAGGAAGCCCGTTTGAGGTTTTGTTTTTATTTGATAGCCAAGGAAGCAAAGGCTTGGAGGGGTAAGTAGTTTATGCAAGGTTATTCCACTAGTCAAAGGCAGAACTGAAATTCAGGTTAGATGAACTCTAGGGATAAGGGATAAGCTGAAAGACAGAGGCAAGTGAGGAGTGACTATGGGTCAGAAAGTAAAGGGAATAGAGGAAACGTAGAAGTGATCAGGATAACTAGTATCATTTAACATTTCATAGTGTGTGGCTCACTTTCATATATTCTCTTCCCAACAATTTTTGGAGGTAGGAGTTGGTCCTATTTTGTAAATGAGAAAATCGGGTCAGAGAATGGCTTGTCCACGGTCCCATAGCTGCTCAGTCTTAGCCTTCTCCATCAGGGAGGTCCACTCATGTCCAGGCATTCGGGGCTGTGCTGTAGAGGCAGTCGTGGCTGACAGTCTGCATTCAAGGTGGTGGACAGTGGGTGAGAAAGGTGGGAAGGACGCGTGGTTGTGTGACCCACTGGCTTCCGTCTTCCTCTGCACTGAAAGGCTCAAGGCTCCTTGCCTTGTGCATAAGTGAGGCCCAGGGGTGGCAGTGCGTCGCTCAGGTTGTAAGGTGCTGCTTTAGATGGCTGTCCTTCCTGTGGACTTCTGGCAGCTAGCACCAGTTCTTTACAGTGTCCCTTGTATGACTGAGGCTTTCTGTAGGAAACATTAATACCTACACTTAAGAGTGGGAATTAGGCATCATTCTGATTCTCCTACAGAGGTGCTTTGAGGCCAAATCAGACCTGCAGGTGTAAAGCGCTAGTTTTAGAATTTCTAGAAATGAACTGTGATTTTATTCATTTGTTCCCCAATAATGTTTACAGCAGTGTTTTCTATTTTGTTTTTAAAGGGCCAACCCAACGCTAGTGAAGGCTACAGGGAAGCTTCTTGTGCTGTGAACCTCGTCTTAAGATTAAGGTAAACAATACTGTTGTTTGTTTTGCATCATTTTTCCATAGTGTAATATTCTGATCTCCTTCATTAACTTTTCATAATATTAGCATAAAATGAAATTGTTAACTTATTTGATTTCCCTAAACAACCAGTGAATGCCATATTCCCAGAACTAATTGTGCTCTTTTAATTGCTTGGTAAAGAAGAATAAGAAAGAAAAGCACTGTATGAAAAGTGTCTGCAGGCTTAGTGTACCTACCCTTCATTAGGACTTTTTTTCTTGCCTTTCTTTTCTTTTCTTTTTTTAACAATGTAAGATCACAGTAAGAGATTTTTAATGAGTTTTTTTTTTCACACTCCAGCAGCCAGTCTCTGACAGAAATAAACCACACTTGTACTACAAGTTGCCTGTTCGGAACATTTTTCTGTGGCAGGTTTGATCAGCCACTGTGGAGAAATGACAGATATATTTTGAAAGGACCTTCATTCTTCTAGGAAATGGATACAAATATGGTGTCTGACAGTTGATAGCCTAGTGAATGAATGCTGTTTCTGTTTGAAGAATTTTTTAATTTAAAGGTTAGTCTTTGCAGATACTCAATTTGGTAATGCAGGAGGAAAGAAAAATGTTTAAATATAATCATTAGCAGCTTCATTTACCAGGTCAGTCAGAATTCTGTGACAGTTTTAAGTCTTTTAGAAGAAGTCATCTGTGTTCTCCTTCTGACATTATATAGAGTGAAGCTCGTGTATCCAATGTACATATTTGGAGCTGGGGCTGCAGAACCTGGGTGTGTCATCAAGGTTACTTTCCAGCCCTCTGAGTGATCATAGTCCGTCAGGACCGATTAACGTCACCATAACCACCCCGTTTCTGATGGTCATTTACAATCTACAGTGCATTTTCACAGATTTAATAGTGGAGCCTCCTAGGAACCTTGGTGTGGTTTAATTCATAATTACTCTCCCCACTAAAAGATGAAACTTTTTCAAGACTTTTTCCCTTATACTTGAAGTAGCCTTGGTTATTTTTCACAGTTAATGAACTTAGCTTTTGCCAAAGAATAAAGCAGTCCATTCTCTTTTTGTTTTATTTTTGGAACAGATGCTTCTAGTGGTTTTTTTTTTTTTTTAATTTGTTCATTTTATTCATTCATTCAGCCAGTGTTTGCGGGGACCTGCTCTGTCCCAGGGGCTGTATGCCAGGTCCAGTGTTTGTCACTGATGTGCCGGGAGGGGCAGGTATTATGCAGTGTGAGTAGTGACCTTTAGAATCTATTAATCTAGCCTTCTACTTTACATATGCAGCGGCCATTTCTTCAGCATTCCTCCTGGATTTCACCTGGCCTCCGAGCACACATAGCACCTCACTTTTTCTCCATGGTTGCCTCTTTCACACTGAAAAGCTTTGTTGATTCTTCCTCCTTCTGAAAATTCAGCCAGCCTTCTTATTCTGGATTCCTATGGGCTTTAATTCTGCCCTTCCGAGCACGTCTCAGGCTCTCTTGATAAAAATCAAGTCATATTCCTAAGTCTTACCTCCAAACAGTTTTTTCATCTAGGTACTAGAACAGTATAAGACAAATACAGTTTTTCATTCTTCTAAGAGCCATTTGTATATTTACAGAGCTTATTCCTGCCTTTTCCTATGAAGGAAAAATGCTACAAATATCCTTAGCCTTGCTTCTTGTAGTTTCTGTATTCTTGCAGTTCTGGATGGTCACTTGTTTTAATATTTTGTCTGTGCCTGCTTAAGTTACATTTTCTGTTATGGGTCTAGGTTGTCACATTTTTATGTGGGTGGCTCAGATCACTAGTCCTGCAAGATGCTGCATGAAGAAAGTGCTCTATATTGAAACACGAAGAAGCAATTCACACTTCTCATCTGTCTGTCTGTAGTGCATGCCGGTGGTGTGGAACCTGTGGCACATGTGCCACTGTGGGCTATTTGTATTATTGAAAGCTCTGAAAGGTTTGCATCCTTGCTGCGTGCATTTGAATGTATGTGTGTGCATGTATGCATATGGACCTTTTTTGGAAACTAAGGAAGATTAAATATATTAAATACTCTAAGAAGTTCTGTGGGAGAGGAATTTTTAAACTTTGTTTAATCTAAATCTTAGTGACCTCAGAGTTCTTTTCATGCAATTACTTGCCGGTTTTAATCTTGTTCCCTTTGAATTATAGAGCCCATATTTAAATACAAGATTCTAGATGTTATCTGAGCAGGCAAGATAATAGTAAAGTTATGTGATTTCTTTTTTTTTGCAGTTCATATTCTGTATTTTTTGCTTGAATCAGTGCGTCATGTTTTCATTGTCTTCTGCAATATCCAGGCACTTGGGTGACAAGTCAGTATGATGCAGCAGCAACTGAAGGAGCTGATTTTGGTTTTTCTAAGCCCATTTGGGAACTGCAACTCATGTTTGGAAACTTTAGGTGTGACTTATTTACCACTGTAATTAAAGACCTGTTGGTTTTGATTCATTTCTTACCCACTATATATTTCAACTATTGTCAACATGTCATATTATTTATGGTGTTTGGACACATGTCACTTCCTAATTTGATAAAACCTACTCTTTAATCTTCACCTGAAACCTGGATTAATGTGTTCAGTAGTATAAAGGAAGACAGTCTGGCATTTGGTAGAAACCATTCCCCTAAATGTTTTATCTTGTAATTGGCACATACGGATTGTACATGTTTCACAGGTATGGTTGATTTTTTTGATACATGTGTCTAGTGCACAATAATCAGATTAGGGTAATTAGCATTTTTTATCATCTGAAAAACCAGTTTTTTCTGTTGGGAACATTCAAAATCCTCTTTTCTAAATATTTAGAGATATATACTGTATCTGTAAAGCTATATTCACCCTACTGTGTTATAAAACACTAGAACTTATTCCTCCTTTCTAACTGTATTTTGAGATTTATTATCAAATGCAGGATTTCATTCCTTTCCTTGTGGAACTAGTACTCCATCGTGTGTGTATATGTACCCTGTTTTCTTTATTCATCCATTCATTACCTGAAGGACACTTAGATCGTTTGCATCTCTCCTACTTTGAAAATGTTGCGATAAATATGAGAGTGCCCGTGTGTCTTCCACGTACTCACTTCCTTTCTTTGGGTACGTTGTAAGCAGTAGTGGAACTGCTTCTGTTCGCAGTTTGTCTGAGGAACCTCTGCACTGTTTTCCATAATAATTGCACTAATTTACATCCCACCAGCAGTGTGTCAGTGTTCACTTTCCTGCACGCCCTCATCAGCTCTTGCTGTCTTTTGTCTTTGTGGTGATAGACATTCTAACTAAGCTTAGGCGATGTCTCATTGTCGTCTTGGTGAACAGTTCCCTAGTGGTTAGTAATGTTGAAAGTGATGTCCTTGTTCTTCAGTTTAGCCTTTGAAAGTTGAGTTGGTACAGTTTTGTGATCATGCTGTGACAAAATAAATGGAAACAATCCTTTCTACATTTATTGAGCACCTACTGTGTGCAGGCATAGAGTACTGTTCTAGGTTCCATGATACAGCTATGGCAAATGGAAATGACAAATTTCTTGCCCTTGAGAAGCTTACATTGTAAGCTAGAGAGAAAAATCTCAAATATTCCCATTTTATGTAGCAAGTTCTCTGAAAGAAGCACTATACCAGTGGGATGGAAAGTGAGGGAAATATTTTACATTGTAGAAGTTGCATTAGTTTTCTGTTGCTGTGTAAAAAATTACCACACACTTAGTGAATTAAATCAGCACCTACCTGTCATCTCACAGTGTCTCTAGGTCAGCAGTGTGGGCACAGCTTAGCAGGGCTCCTGCCTTATCCTCTCAGCAGGCTGAGATTTTGGCTCACTCTGCTGGAGTTTGAGATCCTCTTCCAAGTTCACTTGGGTGGGTGGCAAAATTTAGCTCCTCACAGTTGTAGCCTGAGGCCCTCAGTTCCTCGTGCCAGCCGGCTCGCCCTCCTAGACAGTTCCACAGGCCTGCTTATTATGGGGACAGCAGGCTTCTCTGCCTTAATCTTTCTGTTAAAGTTTGTTTTTAAAGCTAGTCTCACCTAGCATATGGTCCTTTATATTTAATTCAAAAGTAAGTGATTTAGAATCTTACATCTGCAAATTCCCTTTACCTTTGTCCTGTAATAGAATTTCATCCCAAGAGTGACTCTGTTCGTACTCAGGGGAGAGCATTACTCAGGGCATGCACACCCGGGACAGGACTGTGAGAGTGGTCCCAGAGTTCCCCCTACAGTGGAAAGCCTCTTTAAATAAAGCAATGTTGGAGCGCATGGACCCTAATGGAAATGAGGATTCAGCCATAAGACAGGGCAAAGAGCAATCGCAGTGGTTCATTTCAGCAAACATAAGCAGTTCTAAAAATAGCCAAGAAACCAGTGTAGGCAGAATGGTAAGGGATAAGTTCAGAGCTGTGATGGAAGGGCCTAATCATGTGGGGCTCTGCAGTTTGTGGTGAAGACTTTGGCTTTTCACTGTTAGAGGGTGGGAAGTTGTTGGCAGCTGGTCAATAGAATGGTATGATCTGAGTTAAGTCTTAAAACGAGCATAGCATTTGCTTCGTAGAGAATATGGAGACCATACACAGTGGCAGGGGGAGTCCTTGATGGATGACTACAGTGACTCTGAGTGATGACTGACTTGGCATTAGGTTGGGGACCAATGGAGATGGTAAACAGTTTTTGTGTCAAGGAGCAACACTTAAAATTTAGCCAAGGTTTTGGACTGAAAATACGGATTAGTGCAATTACTATTCCTGAGATAAGCAAGAAAGCAGGGGATACAGAGTAGAACAGAATCAAGAATTTCACTTTGGTCATGTTGGGTTGGAGCCATTTCTGTGGAGATGTCAAGTAGGCATTTGGATGCAGGGTTTCAAAGATATCTGAGCTAGACATGTAAACTTGAGGACTGTTAGTGAATATGGCATTTGGTGCTGTGAGATTAGATGCCTCATGGAGGGAGGAAGGAGTGAAGGCAGGGCAGAGGGCTGGTGCACACATGAGCAGGTGCTCACAGACAGAGGAAGAGGCTGGGAGGGCTGGAGGGCTAGGAATTCCTGGTACAAGACAAGGAGGACAAATGATAGCTCAATGAAAATATAGGGAACAACAAAAATTTTTAAAAAGCATGTTTATAAGTTAATGAGAATCAACCAGGACACGAGAGAGGGCAGTACAAGATTGGTGTTTCTCAATGCGTGAGCAGGGGAAGCCAGGCACCCACTTAGACGTCAGCCTTGCAGAGGTGGGTGGAGAGTGCGTGTGGTGGCACTGCAGCCGCCAGGGGGAAGCAGCAGAGGATGCAGGATAGAGGTGCAAGGACATTGGTAGATTCAGCGTAAGCTGTGAAGTCTTCCGTTGTTTCTGTTTTCTCAGTAAAATAAAAGGTGTCATCACTTGAGAGCAAGGAAGGAAAAGAAGTCATTGGAATTTTGAGAAAAGAGGAAAATAGGTATGTAGGAGAGCAAGAAGGTAAATTGATACAGAGGTGTGGTGAGATTAACACTGAGTACTTAAGTTTCCTGTAAGTGTCCTTGAAGTGGACATTGTCTTAATGTCCTAGAAAGTCTGTGTGTGTCTGTGTGTGTATCTGTGGTTATAACCTAAATGGAAACACATTTTTAGATATTCATAATGATTCTCTGAGCCCCAGTTTGAGGGGTCGTGTTTAAGACATGAGGATGGGTTATCGAATTGCCATCCAAAGAGTCTCTTGTGTGCAGGGTGGCAGTCACCACCGGTATCGCTTCATAGGCACAGCTTCACCCCCTCACAACTTTCAAAGCCATAAGCTCTTTGAGAACCAGATACCTGCTGTGCAGTGTTGATCCCTACCATGCAATTTCTGCATGCTCTCCTTCTCCATCTGAAATTTATTCTAGGTCTTTCAATCTCTTCTGGGCTCAAACAACTGACTCCTGCGTTAACCTGTGTGGTAGGAAGCTAGAAGGCTATTCTCAGCCAGGTTACAGATTTAAAACAAACCCAGACCCTTTTGGGTAGCATTTGCATTCGATTCTATTACCGTGTTAAGGTTCTGGTGTATCTGTATGTGTAATTACATACACACACAAACACAACTCTGTGTGTGTCAGCTCTCCGTCACTGTGACAGAAGGCCTGAGGCAAGCATTGTAAGGGAGGAAGGTTTGTTTTGGCTCATGGCTTCAAAGACTTTAGCCTATGGTTAGTGGGCTCTGTTGTTTCTAGGCCTGGCAGGACCACTTCTTTCCTCACTGTGTCTGCCCCACCCCTTCTTCACCATCTTCCTTCTGTGAGTAGGAAGCCGTGAAATAGTTTACTTGGGAAAATGTTGCATTGCACACAGGATGAATACATAGAGGCTATAGGCAGTGTAAGTCTGTATCACACATTCATTGCTGGGCATCATAAAAGGCTAAGGAGGCAAACGGCTAATTCCTTCCTTGAAAAAATGTGTTACTGCTTGAATTTGCTTTTAAAACTGACGTGTTATCTATAAGATTGAAAAAAATAGATTTAAACAGTAGGTCTCAACGTTAAACAAAGGAGAGAGTTAGAATGTTGATTTTTCTTTTTTCTTGCATGTACTTTGCAAATGTTCTTCTATCCATTACGTATATGATAATGTCACCTATGACATCAAAAACTGCGTATCATAAAGTCAGTTACAAGATAAGGAAATATTCCTAAATGTATCTCTGGAGGCAAATACCAAGTGGACCACCTTGTAATTTACACACTGTGATAAAATTGCTGGCTTGAGGCAAGTGCTATATAAGTATTTTGCCATTAGTGTATTTTTCACAAGATAAAAATAGTCACACATTTGACCTTAAATGTGTGCTTCTTAGAATCAGGCCACTGACTTGCAAAAATGAAGATGACTTGGAAAACACTTAGCTGTGTGCTAATCCCTTTGTACTGATGCTGCCCAGAATTTGACAGCTTCGCACTATGGACTGCATTTTCAGCTTTGCTTCAGGCGGCCACAAAGATTGTCACACTCAGATCCACGGCAGTTATGGGTAGGCCAGTCGCTGCACTTGTAATGAACTGGCCTTGTTGTTGTGTAACAGCATTGTTAGACCTTGATGGGCTGGTTAACGACTGGGGTGAACATGTGGCTTTCTTACTCAGGGAAAATGATCTCTGCCGTTCGATTATATAACAGAAATCCTTCATCGTAATAATCATTGCTTAATTTGACTTACTACTTCAATTTCTGTATTAAATGGTACACTGTAGAGAATAGATTTAGTAAATTGTGATTTCATAAAGAAAGCTAAATCTGTTCAAATAAAGTTGATCACTATTTTAGCATTCCTGTGCCTTAATTTTAATTCCATCATATCGTTATGCAGGAAGAATTAGAATTTTTAAACTATTCTCCAGCCTGTAAAATAGGGTTAATTGTATAATTCTTCCTAATCAAGTGGCTAAGAGGCTTGATTAGTTTTTCCCCTGAAAAGGTTAAAAGGCGTAGGCATAACACTCAATTGTGCGGAGCTTTTTAGTACAAGTTCTTCTCTTCTCCCCTTCAACAAACTACTAATTTGCTGCTTTCTTTGTGCAAGGCTTTGTTCAAAATCCAAAATGAATAGGAGAAGGTTTCTGCACTCCAAGAGCTTACCATGTAAGTGGAGAGATCAGGTCCCACACAAATGACTCTAATACAAGGTAGAAATGATAAATGCAATAAGAAGACAGATAAAACGAAGAGCTATGGGTAGTTATAGGAAGGTAAGAGCCGTTTTGTCTGGATGTTATCTTTGGTTTGCTTGTTTCCATAGTAACAAGTGTTTATGTTTTTCAGTAACCACGTTTTGAGAAGAGTAATGGGTAGGGGGAGTCCAGGGGCAGTTTCAGGCTGTGGACTCTGGTGAGGTGCTCTGACATGACCATGTTTTTGTTCAGTAGAGCAGTATGTATTATTATGTGCCCTACTATTAGAAATATAGTTCTTTAGTCTGAAAAATATTTGGCATTTTACTTAGAACTTTTTGGATGTTCTCTTTTGATTATTTGCTTTCATTTAAAAATTGGAGTAATTGCTGTACATCTGGTGTCTATTGTGAGTGGCATCCTTCAAAAGATAAAGTACCTACTGTGTACCAGACACCATGATAAGCATGTTATATGCTTTGTCCTGTTAATCATAAAGCACTAGAACATCAGTACTATTGTTACTGACATTTCACAAGTGAAGAGTTGAAGGTCAAAGTTATGCAGTAATTCATTCAACACTGTAAAGCCAGGGAAAAGCAGAAATGGGCCTTGAATCTACTTCTTTTTAACATGTTAGTCATTGATTTTTTCCGTTTGACCCTATGGCCTTTATTCAGTTCCTACGTCAAGGCAATAAGAAATGTGTGTACTTTTAGGGCTTTTCTATATTAACTTGTCTTCTTATTACTGTTTCATATAAATATCTGTAACCATGTTTCCTGGTAAACTCATTAAATATTGTGACAAGAATGCCTGAAAATATTTTCTTGGAGGAGACCGTAAGTGGATGATTCAAGTAGCAACTGCATTTGCGGTGTTATGTAATGTCGAAAGCATTATCACAGCACTTGCCTGATGTAATTTTCCCCCTCGTCCTACATTTGCTGCCAACAGAGAAAAAAGAAAGGTTGGAGATGTTAGGCGGGTTTCCTATAGGCTCAGTGCTAATTGCCTCGGCTGGCAAGCACCTGCGTTTCCTGATGCCGATCCAGGGTTATTGATGGTGTGGTACAGGGAAAGAATGTTCACGTACTTCATGGAACATAGTGAGGGATGCTGCCTTTTATAAATAGAAAGTTCACCCAGTAATATATGGGGAGGAAAAGAGGATGGTTAAACACCACTTCTTTTGAGGTAATGTCATTTTTTTCAAATGAGAAGACATTGTGAATGCAAATGCAGTCAGTTATAGGTGATGTATGGAGCCCTCTAAAGGTATCATTAGTTCTTTATTTTCATGTCAAATATCATTTTAGAATCATAGAAAATCAAAAGTAAAAGATAAAAAGGAACAGGAAATAAGATCATTCAGACTCTCTGCACCATAGGTAAATCATTAAATCATTGTTACCCTCTTGAAAAGAATCTTCTAGATTTTTATCTATATCTGTGTTAAATAGACCTTAAATTTTAAATATGCTCTTCCTTAAACGTTTTCATATAAAACAGCATATAGAGTCTGCTTTGTAGTATGTCTTAGATATCTTTTCACAGCAATGAATATGAATCTGTAGCTTTCTCTTTAATGACTGCTTTAGTATTTGATGGAATGTGCCAGAATATATTACCTAAAAGGTGTGAGGTGATGGTATAGCTCAGGGGTAGATAATTTTCCCAGAATGTGTGAGGGTCTGGATTCAGTCCCTAGCACAGTGAGGGAATAAAAATGTTCTAGGATATTTAGGGAGTTCCAAGTATTTCATTGTTGCAGCGTATACAAACTTAGACTATTCAAAAATGGTGTTTTGGGACCTTCCCAGTAGAAAATACCTATTAGCGCTAAATTTTGCCCTTCCTGAAATGCCGTTAGACCTTGCAAACTGTGAAGATGGATAACGGAGGAAAGCAGCCCAGCGCCCACACACACTGGGATTCTGAGGGGCTGGTTGTGAGTCCTGGGTCAGCAGAGGCTGTCTGCTTCCCTGCTTTCTTACTCTGATGGCTGAGTTTTCTTAGAGTGTGATTGTATCAAAGGCCTTGCATTAGAAAGCTGTGAAAGTCAGTGGTTGCTGAGTTGGCATCTTGCTTGCCAATAGTAGAACACAAAGATAGGGTTCCATCTGGATATTTTTCGTTTGGGTTCTTCCTGCTAATAAATATTTCAGAAGAAATCCTTCACTGGTTGCTCACTGTGAGCCCCAGGGGTGAGCCGGAATGACATACGGGAGCCGGACAGTTGGAGGAGATGAGAGACTGGCTTTGTGTTTCTGGAGCCTCATGAAATGTTCCATACCTGACAGCCCTTTAATAAGTGTGCATTACACAAACTCCAGCTGAGTGGTTCTTTTTTTTTTTTTTGGTCTTCTTGAGACAGGGTCTTGCTATGCAGTTCAAGCTGGCCTTGACCTCACTTTGTAGCCCAGGCTGGTCTCGAACCTGGAACAATCCTCCTGCCTCAGTCTCCTGAGTGCTGGGATTACAGGCATGTGCCACCACACCCGGTGATCAGTTAAATGGTTCTTAACAAAGGCACAGTTCATGAACTTTTTATATTAAGATGTCCAACAGGAAATTCTTTTCGGGCGAGGCAGCTCTTTTTTTTTTTTTCATGCTATGGGAAAATGCCTAAAACTCCTTCTTTGCTAGATTTCATCAGTAAAATTTTCCAAGCAAATTAATACTTAAGGCATACCCTGTATATTTTGTTCTCTTAAATACTTTGCCTTTGAAGCAAGCATGGATTCTGCTGCAAGCATGGTGTGGCAGAGGTGGTAAAGAAGCCATGCTACATGTGGCCTTCCCTGGAGCACTCTGCTCTTCCTATACGCCAGCTGGGACTGGTGCCCTGGGCTCCTCGCCAGTGTCTGCTCTATCTATCTCTGAGTCTTAAGTCTCAGTGTGCACATTTTTTATAGTGCCAGTGTGGTGGGCTTCTTTCCCCAGACCCTCGGCAGAATGTTCCCTAGTTAACAAAATCTGCCTCACCCTCCCTTATTCCATTGAGAGGGCAGTGGAGCCAGACACCTGCAAGCAGTTAAAAACCAGAAGCTGGCACATCTCTCTGGCGCTTGCCCCTGCTGTAGCTGTGACACAGAGCGTTGACAGGGAGAACTTGTCTGATGGTAGGGGAGTGGGGTGCATGATGCAGTGTCAGTCTCAGTACCAGGGACTGAACAACGGCAGCCCTAAGAGTAGAGCAGCTGGGCAGACTCCTTGCTGTCCTCTCATCTTAAGTTTACTACTCTGTGACTGGCCACTGCGCGTGCACAGCCAGCCAACGGGCCACCTACTTATGAGACTCACACATCTTCTATGAACTCTGGCTTCTTTCTTGTAGGTCTTTCAATGTTATTGCACTGATAAGCACAAAGGAAAAAAAAACCTTAAAAGTAGTGGGTACCTTAAAAGCTTTGGTGGCATTTAAGTCAGTGTTAATTACCTGATTCCTTGTCTGATAGCAGCCTAAAGTTTTAGCAAATGCCTTAGTATTTTAAGTTACCCTTTCTGCTGCGCCACAGAGCCTGTCTCCTTTCTCCCTTTTTATATTCCACCTTTTCTAGCTCCTGATGCAGTAACCTGCTGCTCTTAGCATTCTAAAAATTCTCCTCTCCAGTTTTATCAGGGAAGGTTGTCTCTTAGGACTTGGCCTCTTGATCAGAGCTGAATAATTCCAAGGACTGTTTGCAAAGTTATTTCAGTTTTCAGTTACAATATCCCTGGAGATAATGAATGGTAAGATTTCTTCCTCAAATGTTGAATCTTGGAAAGGTAACAAGCATATTTCACTTTGGGGACTTTCTTTGCATTAACTTTTCTTTCCCCATTGAAACTAGACTTCCTGGAATATAATTTCAACTTTATTTTGCAGTCCCAAAGTACCAGAAAACCTTGTACTCCTTGCTGAAGTCCATCAGTTGTTAACTGGTTATGTTGTGGGAAATCCGTGTAGCCCAGTGAATTTCATTGGTTTGTATAGTTTGCCATCACTGACATAAAAAGTTATTGTGAACTTGTTTGATACAACAAAAGGACACAAATTGATTATTTTTTAGTTTTGGAGGTCACAGATTCATCATGAGTCTCACTGGGTTAAAATCAAGGTGTCAGCAGGGCTGTGTTCCTTCTAGAGCCTGGGGGAGGGACAGTCTTTTTCCTTGCCTTTTCCAGCTGCTAGAAGCTGCTGCTGTGTTTCTTGGCTTCTGGCTCTCTTCTTCCAACTAGAAAACCTGAAACTTAACGTCTCTCTGAGCCATCTTTGGTCATTGCATCTCTTTCTCTGCCCACCAGGAGGAAACTTTTTCTGCTTTTGCTGACTTATGTGATTAGAATGGATCTTTCTGGACAGTCCAAGAGAACCTCCCATCTCAAGGTCTCTAACCACCAAGTCTTATTTGCCACAGAAGTTAACATACGTACAGGCTCCTGAGCTTTATCTGTAGACACATTTGAGGGGGCAGTGTTCTGACAGTAGAGGAAGATTTTAAGGAGCTCTGCTCAGTTCATGGTATGGAGTTTACTTTTGTGGTGCTTTCTTTCTGGCTCCACATTCCATATTTTTAAAAAGGCTGATGCAGTGATGTCTTACTTTTGTTGCTGAGACAAAATACCTGATACCCACAATTAAAAGAGGAAAGTTTTAATTAGCTATTTAGTTTACAAACTCTAGTTTATAGAGGTTTCTGTTCATAATTGGCAACAAGAGAGGCGGGGAGAGGCACTTTCTGTCCCTTACATTGTATGCAGGCTACCTGCCCTAGGGCGGGTGTAGCTCTCACACCCTTAATCCCAGCATTGGACCAGGAATCAATCACAAATTCTAGATTTAGCCACCTCCAGAAGCCTCCTCCCATGACGACATGAGGCTTTGGGACTACATCCAGACACAAACTGTAACAAGTGCCTACCTCATTCTTAACATTCAGGACATCTTGTAGTTGAGCAGTAAACTTTCAAGACCTTGAATTATCATTACAGAACAACTGTAGGCTGCCAAGTGTTACAAAGCAGATAGACATGTGTATAGTATGACTTTCTGTGTTTGTAATGTATCAGAGACAACCTATGGAAATATACAGTTCCCTGTCCTATCCCTTTTAAAAGATGAGAGGGGCTGTGTAAAAGCACAAGGTAGTTTGTGGAGGTGTGCTTTGCTGCGTTGTCTCAGGGGCAGAGGGCCAGATCCACTGCTCCCAGGTAACCCCTCATTTAGAATTTAATGCCTGGTGTGCATGTGGAGTTTCCTCAGTCTTTCACTACAATAAACAATGCAGCTGATCATTTCCTGAGGAAGAATGTGAACACATACACAGAACAAGGAATTGCAAGTTTTTATTTGATACCTGGATTAGTGATTGTTACAGATAGCATTTATCCCTACAAACCAGTTCAGGGCAATGTGTTAAAGGCCCATCGCCTCGTTTGTTTTATTTCTAAAACTGTTGTGCAATAGATACTAATATTATTCGTATTTATAGATAAAATAATTGAAAGCTCAGAAGTTAGTATTCTAGCCTTGAGAGTCACACTCTGTTTAATGTTTGTGGACAGGAATTCTGACTTGTGTTATCTGATCCTGGAGGGTCCTTATTTAAACACTGCCCTTTATAGCTTGCAAAGAAAGAAAAGTCCAGAAAGATGGATTGATAAAGACTAGGTTATGAATTTTATGCTGTGGAATAAAAATAATAATAAGTAATAAGAGTAAGAAAAATATTTTAGAGACCACATGATAAAAGAAACATCAGGGCTTTTGCACACTTAGAAATAGCTTATTTTCCTGCTTCCACTTCTGTCATTATCCAAAGTTGGCCATGGGTTCCAGGTATGACATAATGGTGAGGAGGGAACTGCTTAATGCAGGGGGTTGGCACCTTCTGTGCTTCACTCTCCTGGTTCCCGAGTCTTCTGTGTGCCTCTTTCACAGTTTTGCTTTGTGTGTGACTGACAGTTCAGAGAAGATGTGAGCAAGGGCCTAATGCCTTAAAGTATACCCAGTGACCACTATTGTGAGGGCTGTTGCTGGTCATTCCATTTGCAAATAGCATGGGATGTCATTAGACTGTTGCTTCAGTTGTCCATGCTTAGTTCTGGTGTCCTGTGGAGGTGGGTATGTGAGTAAAGGAAGCCCTAGAGTCAAGTCCCTTGGGAAGCATTACCCAAGTAGTGGTTGACAGCAATCCATGCCTGGACGTGGTGCCAAACTTGGGTACTAGTGGCTGCTAGTCAGGCAGTGGGAAGGCTAGAAGGACGAGTGGGGAATATCGAGTGTCAGCAACAAAGGAGTCCTGAAGAGCAAAGCAGGAGCCATTTGTTAGAAGGCACAGGCAGCGTGGATAGTGTTTTCTAGCAGGTTTCGTTTACCTGGAAATGGACTCTGAGAAGTGGCCAAGCTTGGTCCAATGTTTATAAAAAAGATAAAGAACATTAATATACCTGAATTTGAAAAGTATGGGCTGAGGAAAAGGTAGAAAACATCCACTGTATGTAAAGGAACTGTGGTGGAATAAAAACCCATCGCTTGATAAGGATCTCAATCTGAATGTGGCTGCATCAAGTTAACTAGAGATTGTCTTTTGGACATCCAGTGCTAGGTGTGTGGAAGTCAGACTATTACACAAATGTAAGCACTACTCTTAAAATTTTCTTAGGAAATAAAATTTCACAGTCTCTTGGTAATCTGCATAACTCACTGAATTCCCCCAGTGAGTTTAAGCAGGTAACTTTTATTTCTAAAGGAAAATACAACCTTTGGCAGAGTTTTCAATGAATTTGGATATTGGGATCTGTAGTGTACCTGCCCACAAACTGCTTCTGTAAGTCCTCTTCAAAACCCATTTGCTCCATGTGTATTGCAGAGGTGTATCTCTTTTTAGAACAAAAGCATGGAAAAGCTTCTGGCCCAGCTCAAAAAAACCCACTTTCTGTGAGACAGAGTGCACTGGGCATTCCTCCACACCCTTATGGCCCTTCATCTGCGCCAGGCGGGTGAGTCAGAGTGCATCTCAGTGGGTGCTTCACGATGGCTCCTTCGGGCCCTACGTGGGACAGCTGCCATCATGCCAGCTGTTTGCCTTTGTTACCTTAATTGAGAACCTCTGGGATTCCATGAAATCAAAGCCTCCACAAGTTTGTCGGAGCTGGTTCTGTGGTTTCTGTGGAGGAGAAGATGGAAGGTCAGCTCAGTCAAACATTTGCTGATGGGGCTTTCAGCCTCAATCCACGCCCTTTGGAAGGTTTGATTGCACCCTTTCGCTCCCTTCCCTGAAAGCTAAGGCTTTCTCTGAGAATGTTCACATGAAGTATTAGTCCTCTCAAAGGCTCAGAATGGATGTTTATTAGCACAGCAAGGGCTGTACTGCTTTAAACTCTCACATTGTAAATCACACCAAGGACCCTAGTCAGATTGGCCTCTTGACTGCATTCGCCTAACTGCTGTTGCTGGGAAATGTGTGTTTACTTACTTTTAGCGTTATCCAAGTAGCGGAGAAGACTTCTGTTTCTCAGACTGTTCTGTCTTTCCCACCTATCCAGTCCTGGAAGGTCAAAGAAAAAATGAAGAAATTACAGAATCAGGGTTAAAGGATATGTAAGAACCCTTCTGTACTCTTTTTTAATCAGTTTATTGAACAGTCTATACTTCCTGGGGTTAAAAAACAAAAGTTTTATTTCTCCTTAGTCACTGCCTTCAAGAGAGCTCTGCTGAAGCTTCCTTTTGCTCTTTCATCTTCTAATGGCGTCTTGGGCATCAGGCCACACTTTTCCATCCCTTAGGATATAAGGAAGTTGAGTCTGGTCTGAACTTGCACTCTGTGTTCACTGTAGCCTTTATCGTCTCCCCTCACCCACTTGCTGCATCTACCTGCACAGGCACAAAGCTCTTCCATCCCTTCCCCCCACGCTTTCTGGGTGGATTCTCTTCTTGGTTGTTACTGCTTCACTGTGCCTAAGTGGCTGGCGTCCAAAGGCCGGGTGTGCCTGTGGGCCCGAGGTGGGAGCCCCAGAAGATGCTAGACCAGCTCTGCTTCTTCCCTTCTCCTGCGGAGGTAGCTGTGCTCCTCTGCGGTGGTCTCGTGGCAAGTTGGCTTGAGTGTGTCCATTCTAGGAAGTTCCTGGGCCACCCAAGCTGTGGGAGTGCATGTGCCTAGGGCTGCTGCTTCTCTGCACCCCGCTGTCTCTTGCAGTTTCTTTTCTTTGCTTGGGTGGTTAGGCCTAGGGAGGAGTCTGCTCCTTAAGTAGGAACCCATTTGGGGATTGAAATGCCAGCTTCCCCTCCTTGCTGGCACCGTCTGATCTGTAGAGTGACACTCAGGGACACAGCAGTTGGGTTATACCATAGTTAATCATCACAGGCTGGCAGTGAGGAGCCCTAGCACACTCCTTGGACTGCTCATTCAGGACGACAGTGCTGTCATTCTACAAACCTCCCCCTCATACTTTCTTTATGTAGGTGGTTAGGGAGCGAGTCAGACATCTTGACTAAGGCTGACATAGCCATTTTAGTCAGTAACTCACAAGCTTTGAAAGAATGCTGCCCCCAAATAGTTGTAGTACTCTTTAGAATATGGGGTACCTGACTCCTGGTTGTCTTTGATTCAGCATTCTAGGAACCACTTCTGGGGCAATGGGAAAAGGTTTGGCATCGAGTGGCATAGTCATTTGTACATGGCACTTTTGGACAACGACCCTGGGAAAATGGTGAAATATACACCTTGGTCTGTGTGGTTCCTCCTACACTTTATTTTAAGAAAATAAAGATAAAGACATAGAAAATACTAAACATACCGAATAGCTTCTATAATATAACACACAATGACTCGGGTAAATATAATTGAGAGTGGTGGCGGGCTTTGTGGGTGTCAGTGTGGCCTGGAGGAGCCACCGTCTGGCCTGCTGTGGAGGGTGTGGGGCGGTGGCCCTGGAGGTGGCTGTTTCTGTCCTCCCTGGTGCCTTTCCCTTGCTGTGTGGGTCTAGCTGTGTCCTGTGAGATAAGAGGAAGAAAACACCTGGGATGAGGAAGAAGTTACAAAAATCACCAACACACAGTTTTAGGATTATCTTTATTTTTTGCCCCTGGGCTAATTTTGAAATAGCTTCATTATACTCCTGCTTATAGTGTTTTTTTTTTTTTTTTTTTTTTTTTTTTGTCTGTCATAGTTTCTAAGACCCAAGTGAGAACAGGCTAAATATTCCTCATCTGAAATATTTCAAATAAGAAATGTTTGGATTTCAGAGTTTTTCTGAGTTTTGGGGGGATATTAACATGCATTCAATGAAGTAAGTCCAAACATAAAATTCATTTATGTTTCATACATACCTGACATACATAGTCTGCAGGTAATGTTATACGATATTTCTGTGCACTTGTGCTTTGACCCTAACCCATCTCATGGTGTCAGATGTGGAATTTCTGTCTCTGATACTGTGTGGGTGCTCAGAAAGTTTCAGACTTTGGAGTATCTTGGGTTTCAGATTTTCAGGTTAGGGATGCTCAACGTATCAGTGGTTTTGAAAAAAATTATGCATTTATCCTTACCTTCCCATCCCTTTGCACTACTGAGGGTTGAACCCCGGTCTGCATACATACTAACCAGGTGCTGTAGCACTGAGCCACGTCCCAGCCCTTTCTTTAAAAATTTTCTTTTGAGACAGGGTCTTGCTACGTTGCCCAGGCTGCCTGTGAATTTGGAACCCTCCTGCCTCAGCCTCTAGTAGTTGGGGTTAGAGGCATGTGCCACTGAACCTACCATGCCTTTGCTTGTGAAATACTCTGTAGAAGCTGTAAGAAGTTTTCTCTTTACTGAATACTTTCTTTTCCTCTTCTCAGCTAACAAGGTGACTTTAGTGTGGTATTTTGTATATTTTCTTGAAAGGTCTTCCTATATGTTTCTTCTTAAATATATCTTCTTATATATTTTGCTTATATTGATTGGAATGGAGGAGTAAAAGTGGGCCTGCTGGGACTGACACATGGCGTATTTCAGATATGGTTGGTGGTTCATCCTGTGCCCTTCAACCCTGTCACTCTTCTTCCCAGTGTGTTCTGCGGCCTGGATGTGAAATGCTCACAGCCCCTCCTCCTCCAGAAAGCTCTCCGTGGTTTCGCTGGATTTGCAGCCTCAGCCCTGGTCCGGCGCCACCCACCACAGCACCCTTGTATCTTTCTAAGTGACTGGTCTTTGTCTACTACTTTTCTGTCAGAGAATTTATTAGAGGCTGCTCTTTCAGTGTTAGCATCTTTTGCATAAATAGCCTTTGGGTCGTATTCCAGTATTTTATCAAGATGACTTTAAGGACAAATCAGTGGATGCTCAGTAGCCTGTTGTAGGCTGCAAGCGACTTTATGTCACTCAGTAAATCACCATGTTTAAGGGCTCTGACCTTATCCCGGTGGCCGTGGATGTCAGGGTGCAGATTGAGCAGTAAGGAAAGGGCGCGTGCGTGTTTTCCACGCTGCTCTCTATTATTAGTGTCAAAACTATAGAAAGGCACGTGAAGTCTAAGGTTTCCGGAAAGGGCGGTTATCTTTGTTGTTAAACAAGAGCCCCTTTGATGTACTACTCAGCGGTGTTGCAGGGACCTTTCCCTGTCACCCAAAAGTCGGCTTTGTCACTGACTTATGTCCCTGCATGGCTTGGAAGAAAGGAGCTATGTAAAGCATTTTAACGTATTTCAGAGACAAACAAGAATCTTCAAGCAACCTCTCAGAGAGGAGAATAATTGTTTTCATAAAATACTGTTGTGTCTCTGATTTGAGAGTTTGCTTTCCACTAACTAAATCCTCACAATGATGCCCGTTTCTATGATTGTTCTGATATAAAAAATTGAGTGTGGGGAATTATTTCATATAAGAAATGTAAGAAATCTCATGTGAGACTTCTGTAGTGGATAATCTTCAGCTTCGTGAGCACAAATAAAAAAATGAAAATTAAAATCCTCTTTTTAAAAAATAAGTGTATATAACAATGCTGCTCAAAGTGCGGGGTCAGAAGTGCAGCCCTCACAGAGCAGTGTGCCAGTGACTGACAGCAGCGAGAAAGCAGGGCGAGGGCCAGAGGAGGACGCCGGCTATGCTTGCAGCAGCCCGCGTCCTTGTCAGAGGCCACAAGCTGGGCCTGTCTTGTGCTTCTGACTCACTCCTGGCACGCTGTACTCTTTCCTGCCCCGTGCCCCCTCCTGCAGGGGAAGTCTGCAGAGAACCTTCACCCTCCCATTGCTTTTGTGTTTTAGGGTTTAAAAGCAGCTGCAACATGATTTAATCAAGCGGGGAAATACTGTTTAGCTACTTTACCAGGGTTGTTTGTTTGCCTTTTCTTCTGTGGATACACACTTAATTGTTCCTGTTGCTGTGGTTCCTAGTATTTATTTTCAATTAAAAAGTTAGGAATCATCAGCCGCCAAATTAGACTTGCCTCTATTAGTTATTGCTGAGGTTCGTTTTATGTTTGTTATCAGTGACTAATAAATAGAACTCAGAATAATTAATTCCGTTTGTTCAATAAACATTTTGTTTAAGCTCTCACCATATGTCAGACATTGTTTGGGAGGTACAAAAAGTGAATAAAACAGGTTAAATGATAAGGAAATGAACCCTGGCTTCTGGGATAAGGCAGCCTTTGGTTTTGTGTTTGTGGTCCGCAGTCTGTAGTTGAAGATTGAGGGGAGTAGAGCATTGGGGTTGGGGATCAAAAAGGTAATAGTTCTTAGCCCTGGGGGGATGATTATGGTTTAAAAGTCAGATTAAAGCTGTATAGTTAGCTCTTCCCTCTGTGCAAGTGCAGGTTTGGCATTTATATAGCATTTCACACACAGTCCAGGTAGGTTTAATGATCCTTAGAAATCTGGTACCCAGTTCACAACGCTCTTAAATTAGAAGGAATCCAGCTAGAGCTAAGAACCTTGAAATTTGTTATTGTTACATTGTAACATTTGCCTTTGAACCATTGACCAGACTCACTGTATAAACTATGTAGCAAAGTAACTGTTGTGAAGAGGAATGTTGCTTCTCCCTGCAGAAGTGTAGGTTGTATGCAGATGATTTATAAAGTGAGAACTGATCCTCAGAGAGATGAATATATGCGGGGTGATACTGATCCAGTAGCTGAGGAGAAAATGTTAACTGCCATAAATGCTCAGAATCTGTATGCACAATCCCTATGCAGTTTTAATTTCTGCTTATTGCTCATCAAAATAATTAGATGTTTGTGGGAAATGGAACAGGAGAGGAGGTAAGACTGATTCCAGCCACTTACCAGCAAAGGAGATTTAAAAACCCTAATAAAACCCACATTGGTTGGGTTCAGCCTCCTGAATTACAGTTGTATCCCACCAACCCTTGACTTAAATTATGTTATTTTAAACCAAGCAAGAGTTACTTAACCAGAGGAGCTTTGTGATATGCATGGAAAACAGCACACAGAATGATGACCTGGGAAAGATTGATGGTATGCTCTTTGGAAATACCTGGAGGAAGGGAAGAAGTAAGCATTGATGTGAACACATGCTGTAAGGAAATGATTTCTGTCCACCTTGCCTTTTTCCAGCAAAGATTTGAGGTCCATTTAGGATATGAAAATATAAACTAAGAGATATAAAATGAAGCTAGAACAAAAATTGAGAACTGTCTTGAGCAGGGGAAAATAATTGATCTAGTCGGAACCCAACGTGATACAATTATAATCACAGAAGGAAATTCCGCTTTCAGGGAATTAGAGTTAGCAACAGGAAAATAAAGAATTGTCTGCACAGTTCTCTTCTCTTGATAAAAGTAAACTTGTAAGATTAAAAGATTACGTAGAGAAAAGCTTCTGCTTGAAACTAAATTCAAGGCGAGTTTACCTCCTTGTTCTTTCTGTAAGGAGCCTGAGGGAACATAGCAGCAAACTCAGCCTACAGTATTTTTGCAGAAGATGAAAAAATATTCTTAACTTTTCCCCCCCATTAGATTGACTCTTTTTAGAAGTGAAAGGCATGGGCTAGTTGAATTACAGCATTCAGTTGTTTCTTCAGGGCCTAATTCAGGTTCAAGTTCCACAGTGATCGACTCTGAGAGGGCCCTGTGCTTACAGCTAAGGAAATGCTTCTGGTGGGGAAAGGACAGCAGTCAGTCCAGCTCAGGAGTCCTGACGGCCACCGAAGTGCTTGTTTGCTCTTGATGGAAGGAAATTCTTGCTGGCATATGTGCAACTAGACATGTTACTATTCTCCTAGGAAAAATCAGTCTTCTGAGTTTCGAGTCACCCAGACAAAGGGGCTCCCCACTTTCAAACATGCTACAAAAAAGGATATGGGGAAAGATTATGTGGCTTGTTTGTAAAAATTTTTATTAGTGTGTGTTTGCAGTGCACAGTAATTACATTGGTCTTGGGGAATTGGTACACACAATATTGCCTCTTGATCATTTCACTCCTCCTTGCTCTCTGCCCTGCCCTTGCCACCCCCTTCGCTTTCCACAGGGTCGACCTTCCTGTTTCTTATCATCTCTTTTTTGTTTAGCTCTTCAAGTTATTTACATTTTGGGTCTCTCATACTCAAGCCTGTGATATTAGTCATCTGTGTCTGACTAACTCACTCACTATTATGGCCTCAAGACTCATCCATTTTCCTCCGAATGACTCAGATTTGCCCTTCTTTAGAGCTGGGGTTCTACGCCGCTGTTCATTATCTGTTGGTGGGCATAGAGCCTGACATCATTTTTTTTTCTGATGTTAGTGGACAGTATGGTTCTAACCAATATAATATAAAAGTGAGCTTAGCCTGATCAAAACACTTTTCAAGTAGGTGTGAACAAAGGCTTCGTCTTCCATAAACATAGACGTGTCTTTTGGAACTTTTATTATTTTTAACACTGCATTCTTAATGCCTTGTGAAGAGTTGGAAGGTTGGAAGGATTATATGGCTTTGTTTTAATTTTAGCAAATGTTTATCACAAACAGTAATAGTAGTTTTACCATGTTACTATTAAATTTGTTTTAAAAAAATGTCAAATGAGTGCCGAGCTGCTCCTAGACATGCCTGGTGAGGTGAGACCACAGACCTGCCAGACTGCTAGTGCCCAATGGCCAGTCACCACATGTGTTCAGTTCACCCTGTGTCTTCTGTGCTTTGCACATTTATGGGCACAGAGGGTTTGTTTTAAAAAGAAATGAAGCAGGTTCTTACCTTCCTGGGCATTGCATTAAATAGGTATAACACCACTAATTTTAAAACCAAGGAATTATTTAAATAGATTTAACAAAAGGAAAATTGGAAGTAGCCCCTTTGAAAGTAGAATTTGATGGGAGGATGTATGAGATATATTGTCTTGATTCCCATTATGATAAGCCTAGGAAATGTGCAACTTTATATGTTAACAGTTTCATGTATTCAAAGCGTGAGCTGCCATCACTTTATCCAATTCAGCAAGTTCTTTTTACCCACCACCTCAGTGGTGAGGTGTGGCTATATTAAGTGCCAAGAAAAAGTGACCCTTCACTTTGCAAAGACAATAGATTGACATTTATAAAAATTGTCTTAATATGGTGGGTTAAGTCTTTGATAATCCTAGATTTTAAAAATTATAAAACTTTGCTCAGTTAAACACATAAAGATGCTTTATTTTTAAGCTCTGAGCTAAATTGTATTTTCTTTTAAGTCTTTCATGTTCATTACAGGAAATTTGAAAAATACACAGTTATAAAGAACAAAATGATTATTCATTGGACCATCACTCAGGAATAAGTATGATTAACATTTTCAGAGTATTTTCTTATATTTCTTTCACTCTGCCTATGTTTTTTATTGTTCCAATTATACTTTGAATGCAATTTGTTGCCTACTCTTTACACTTAGGATTACACTGTAACTGTTTTCTTATGTCATTAAAAATTCTCTATAAACAAAGTTTCAATAGCTATATAATACAGCATCTTGTAGTTATTTTGCTGCAATTTATTTAACTATCTTTCCATCATTGGAGATTTAATTTGGTTCCAGAGTTTTGCTGTCATAAATAATACTCTAAAAACTGGCTTTATGCGGAAAATTGTCAAATTATGAATTTATTTCAGGTGGAGGTTCATAAATGTGGAAGTGGCAGGTCAAGGAGTGTAACCTTTTTCAAATTTGGGAATATATTGCCAGCAGCACTTCCAAGAGATTGTACATCAGTTTATATCCCTGTAAACAGGGAAGGAAAGTACAATAAATTATATTTTTGCCAACATTTTCTGTTTTCTGTAATCATTTTATGATATTTGCTCATTTAACTTGGTAGATTAGAAAGAAGTGATTGAATTTTGTAGCTTGTATTTCTGCTGAGCCAAATCTTGGAATACCACGGTGGCTAGAGTAGGGAAGGGCACAGAACACCTTCTGAGAGTTAGTTTCCTGCTCAGCACAATAACTCACCCTGTTGTAAAAATTAAACATATTTTAAAAAATGATATATGAATATTATATCCACTTACAGGAAAATTACTCTAAAAGAATTACTCTAAAAGAGTTATTACTCCAAAAGAATTCATACCATGTCTCAAAACGTGCCTTAGTCTAAACAGAATAAGCCTAAGGCTTTCCCTTGAAATGAAAATGTTTATTATAATAGCAGAGAAAGAAATTAGGGTATTGTGAATTTACTTGTTCTTAATGATTAGAGGTTGAAGTCCAGTGCTCATTATTTTCTCGTTAGAGTGCTCTCAGTTTATCCTTTTAATAATGAGATACTGTGGAGAAGCCTCTTCATAGCAATCTCTCTTCTCTCCTAGCTGCTCCCTCACCAGATGTAGAGTGTCTCCCCAGCCTTGCCCTGTCAGCAGGCAGGAGGAACCCTGTTATCCTGTTGCTAGGTTTCCTTACTGACTTGGAAAGCAGAAGTGGGTGTTCTGAGAACACAGT
The DNA here is from genome assembly GCA_004027595.1 of Dinomys branickii. NCBI lineage: Eukaryota > Metazoa > Chordata > Mammalia > Rodentia > Dinomyidae > Dinomys > Dinomys branickii. The sequence continues at coordinate 101,194 of PVLD010001772.1, read as the reverse complement.
GGGTGCTGCGTTTTTGCAGCTTGACCAACCAGAAATGCCTGAGTGGAAATGAATGCCGCCTTCTCCTTATAAAGGTGCAAGCCCCTTGTCTGCTCCCGAGCCTCTTATCTAATTATCTGAACAAATGCTGCGGCTCCCATCCGAGAATAATAATCCTGTTTGTAGAGAGAGTGAAGAGCTGTTGGATCGCTTCTGTTTTCTCACCTCTAGAGCCAGAGGGAAGATACACTGGATAAATTAGGCTCACTTGATGCCAAGAAGTAACCAGGAATGTGGCAATCATTTTCTTCCAAAGGCGCAAGGTTACTTGTTCCTGTGTGTGAGAGTGCCATAGTGTAACCACCTAGTAAAGGATACCAGAATGAGTGAAGGCGAAGAACCCACTTTGTGCACCCTCTTCGCCAGTTGGATCATCATATATCCATGATGGCAAGTTCTTTACCTGTACAGCCTCACAGCTCTGCAGTTTTGATGTTGTTAAAGTGGCTACTCTGATTTGGGCAAATATAACAGAAAAATATTTTGAGTTAAGCATTTTCTTGGTCAGCCCATCCTTGTCTGTTTTAATATAGGAATCTATAGAAACATTGAAATTCCTTAGTCATTTTCTATCAGTTCAGTAGTTTGATAGAGTTGACTTTTCTCTACGCTAAGCACTTACTTGCCAGATGATATTAGGGAAGTTGAAGGCTGAGAATGATGTGGCTTCTTTTTCTGCTTGTTTCATAGTGTCTTGGAAGTAGGAGTTGCAGCCAGTGATTAGGTAGAAATTTTGCAGATAAAGAAAGAGGCATTGGTAGATGAGAACTTTCTTGAAAGCATATCAAACACCTTGGTTGTACTTTAGCTTTTCACATATACAATTTCTTTCTGGCTCTGAATTCTATGATTGTTCATAAGCTCATTGCTCACAGTATGTTCCTAACTTCTCTTCCAAGTCCAGAACATTGCCTTGTGCTGAGTCTGTGTCCTCATATATCTCAGCCAAATGAGTGATTATCCCTGCTTGCTTTGTTATTAACTCACTCATCAGTGTAACATTTGTCTTCACAGATTTCAGAATGTCTACTTAATTCACTGGCCCATTATACATATTGTTGAACTTTAAATAATTACATTTGATATATATTTTATATACATTATTTTATTAGAAAAGTGAAAAAAGGTGAGAAAGAAGTGAAAATTTTTTGATTTGTTTTCAAGAACTACCCATTAGGATATTTTAGAATTGAAATAGTATAAATATTTTTATGTTAATTAATAATTATTCTAGAATTGAAAGGCACTTGTATGAAAGTGTGAGGGATCATATTTTAGATACACTAAAATGAAACAGTCTTTTATAAGAAAAGTAAGATCAACATCACAAAGAATCCTTATTTTCATCATTTGAGGTTCCTGAAGAGTAGAAATCTTTTTTCATTTATAACCAGTCAAAAGCATGAACAACCATTCTGGACACAGGAGGTTCCCAGGCCAAACGAGTCAGCAGCAGTCAACTTTGCTATGGGCTCCACGTTCTTCAAATACACAGCTGTTTGGCAGCCAGATCTGTGCTGTAGTTCATAAAAAGTCTTTCAGGTCATTTAAAAATGTTTTATTAATGACCACATCAACAGGCCGAAGGAGGAGGTCAGTATGCTGAAGCATAGATGAAAATGAGTGTCATGTTTTTTCCCTCCCAGTTGGCTCAGTAGGAGAGCCTATTAGTGCCCTAAAAAGTTATATAATTAGCATGGTACCCACTGCTTATTTGGCAACCAAACCAATACCTAATGTTCAGAATACAAAACATGGAAATGTCATCTTCATATGCTCCTTGCTGTCACTGATAGCCAAGAGCAATCCTGAGTGACAGATCCATAATAACAGTGATGATGAGCGTCACAAACAGCAGCCTGAGTTTGAGGAGTTGTTGCTTCAGGCATCCTTGAGTCCAGAGAAGCCCAGGATGGTGGAGAGTATATAATGTCAATGACATGGAAGCACCATCTGGTGCATGGGAAGAAGGCAGCCAGCAGTGCTAGCCAATCATTCATGAAGTAGTTCTGTGTCATCTTTCTCAGGGAATTCCTTGATTATGACAGACCAGAGTCTGTGGTATACTGTGTTCTTTTTCCTTCCTGCTTTCCTTTTTTTTTTTTTTTTTGTTGTGTGGGTGCAGTACTTGGGACTGAGCCTAGAGCCACTATACCACTGAGTTACATCCCCAGCTCCTTTTATTTTGAGACAAGGTCTCATTAAGTTGCCAAGGTGTCACTCAGATTTGCAATCCTCCTGCCTCAGCTTCTCAGGTTCTAGGATTACAAGATAAAGCAAAGAACAATATGAGTGATTGGAGTCAGAGGAAAAGCTGACAGCGCAAACCACATAAAGTCTTCACAGAAATAATGGCAGAAAACTTTCCAAACATGGATAAAGAATTTGACATACAAATAAGTGAAGCATGTAGTACTCCAAGTAGTCCCGACCAAAATAAGTCTATGCTAATGCACACAATAATCAAGATTCTAGAAATTCAACACTAGAACAAAATGTTGAATTATTTGGGTATTTATTTTGAGTTGGGCACATCCATAGACAGGAATTTTGTCATGTACTTACCTCAAGCAGCAGTCGAGGAGGAATGTTGTATACCTTCAGTCAACTCAGTTTCATGAGTATTTATTGAGAACTTACTTAGGTATGAGATTTTACTGTTGCTGCTGTGTGAGGCACCTTGGGGGAAGAGATATCACATAAGTTTGTGGCTCCATTGGCCACCATTTTGCATTTTGTGTATTTATTTAGGAGGCTTATAACTAGCTGATGAATACTATCCCTTTATCTTTCTAGTGGACATTTGAAAATTTTCCCTTTTTAAAAATCAAATAATTCTTTTAAATTAAGATTTAAAGTTGACAGCTCATGAATGATTATTTCATTTTGCCCCAAAGTGACAGAGGTAAGCTCTACTATCATGTTAGCCACTTAGGAAGGCTCTTCTGAACTCCTGTCCCCTCCCCAGTCCCAGGGGCATTGTTCCTTGGCTCTCTTTTTCTGAAAAACCTAACTATCAGTTTATAGTAAAGAGGCAGCTTGTGTGTTGTTTGTGGGTTGCATTTGTTAAAGATCAACAGCCTGGGTATAAAGAACAGTGGCTAAAATAAAATATCATGAAGGAGATTGTTGAGTATATGGTTTTTATTAGTGATTGTTAGATAAGAAAAATACATTATCCCACAGTCCTATGAGGTCCTTCACTTTGAGATACAGTTGCACATGTGGGAGTTTCTCATCGAACATTAAGAAACATGTTTAACAGTTATCAAAAGATAGAGTGATGGTTGTAAAATATGGATTCTGTGGCTCATACATGAGAATCAGTGTCATCATTTGACAGCCACAGAGCATGTGTTTAAACACAGACAAATAAAAGCATCAAGCCTCTGGAATGAAACTCTATCTGATGCTTGTCTGTGGTGGAGTCTGGTCCTCAAATGTGCCCTTCATGGAGAAGGTGGTGCTGCACCACTGCAGACTGAGCTTTGTGAACAAGCCAGGGTTTTTCCACTTTAGGCAAATTTGAGACACTTGGAATTTTCCAATTAGGATGGGTTGATTTCTATGCCAAGTGACTGATATAATTTTATTTACCTTGTTAAATGGATAGTTTCTTCCAAAACCATTGTAATAATGCATGTCACAAATTAGTGTTCCAGAGAGTGAGAACCCATTAAATGTTTAGCAAAGGAACAAATGATGACCTTTAAAGATTTGTTAGGGTCAAATGTGTATCAGTTTGCTAGTACTGCCTTCAGAATACCACAGACTTGGTTTGTTAAGCAACAAGAACCCATTTTCACACTCACAAAGTCCAAGATGAGGCTTTGGGCAGGTTTGATTCCCCTGAGAGCTCTCCATGTGGCTTGCAGAAAGCCCCCTTCTCCCGGGGGCCTCATGTGGTCTTCCTGGTTCAGGTAACACACTTCTGTGTCCTTTCAGATCCTCCTCCCATGAGGACTCCCATGGTATTGGCTTTGGCTCTCTCCATGGGCCTCACTTAATCTTAAATACTTTTTAAAAGCCTCTTTTCCCAAATATATGCACAGTCTGAGCTGTTGGCAATTAGGACTTAAGCATAGTAACTTTGCAAGTGGGGGCACATTTCAACCCATGACAGATCAGAAGGGAAAGGCACCACACAGCGACTACATTTTCGGGACCAGTTTGCAGTAGTAAGAACTGTGCGGGCAGAGGAGTGGTGGGGCCCACAGAGGGTAGAGAACATCTGGGGGACAGCCTGGTGGAGCCTCGGATTCCCTCCTCTCACCTGTGGGAATCTAAATATTCCAAAAGATAGTCAATTTAGTAAAAAACTTACTTGGAAAGTGTCGGGCATTTAGTCCCCACTTTAAGTCCTATCATACAAATCAAACCCTTCCCATACCTTAGCATTCTGGGCTCTGTTAACTATAGGAAGCTCCCTGGGCTCACTCATTGGAGAATTACAGGATCCCCAACCTCAGAAGTCAACAGGCTCTGCTTTTTTCTAAGCTTGAGAGAACTTTTGGAATTTTTTTTGTCTTTTTTTTTTTTTCGGTACTCGGGATCGAACTCAGGACCCTGCGCTTGCTAGGCAAGTGCTTATTCCACTGAGCTATATCCCCAGCCTTGTCTTGACATTATTGTTAGTAAATGTCCTGTCCTACCCCAGTCTCCTGACAGGTGTGGCCCGTTGTGCTTTCATACATGTATTTTCCTTCTGACACATATCAGTCTTATAGCAATTATTTTGTCATGCAACTTTATCCATAACCACTTCCTAAAGTAATTTCAGGAAAGTCCAATTTGAGGATTTATGGTGGCTTTGCCCAAGGCACACTCATATTAGACTATAAGCACATTTTACTTATAGCTCAATTCCAAAACAACCAAAACGGGAAGCATCCTCCTATCATTACATTATTTGTTCTATGTTACTACCTATGGGAAAGTCAAGGAGGATTTCTATTGTATATCTAACCTAGAGGAAACTGATACTAACATTTCTTATTAATTAGTCCTTCATACTTTTCTCTTTTTCTGGCAGATATTTTAGAGCTCACTGCAAATGATTATTTTTCTTTTAATTGGCTAATTTTATATAGATTTCCCTGGATTTAATTACACAAATTAATAGTAGAACTATAGTATTAGAGAAATTAAAATAAAGTATGTTTCTTGATGCTTCATGATTGCCTGGCTAAAATTTAAAGAATTTATTATTGTTCACACATTTGATACTGTTACAATCATACTAAAAGTCTCTTAGGACTAACTTGATCAGTAGCATACATTCTTTAAAACTTTTAAGCAGAAAATGTCCCTCTTTCTTGTGAAGCAGCAGACTATGGGGATTCAACTGAGCATACACCCAGGTTTTGACCAGACACAGGGCTTCCATTGAAGTTCAGACACTGTGTGCACCCACCTCACGGGTAGTCAGCCAACTCTCTAGGCAGGATATTTACAGTAATTTGTGAAGTGTATCCATCCATGGATGTTCAAAATGTTAGTATTTAGCTTAGAAATGGAAGAAAGTTCTCTCTGGTTTTCTCACACATGATACTGTAAAATAATTAAATTTAACAATATGAGAATGAGCAAGGGCTGTGGATTGTAAGAGCATAAACCTGTAGGCTGTTTCTTTAAAATAGGTCAAAAGGGAAATCACCTGCTCGGTCTCTTCCCTGAGTGTTCACAGTGGAGTGTGACCTTTGCCTCCCACAGATATGTTGGCTGAAGTGACAGATACGTGTTCAGTGAGCAGACTTCAGAACCCCTCTGATGCTCCCTAGGAAATGCAGTTCAGAATCACTCCTGTAGCACTTGACAGTTAGAGAGTCTGGGAAGAAATCTGTATAGGCTTCCATTTCTCCATGCACACCGAGTTCCTCTGTTCAGGTAAATCATCAGGAAACAGTGTACCTCAGCTGCCTTGCTTCAGCTTCCAGCAGTGGGACTATCGCTCAGGTGCAATTTAATATTGGGCCTTCAGCAGGTGGGGGAAAAAAAATCTCTATTTTTTGCCCCATGTAGCTGGGGATATTTATATGAAAAAAGTTTCTGTCTTTCACAACATAGAGGTGGAGATACTACTTGGTATTTCTTAATAAAGGAGTTTCCACAAGAGATTTCTCCTTGAAGTTAATACCAAGGAAGAAAATCTGCCTTACATTTTTTTTTGAAAAGTAAGAATTATGCTGTGTGATAGTTTCCATTTTCTGCCTTAGCTGCAAGCAAGCAAACTAACTTCAGTGCTTACTTAGAACAACTGACATCTCAGGTACCTCTTAAGTTTTTTTTTTTTTTTTTTAGATTTCTGCTATTTGCTTGTTTATTTTGTAATGCTGGGGATTGAACCCAGGGCCTCATGCATGTTTGGCAGGAGTGGTTTCCCTGAGATGTACCCACACCCCTCATTTTTAATAACCAAATATTCAGTCTTACACTTGATTTTATTTTGAAATGATTTGCTATCTATTTTTTAAAAAATTAAGTAGGACAAACAGATAGTAGTCAGAGAAGATAATTTGCCCATAACAGCATTTGCAATGGCTTATGCTCTGAAGAAGAAAGTTTCCATTTCTTTAAAATTACAGTCATCCCAGCTGGGTATGCTAGTGCCCTGCTGTAATGCCAGCACTCGGGAGGCTGAGGCAGGAGGACTGCAATGAGTTTAAAGCCAACCTGGGCTACATAGTGAGTTCAAGGCCAACATAAACTATAGAGTGATACCCAATTTCAGAAAAAAAGAGACTCATCCTGGAACCCTGGAAATAGTGCTAGATCTTCCTACCTCCCCGTACACTGTATCAATATGTATAAACACATTACCATAACATGATGTCCAGAAACCAAATGGACATTTATTTGGTCCATAGGTTGAAAGTTCCTTTACATTTATATTATAAAGGACTTAATTTGTTATCTTAAGAACCTAATGCATTGAAGAGAAGCATCTATCATGGACAAATTGATGAGTCTGTAAGTCCTCTGCAGTAAAATCTAACACACTCTAAATTTCAATTAAGTGATGTTAATTAAGCCTGGTTCTATAGTGATATCAGCTGATTTTTAAAAGGAGGCATATACCAAAACCTCTGCCTAAAAAGCATGCCAAGTATTTTTGTTTTTGCTGAAGGAAGTTGTACTTTTGCCAGATTACTGTGGTTCCGCTTTCAACAGGGATATATATGAATCTACTTTTTAAAGCAATCACTCCATTTTTCTTTTACCGTATAGGTAAAAGTAAGTTCTATAAGTGTATTCACTGCAGACATTTGGTGCATCTCTTAAAAGAGGTGTCAGAGTACTGACCATGTGTGCATGTATGTGGGTGTGTGTTAGTCAGTCACCACTCATGCTTTTTTGTTAAAGGGACCAGTGTGCTTTTCTGACCCTTTTAACATTTGATGTTGGGCTATGCAGTGCCGGATGGCGTGGTGTCGACTAGAATTATAGATTCTACCAACCTCTGACTTTCTAGACCAAGGGTGTACATTAGAGTGTGTGGAGGTGCAGTGCAAAAGGTATTTTCACCTTCTAGAAGCCTCACTCATGTAAAAGCTTTTTGAGGAAAATCAAATGTGAGGACAAGGGTTACAGGGGTAGCTATTTGGTTCAGTTACTTTTCTCACAGTTGATGCGTACAGTACACGATACATGCAGATACACTCACCGGGGAGAGCCTTGACTTCAGGCGGAGGTTTGATAGGTGCAGCAGTGGCTCTCAAGCTTCATTTCTGCAGAATTATTCCTGTGAAAGGTTTTCAGTCTATAACCTTTCTCATTGCCTATAGTGATTCTTTTTAAAAATCACATTTTCTTGGTGCATGTTAGTATCACACAGTGAAGTCTGTTTTGGGAAGTTGGTAGATGCGCTTAACTCACCTCAGTTTCAATCTCATTACTCCCACTGGGCCCCTTTGTCCTCAGAATTCTACTTCCTGATTGTTTCCTGTCATCTCTCCTTTATTTACCAATTTGCGTTATCAATTTTTGTACTTTTTAAGTTTCTCATATAAAAGAAAACATACAACATGTAATTTTCTGAGTCTGGCTAATTTCCTTTCATGCGATTTGTAGTTCCATCTATTTTCCTGCACATGACATGATTTAATTCTTCTTTATGGCTGAGTAATATTCTGTTGTGTATATATAGACCACATTTTATTTATCCAGTCATCTGTTGGTGAACACCTAGGCCATGGTGAAGAACTTGTAGCACATGTGCCCCAGCCAGATGTCTGTTATCATTAAAAGCTCTAAACGATTTGCCATCACTGATATAGGCTCTTTCCAGAGCTTAGCCAGTGTGAGTTGTGCTGCTGTCAGCGTGGGTAGGCGTGTGTCACTATCCTATGCAGTCCTGAATTTTTTCAGGTATGTGCCCAGAAGGGGTATAACTGGGTCAAATGGTATTCTTATGTTTAATCTTGGAGGAGTCTCTGTATTGATTATGTGGTTATACTATTTTACATTCTCCTCGACAACTTAGAAGCCCACCCCCTTCTCACCAATGTTCTTTTCTTTTTTCTTTTCTTTTCTTTTCTTTTCTTTTCTTTTCTTTTTTCTTTTTCTCTCTCTCTCTCTCTCTCTCTCTCTCTCTCTCTCTCTCTCTCTCTCCTTCCCTCCCTCCCTCCCTCCCTCCCTTCCTTCCTTCCTTCCTTCCTTTGTATTTTTGATGAAAACCATTCTGACTGGAGTGACATGGGTCAGGGTTAGGGTTTCAGTGTAATGTAAAAAAATTTTGTAAGTACACACTTGTAGTACTCATATTCATCATGAGGAGTTGGAATGTGTATGAAACACATCTTAATTTGCATTTTTCTGATGGCTAGAGATGTTGAGTATTCTTTGTTACATTTTTTGTCCATTTGAATTTCATTTGAGACTGAACCAGTTTATTTACCCATTTTTCATTGGGCTCATTCTATACAAGGCTTAATTTTATTGTTATTTATATATTCTAGAATCTCCTATCAGAAGAACAGTAGCAAAGATTTTCTCCTATTCAGTGAGTTGTCTGCTCACTCTTATTTATTGCCTTTGCTGTGTAGGAGCTTTTTAGCTGGAGTATAACACTAATTTTGTCATTAAGGCATAGAAATCGATCTGTCAGATCCATGTTTATTCTTTAGAATATTTCTATTGATGAATGATTAATTTTAATTTTAGGAGTTTTATTGTATTAAACAATGAGTAACAGGAAAAAATCACAAAAATAAAATATTGAATTTTAATACTTGTTATTTATAAAACATCAAAATTTTCAACATTGACTGATTTTTGGTGTAATAAGTCTAAAAAGAACAGCACAAATAAATTCTTATATCAACCATAATTAAAATAGCAATGGCACTTTACAAGCAAAAAAATCCTCAGTTCAGTTATCACTCCTAAGTGACACACACGCACATGTGACAAGAGCATGTTCCTTACACAGGCACCTCTTACACTGACAACACGAGTTCTGCTTTTCTGACCTTTCTGTAGACATATTTGACATCTCAGTGGTTTTGCAATTTTTTCAGGAGGTTCTTATATTGTGCACTGTGTAGTTAACATAATATAAAGTATCTGAAAAGTATTAAATTTTTAATAATGTATTGTGCATTTGGATTAGAGTCTAGCATTTTCACCTCAGCTGTGTATTTGCTTACAAAACCTAAAAGATTACATCAGAACTAAATTCTTATATAAGCTACAATGAAAATACCAATAAAACTTTACCATAAAAGTAAGCTTTGCTTCAGCTGTCACACCCAAGGCATCTTTACATCATGAAAACTGTATGTTCTATGCACATTTCTCACGTACATTGACAGCACGTGCGCTTAGATTTCCTATCCTACGTGTCAGTCTTGTTTCCTCTTCCTGTTTTGTCAGGAGCTTCCTGCTGTATTGTACAGCACATACTTAGCAGGGAAATAAGGTAGCAATAGAATAAAATTATCAAATATGTAACGTGTGCCTAGAGTAAATGTCAGCATTTCCACATCAGCTGGTACTTCCTTACTGAAGCCAAAGGATGACTGGAGGATCACCAGTCTTGGGGAGGTTGCTCTACCCAGGACCCAAGTGTGATTGTGATTACTTATGAGCAGTTCAGGTTGTATAGAGGTGACTTCCCTAAATTGGCTTTCAGTTTAACTACTGAGTCATTTATATATTCTAGACATCTCCAATCAGAAGAATAGCAGCAAAGATTTTTACACCGAGGCTGCATATGTATCTTCATGAAAGCAGGCAACTGATGATGGGCTAACATAGTTTATTATCAGTGGCTATGGTTGAGCCCAAACAGATCAGCTGTGATACCATGGGGCTAAGATATGAGATAACATCTCCACTGAGGCCTGCATGACTCCAGCCAGTTCCTTCCCAGAATTGGCTACAAAGCAGGTTACTTGTTAACCTTCTGACTCTTCCTGTCCCTTTTGCAAGAATGCTTTGTTGCCTCTGTTACAAGCCTTGCCAGCCTCACCACTTGTGTAGCACAATCAGCTGCAATCCCTGCACCATTTTCCTCAGTGAATAAACACCAAGGTTCTGGGTGCCTCAAGGCCTTTTGTTCCCTGAGAACAACTGGTCATCCCAGCTCCCTGCTGCACCCCTATTTTGTCTCTTGCTTGTTTTTTCTGCCATATACCATAACTCCTTGCAGGAGATTGGAAACCACTGCAGGAGTCTCTGATAGATAACATCAAAAGTAAAAAACAGTGTGAACTACAATGTAAACACAAACAACAGCCTACCACAGAAATACTCTTTGGTTCAACTGTTATACCCAAGGCAGTCTTCACACATAACAACTACATGTTCCATATGCAAGTATCACTTATGCTGATAGCACGTATATTTTGTTTTCCTGTACTTTCTTGTAGGGCACAGTTGACCCCTTTCTTTTGTTTTCCTACTGTTGTAGTAGGTCTTTGTGGTACTTTGCTTGCCTGTTCACCTGTCACTTCACCATTGTGCTGCACAATATTTTTCCATAGTTCTCTGGGCAGAAACATTTTGTTTTTCTTCTACTATAAGTGATCTCTAATGAGCTGTCATTCCAGTCCTCTAAGAAAATTTCTGCATGGTACTTTACAAAGAAAATAACAAGATCAAGCTATTAAACTAGTTGTGCCACACGTTTAGGATCAAGTAAAACACAACCATTGGCCAATGCTTCATGTTTCAGGTGACATCATAGTGGCTATATTATGCATCAACAACATCTGTTCAACTTTTGGTTTTCTTATATAGAGTTCTCATCTCACCGTTCTGTTTTGTTGAGGTTTCCTTGTCAACATGTCTGTCATGGTGAAATGTTGACAGCAGTACCAGTCTGTTTTTCTTCCCCATATATGAGGTCAATGTTATATCTTTCTGAAATCCTAAGATTGTATTGTACAATTCTCTGTTTTTAAATTGTAATATTTCATTTGGAATTTCTGCTTTGTTCCTGTGTACAGTTCCTGCACTTGTCAACTTGTGTTCTCTTAGCAAATGTAACATCGATTGGAAACTGATAAACCAATTGTCAAAGATCAAGTTCTGATTAGTTTTGGAAATGGGAACAACAAGTATGTTCACAACATCATTTGGTTGATTACTATATGAATGAGTACCTGTTGGCTGAGTTCCAGGATAAATGTCTAAACTGAAAGCATAATAAGTGTTGGCATCTACAAGGGCATAAAATATTATGTCATATTTTGATGTCACTTTTCCATAAGTCTTATACATTCTTCTCATCAACATGAGAAAACCTTGCTAAGTACAACAGACCTATGAATGCTTTCAGTTAAGCTAGTGAGGTGTCAAATACATTTTTGAATGTGATTATTGGTGCATACAAACATTTTACTTGCATTTCAGTCTTTGTGTATTTCACAGTGTCTTGTAGCATTTTGTCTGTTACAATTTTCAACACTGAATGGCAGTGCTGGCATTCTGTCCAATACATTTTACCTCTGCTCAGACCAGGTCATCACATTGGCTCATTCCATTTGGTTGCATGGCCATTTTTTAACATTTGAATTTGTCAAATATGTACTCATATTGCTATTTTCTTTGTCATTGAATTAAAGAAGTCTGCATTCCCTGTGTTTCAGTCAGTTGATTCTTGCTCCATTTCACTGTCCCAGGAGCTTTGGCTGACATGGCCAGTGTCACAGTCATCATCATCACCACCATCATCGTCATACACCCACACCACTCTTCTGTTAATGAAAGCATGGACTTTACCGTAATGGATCATCTTCATCTATGCATGAGTAATCTGATGGTTTACTTTCGAGCTCCTCCACAACTTGCAAATCTGGTTTTTCATGCGCCATTGTACTGAATTGGGTTACTTCTACCAGAAAAATCAAAAGAAAAATTTTTTTAGTTTTAACAAATTCTGGCCTGGGATGTAGCTCAGTGGCATAGTAGTGCCTGGCAAGTACAAGGTTGTGAGTTCAATTCTCAGTATCAAAAAAAAAAAAAATCCAAATTCTGGAGTGGTATGGGTTTGTTGGACCCTCTGTGATGCTCAGGCAAACATACACAAAACCAGTTAGATGGTTTTGCATATGTTGGAGCATAAGGTGGAGCATGAGGTCAAGAAAAACCCTGTTTTGCCACTTTTGCGTATATGCACACACCTTGCTGTTGGTCATACCAAGTGGGTAAACACATAGATTACTTCCTGTATCCTTCAGGGAAAGGTACTGAGACACACAGCATGCTCCTATTAGGCTAAAATATATATTGCCAGTAGAAAAGTAAGGGATAGGTCCGCTGGACAGTCTTATGTGCCTAGTTTGATATGATCCTATTTGTTAATTCTTGATACTGTTTGCTGTGCTTTTGGAGTCCTGTTCAGAAAGTCTTTGCTTATGCCTGTGGGTTCAAGTGTTTCTACTATGTTGTCTTGCAGCTAGTTGTATATTCTGGTTTTATATATTAGTTTTTCATGCATCTTGACTTGATTTTTCATATAGAGTAAGAAATAGGGATCTAGTTTCAATTTTCTGGATGAGGATATCCAATGTTCAAAATACCATTCATTAGAGATTGTCTTTTCTCAAGCATGTGCTTTTGATCTCTTCCTCAAACATCTGATGGCTATAAGTGTTTGGGTTTGTTTCTGTGCCTTTTATTCTATTCTGGTGATACACTTTTTAAATTTTTATGCCAATATTATCTTGTTTTTTATTACTGTGGCTTTACAGTATAGTTTGAGTCTAGCGTAGTGATACCTTCAGCTTTGCTCTTTTTTGCTCAGGGTTACTTTGGCTATTCTGGGTCTTGTCCAATTCCAAATGAAATTTAGGATTGGTTTTTCTAGTTTTGTGAAAAATGTTGTTGGTGTCTTAATAGGGATTGCATTAAGTCCAGAGATCACTTTTGGTAATATTGCTATTTAATTCTGCCAACTCAAAACAAAGGGTAACTATTTTCTCATATCCTCTTCTGTTTTTTTCTTTGGAGTTCTGTAATTTTAATTTTGGAGATCTTCCATCTCCCTAGGTTGATTCCCAGGTATTTAGTTTTTGGAAGCTATTGCATGTGGAATTGTTTCCTTCCTTCCTTTCTTGGTGGATTTGCTGCTGGTACATGGGAGCATAGCTGATTTTTGTGTGTTGATTTTATAGCCTGCCACTTTTGGTGAATTTATTAGCTCTCAAAGTATTTTAGTGGAAATTTTTGAGTCTTCTCTGTAAAGGATGATAACATCTGCAAATTGGTGTAATTTGATTTCTTTCTATCCTATTCATATCCCTTTTATTTCTTTCTCATTGCTCTGGCTGAGATGTTGAATACAGTATTAAACAGGAATGGTGAGTGTGGACCCCCTCGTCTTGTTCCTCATGTTAGGAATTCTTTCCATCTTTCCTCATAACTTTGGCTGTGGGTTTGCAACATGTATTTTTATCAGGTTTTTTTTTTTTATCATGAAAGGGCATCAAATTTTGTCAAAGGTGATGTGATAGAATGTAGGAGATTGTTTTAGTTGTTTTATATTTATTGAGACTTGCTTTATTGCCTGAAATATGATAAATTTTTGGAGGTAGTTCTATGGGAAGCTGGAAAGGAAGTATATTCTGTTGATGTTGGGTTAAATATTCTGTAAATAGTAGTTAAGCCCATCTGATGTGTAATATAATTTAATTTTAATGTTTCCTTGTAGATTTTTTTCCAGTTGACCTGTTTTTGCTAGCAGGGTGTTAAAGTCCTCCATTGTGATTGTACTGGGGTATATCTCTCCTTCTATGTCAAGTCATGTTCTTTTTAGTGAAATTGAGTATGCTGATGTTTGGTGCATATATATTTATGATTGTTATTTTCTTGATGATTTATTTCCTTTACCAGTATATAGTGGCCTTCTTTATCTTTTCTGATCAGTTTTAGTTTGTAGTCAACTTTGTCAGGTATGAGGATAGCTCGTCCTGCCTGCTTTCAGGCTATAGCTACTCAGGGTATCACTTTCCATCCTTCCACTTTCAGTCTGTATGCTTCCTTTTAGATGAAGTGAATTTCTTGCAGTCAACATAGGGATTGGTCTTGGCTTTTGATTCACTCTGCCAGTTTATGTCTTCTACTTGGAGAGTTAAGGCTATTAACATTGTGTTGTAGTTGAAAGACGTGTATTTTGTTCTGCTCATTTTGTTGTTTTTTTGGTGTTTGATTCCTCTTTATTGTCCATTCATTTATCTTCTCTCCCAGTGAGGTTTAGTCTTTCTCTCTGTCTGATGTAGATGTCTTCTTGGAAGGTTTAGGACTCCTTTAAGTATGTTCTACATTGCTAGCTTTATGGTCATATATTTGTCTAGTTTATACTTATTATAGAGGTCTTTATTTCTTCTTCAGTTTTGAAGGATAGCTTTGCAAGATATGGTAATCTGGGTTGGCATTTTTTTTCAGTGCTTAAAAAACTTTGTTCCAAGACCTTCTGGCTTTTAAGGTTTCATTTGAGAAATCTGTTGTTATTCTGATAGGCTTGTCCTTAAAAGAGATTTGTTACATTTCTCTAATAGCTTTTAATATGTATATATATTTCTTTGCTCTGAATTATTCTGAATTGTTGGCATTCAATTTTGATATGTCATGGGAAAGTTCTTTTCTGGTCACATCTACCTGAGTATCCAACTAATTCCCTAGTTTTTACAATAATTTCAGTGAACAGACTTTTAAAGTCACTAGCCTGTAGTTCAACTCCTTTGAGGTAATAAGCCTGAAGTTATATCTTTTAGATTTATCCAGGAACTCTATTTATAGTCTCCATTCTGTGCTGCTCATTCTTTTTTCTTTGATCTTGTCTCAATGTTCTGGCACATTCATCCATTTTCGACTCCTGCTATTGCTCTGATTAATCTTGTCCGCTATCTAGCCTTGCAGTTGAGTTTTTTATTTGACTAACTGAGGTGTTTATTTCCAGGATTCCTGTGTAGTTCTTTTATAGAACTTCTACCTCCTTACTAAAGTAGTCTTTAATATTTTATATCATCTTTAATTTAAGTAGCTGCTTGTTTACGTCTTTATGGCTCACTGATCATTCTAGTGACTGAGTCCTTCAACTACTTTTTTGTCTCTTTGGTCTCATTGTTCATTTTAGCTGTCAGTTTTAAGAATTCTTTTTCTGAAATTTCATCCTCTTTGTTAACTATGGAATCAACTTTTGGAGAGTGACATATTTTTGAAGGCATCTTGTTGCCTTGTTTTGTCATTTCAGTTGTTTTTGTATAGAGGTTTATAGGAAGGTTGGGTGGTATATATCTGCCACTGTAGTGTGGGGTTTTTACTTGTAAGTGGCTTTCTTTTTTGTGGTATGTCCTCTATTGAGGGTATGTTTCCATGTGAGTTTCCACTTTGCTCGGAGTGCTATGTTCAGCCCCTAGTCCTCTTTTGAGAGGAGAGAATAGCTACCGGTAACCTCAACACGAGACGTTAACCTTTTACCTTCCATACATTGTCTGATACCTAGGAACTTGATGGAACTCACCCAAGGGCACGCAGAGTAATTTGGTACAGTATGCTAGAGTAGAGCAGTAAGCCAGCTATTTCACATAGCCTATAGATAAATAAAAGAGAGGAAGAAATATAAAGGGAAAAAGAACAGAAAACAAAAAAGAAAAGAGAGAAAATAATAAAGACATTATGATAGTTTTTAAAAAGGAAAACGACTAGGGGAGAATAAAGACAGAAGCAGGGAGGGAAATGGAAGACAAGAAGAGCAAGAAGGGAATGAAAGTTAGAGAGAGTAGAAAAGGAAGCTGTGTCTGGTTGTTGGTAAAACAGCCAAACACATTTAGATTTCCCTACGGAGCATCTTTGGCGTGGGAGTGTGTGACAAAGCAGCAGGGAGCTGTGGAGTGAAAACAGAAAACAAGCATGATGTGCCCATACGCACGTGTAAAAAGACTGACCCTTGTAGTACAAAACAGTAAAAGGGCAGAAGGACACAACCCCGGGGAGGTGCAGTAGTCCTGACCTGTTAATTGGGTGAGTCACAGGCTGCTGCTGTCTTTAGCAGAAAGCTCCCTCCTCCCATGTCTCAGCACTCGTGATTTCAGTGGCATCCAGGGTCAGGGAAGAGGCTGTTCCAGCTACCACAGACCTCTAACTTTCTTTCTGGTCCATCTCACTGTGCCTGGTAATGGGGAAGCAGAAGCTTCAGGCAATAGAGTCTGGTTGTCACTCACACCACAGTCCTGACTCAGTCTGCTGAGACTCTTCCTGGCCTGGAGTTCCTTTGGGGCCCAGTGCTGGGGGAAGAAAGACCTGATATGAAGTCTGCTTCTCTCACTCTGCCCTGGCAGCCACCACCTCCAGCCCATCTGCAGCCCTCTAAGTTCCAGTGTGGTTTGCAGCTCCTGTGGTGTCCACAAACAGGGGGCTTTCTTGCCATAATCTGGCTCTACGCACGCACGCACTTGGTGGGGCTAGCACGCAGCATGGTGGTGTCTGGGTGTGCACCAGACAGCGTCTGTCCCCCAGTCTGCTTCTTCTCCAAGTCTGTTTCATGGAAGGGCAGACCTGCCCCGGGAGCAGAGCCTGTGGACTAAGAAGCACTTTCCTCTCATTATCTCAGACTCTGGGCCGAGTCCTGTCAGGGGAATTGCGCAGCTCAGTGGGCACTGAGGGTAGGGCTGACTGGGATGAGTTCTCAGCTGCAGCCACCCCCTGGTTTCCTTCCCAGAAGGTTTGGAGCATTTTATAGAATGGCACTTCCTTCAGACCTGTGCAGAGAGCCGGACCTGGGTTGGCGGCAGCCTCTGTTCTTATGCCAGCTTTTCTTTTTTCTGTATCCCGCCTGAGTACTGCGTGTTCTGTTTAATTTGTATTCTGGTTGTTGGTGTCTCCACTGTGATATGTGTCTGTACATTGACTGACCTGGGTGGGTATCTGGGAACTGTCTCTGAGTGCTGTTCCCGCTGCACTGCTGATCCACCACTCACTGTGGTGATTAGTAACTGGATGTTCGGTATAACTGGGATGAAATACTTCTCTTTAGAGATTGCGTCCCTGCTCATCCTACCTGCAGCGTGAGCTCCACCCGCCTAGAATAAAGAGCAGTGGTATAGAAGTCTTGGGTCCCAGGTATGGGTATTAATCCTGCCATTAATAGCTCCCAGCGTAGGCCTGGCACCTAGTAGGTGATCAATAAGGATTTATGGAGTGTTGAGTGAATTAACTAGCTGTGTAATCTTAGGCAAGCCATTTAATCTGCTTGGCTTCAATTTCTTCACCTGAGGAATAGGGGAATGGATTAGGTGACCTCTGAGGCACCTTGCAGCTGTAAAAGTATATGATTCTGTGATTGGCCCTTTACCTCTGAGGAAGATTAATTTGACAGGATCATGAAGGATGGATGAGAGAGAGAGAGAGAGAGAGAGAGAGAGAGAGAGAGAGAGACTCAAAAGAAAGGAAATATGCCTTTCTCTCAGTCGGCCTAATGTTCCCTTCACTACTGCTGTTTTTAAAGCACTTACTTACATTGAGTTTTCTGTGTAGTTGACCTATGCTGGCTGTCCCTCTCCCAGAAGATTATAGACTCTTTTCAGACTGGAATTATGGCTTTGTTTTTCCTTCTATTTCTGTAAGCCTCAAAATATAAGTCATAATAATGCCTTGCAGCTGTACCAGGGAGGTCACACTGTGTTCACACGGCTCATTTCACCCGTGAGGGAAACATATTTCCCCCATTTGCTGCAGAAGCTGAAAGGTAGAGGTGAAGTGGCTGATGAGCAGCTGAAGTGCAGATTGAGCGCGCTGACTACTCTCTGGGCATGAGGCTTCAGTTCCTAAAGCTTCCTAGTTCACCGATTTCCTGTAGGTTCCCTCAGCCTATCCTAACGTTGGTGCAGTTTTCCCTGTTTCATGAAGTACAACACTTTTCTTCCTGAGCTACACACTCATCTGCCCAGAGTGACAGGAAGAATGGCTCCCTCGACCTGTCATGGCCCTTTTTCTTTTCTCTGTACAACTTTAGCTTTCACAGTAACACTGTGTATGTGTACGTTGTGTGTATGAAGTATTCATTGTTCATTAAATCATTTAGTCCAGTTTTTTATTTTGTGCTTTATTTTTTAAAATTTTAAACAAATAGTGAAAAAAAGAACAATAGCAAAATACAAACAAAGCAAAGCAAGGACATTAAAAATGATACGGGGTTTCAAACCAAATGATAAGGATTAAGAGTGGTTGTTATGTTACATATTGTTATCTTCAACAAAGTTGCTTGGATTACCAGC
The DNA here is from genome assembly GCA_004027595.1 of Dinomys branickii. Lineage (NCBI taxonomy): Eukaryota > Metazoa > Chordata > Mammalia > Rodentia > Dinomyidae > Dinomys > Dinomys branickii. The sequence continues at coordinate 82,436 of PVLD010001772.1, read as the reverse complement.
TGTAAGAATGGAAGGTTGATCAGACCATTAGAGAGAATAAGAAAATAATAACTTAAAAATATTAGAGATAATACAGAGTTTCACTAGACAGGATTCACCAATGGTGAATCCACCAATGGTTGTTATATTGCATATTGTCTTCACATGAGTTGCTCAGATTACCAGATATAAGCATGCAAAATTGGTCAAAATATATAAAAAAAATTTAAGCATTAACTGTTCCTTTCAATGTATGAGACATCAGCAGTAGTTATCCCAGCTCTCCTTTTATATATATATGTATATGTGTATGTATGTATATGTGTATGTATATGTGTATATGTATGTATGTATGCATATGTGTATGCATATATGTATATATGTATGTATGTGTGTATGTATATGTGTATATATGTATATATGTATGTATATGTGTATATATACACACACATATATATACATATATATATGTACATGTTGCCTTAGTACTTTCTTTTTCTTCTTTCCCTCATCCCAGTTGTCCCCATGAAAGAGTAAATTTATTCCAGTTTTTGGTAGGTGATGGTGCTCTGCCCTTGGTTATTGATAGTGAAGTTGCAGAGAAATGGATGATTTGAAAATCTTGAAGAGGAAGAGCCCACAGGTCTTTTGTGGTTGGTTGTTACTGTCCTTTGCAGCCTACAGAGCAGAAAGCAAGCAAATGTGAGAGGAGCAGTGATGTATTCTGCTTTGGGTGTGCTGAGCTTTTCCGCGACTGGACATTGCATGGAGGGATACTACCTGTAGGCAGGGAGGGAATGTATAGCTCTGGGGAAGCACCTGGGACTGACGCATGGATTTGGAAGTAGTCATACAGGGAGAGACTAAGTAGAGAGTTTGGTAGAGGATGGAGCCATCAATCTTGAGAAGACAGGCAGACAGAGACAGAGTAATGTTTGGACCGACCAGAGAGGGCAGCTGGGACCTGGGGAAAACTAGAAAGAGAAAGTGATTCAGAAGCCATGCGAGGCGCACTTTATAAAAGCCAGACTGGTATATGGTGTTAATTCATTCAGCAAGTGCTATCTGAGTGCTCTCAGGCACGGAGCAGCATGCCGAGGGAAGAATGATGCACAAAGCGAATGGGGGTGGGGTTTGGACTTTGCTGTCTGGTGGCTGAGCCCAGTGTGAAGGCAGTGTTGGTATTGTTGCCCAAGCCTGGAGGCTGGCTGTCTTGAGGAGACAAGCCTACCACTCACAGTCAGTCACTGTAATATTGCAAACTGAGTGTTACAGAAGGTTCAGAATCATAAAAGAGTGAGCCAATGATTATTTATTTGACTTTTTTTAGTAGATTTTTTTTTTTTTGTACCAGAAATCAAACTCAGTACCTCATGTTTGCCAGGTAGGTACTGTGCCACTGAGCTGTATCCCTGGCCCCTTTTAGGAGATTCTTAAAAAAAAAATCAAAGTCTCTACCATTTCAGAAAATTTTACATATTTCTATTGCCCACAGTTTGTGTGTTAATATCAGCAGAAATTATGTTTTATATTTGACCTCACTAATCAGTAACAATAGACTAAATCTGGCTCACATATTATTGTCAAAGTTTAAAATTATGTATCAACAATTGAAGCTATGGAATTTCATTCATAATGTCAAATTTCTTGTTTTTGTGAAGAATCTGAATATTTGGCAACAGTTAGCCTAAATTTCTGCTTGACCATAACCAGCCGTTGCTTCCTTTGGATGAGGAACAAGCTCGCCCACTGGCAAGGTCCCCACATCTCCCTGTTCTTTAATTCAATCCTGCTTTACACTCAGTTCCTGCAATGGAACTTAAAGATTGCAGGTGGAAGTATAAAGTGGTATAGCTTAAGGGAAGTGGAACTTAACAGTATCTATCAAATGGCAAATGCGCATATCCTTTGACCCAACAATTCCCTTCTAGAAACTCATTTTTCTACTCATGTATTTATTTATTTATTTATTTTAAAAGTAAAAGAATGAAAGCATTAACAAACACACAAAGTAGCACAAGAACAGTACAATCAAAGCTGAATTACAGACAAGGTGACGGAATTAGCAATGGTTGTTGTATTACATATTGATAACTTCAAAATGTATGCTCGGGAAAACACATATAGACATAGAAGACTGATCAAACAACTACTCATTAACTGTTCCTTACAATAAAGTGACATAATCTACTCATGTATTTAGAAAAGGACTTAGGACAAGGTTATTCTTTGAAGCATTGTTTGTAAAAGTGAAGGATTAGAAACGGTCTGTTTATAGAATGAGAAGTGGTTCAGAAAGATACTGCAGGGCTGGGGATATAGCTCAGTGGACTAAGCGCCTGCCTAGCTAAGCGCAGGGTCCTGAGTTCGATCCCTAGTACCGCCAAAAAAAAAAAAAAAAAAAAAAACAGAAAGATACTGCACACTATGGGAAACAGTGTAGCTGCACAGAAAAGAATGAGAAAGCACTGGATGAACAGTGGGGACATTCTGCAGTGTATTACGCTAAGTTAGAAGACAGGCACGGTAGGTATAGAGCGGAGGATATTGTGTACTGCCATTTGTATTAAATATGTGTATTTGCTGGTCTATGCATAGACATCTCAGGAATGATACACACAAAGTCTAAAATGTTTATTCCCTCTGAGAAGGGAACCAGATATTTGGATAGGGGAGCTCATTTTCACAGTACATCCTCTTGTACCTATTGATTTCCCCACACCCAATATTGGACATTAAACCCAGGGCCTTCATACTGACCAGTAAGCCCCATCCCTTTAAAAATGCTTCTTTTGTTTTGAGACAGTCTAGATTTGAACTTGGATCCTCCTGCCTCAGCCTCTAAAACCATAGGCTTTTATTACTCATTTTAACAAAATGATTTTCCTTCTGTGTCCTGCATCATTGATCTACCAATGAGTGTCACACCCCTATGATCCAGTCACCTCCCAAATCCCCACGTATGAGCTCATGAAACTCATGAGATTTGGGGTAGACATCTAGATATAAACCATAAAATGCCCTAGCACATGTAAGAATAAAACCTTAGGATTTAAGAGAGTTTTTGGTAAGAGTCAGGAAAAGCAGCCTGTGTCCTACAGCTCTTACACCCCGATGATCATTCCCTCAGTCAAGTTGCACAGGCCTAGGTTTCGCTTGTAAATCATGCCTATTTTCAGCTTCCCTGAAATCAAGTGTCCTGTGTGATATCAATTAAAGTAAATGTACTTTCAATTAGAGGTGTTAAGTATAAGTCTGAAAAGATTAATTCTTTATAAAAGAATGACCTTCAGTAGTTAAATCCAATTAGGCATTTTTCCAACTATACTTCATCTTGATAGGACAAGTCTACTGCTCACAATCAATCACTGTAATATTTCAAAGGGAGTGTTGTAGGTTCAGAGTTGTAAAAAAGTGACGTGACTAGGCAATCTCCATGGTGTGAACCACTGTGGACAGAAGTGTAGATTCTGAGTGTTGGTTATTACTTTCATGGTGTTAATATTTAAGGCATCAAGATGCACATGGTGGTATTCCTAGCACAGTTCTTATACCTCTTACCATGATCTTAGTAGAACAAACTAAAGACCAATCAAAATAAGAACAGTGCCATGAGTTAGTATTGAATTAAATTCCTTTGTAATTTTTCTCCTTGTGTCATTTCACTATTAAATACATCAATAGTACTTGCTTTCCTAGTGGTGGTTTTTTCTCATTGACTATTTTAGTTCTACTTTAACCTTTGCTCATATACAGTATGCAAAGCCAAGACTATGAAAGAAATGAATATTTGGTGATTGTTTTTGGTAATGTGCAATGTTTGCAGGAATATTGTTTTCTTTTTAAAATGAAAGGAATTAAGCACATCTATTTGTATTAGGTATTTCCAGTACAGAACTGTTGGTTTTCACCCTGCCGTTCATGAATGTAGTCGCCCAAAAATGGGAGGGCCAGTGGAGTGAAAATACAAAGCGTGGAAAGCCTCTTTGCATATCACAGAGGTGATTGTTGGAATCAAATGAGATTGTTGGAATCAAATGTGTATACACACACACACACACACACACACAACATCAGTATGTAGACACATACACAGAGTCCACCCAAAAAATGTATACGTACTTCAGAAAAAGAAAAATAGTAGATGTTTGTAAGTTTGAGCACCCCTTGTATTTAGAGATCAAAGGTAACATATTAGTTTCATGATGTCTCAATAAATTTAGTATTAAAATATTTATACGTAGTTTTTCTTTTCCTGAAGTATGTATACACTTTTTTGGCAGACTTTGTTATACACATCCATAGTGTGTGGATACAGTCATCCTTTGGACTGCCTTCAATATAACAAAACCTGCAGTTACTCAAGCTACTTCTGTATAGTGACATAGTATATATAGCATTCTCTGGTATACTTTAAATCATCACTAGATTCCTTTTAAAACTTGATCTAATGGAAATGCTATTTAAATAGCTGTTCTGGTACATTTTATTGCTGACTTGTAGTTGTTTGACTCTGTAGATACAAAATCTGTGAATGTAGAGGACTAGTGCCTTCACTCCCACCCGTGTGTGTGTGTGTGTGTGTGTGAGAGAGAGAGAGAGAGAGAGAGAGAGAGAGAGAGAGAGAGAGAGAGAGAGAGGGGCGGGGGCAGATTCTGGGAGTTCTTGAAACCCTTAGAAGAGCCCACCAGGCCAAAAGTCTTTTATAAGAATATTAAGAAATTCTTAAATCTTTTTTGCTCTCATTCTTTCACGTCTAGCAGGATTTTTTAAGTGGCTTGTTAGATAACATGCAGCATCGCATCAGATTACAGAAGCACTAGAAGAATTCAGCTACTTGTAGAAGATTTAATTAGTGTATGTATGCAGTACAGAATAGTGATGTTTGTTTGGGGAATTCCCACCTTCAGGACGAATTCAGATGTCTTAAGCCAAACATTACAGAGGCTTACAAAAATTGAAAACAATGTGTTCTTTCAGCTGATTTATGTTCTAGAAAGAATTTTCGAGATTTTTTAACATTAGCACAAGTTGATTATTGTCATCTCCAAATTAATTAATATTTTTGTAAATCTGTCAGTTTTAATTTCTAATACAGTAAAGTTTGATAGGCCTTAGGTCATATACCCAAAAGCTCTTTAGGGGTCCTACGTGCTTTCTAAGCATGTATAGGGCTCCCGTGACTGCAATATTTCAGGACTACTGACCTACACCTATCAGAATTGTGGAAGTCCCCTTGTCCCATTCTGTCCTGAGAGGAATGGTGACAAAATGCAGGTGAAGACACCTGTAAGGAGCGCGAACTCCTGGCGCTTGGGTGGTGGCTTGGGTACTGTTCAGTTCTTGGCTCTTTGTGTCTTCCATAGGGTTTGTGGGAAGGTGTTAGAGCTGAGTTAGCATTTCTGGATACTGAGAAAGACTTTTCTTTTGATGGGTTTTATGTATTTTGCATCTTTTTGACCTCCTTGAAATTACTCATACTTTGGGTCATACCATGGTGTGGGCACTGTTCAGTGACCAGGAGACATTATGTAGAGCTTAGATAGCTAAAGCTGGAATACTTAACAGTCTGCTCAGCCTTGCCTGGTACCCCAGGAGGATGTTCAGGCTGTCTCTGCCCCTGTCCTGGACATTCTTGGCCCCAGAGCTAGTAGCTGAATTCTTATGAAAATTACTAATTCAGGTTTACTAATGCGGTTTCTTTTTTAGTGCAAATTTTTGTTTAACCTATCGATGTTACTAATGCAGACAAAAATTCTACCCAAAATATTACCTCTAACGCAGTTTCTTATTATGAGCTTTTATTAACTTTAACTTTATCTGCTGTTGAGAGGTACTTGTAATATTTTAATGTTCTTAGAAAAATTTAAAACTAGCCTAATTATAGCTTGTTGTCTGTCCTTATTGTTTCTTGAAATTAGTATGAATGGAAAACTTTAAATAGTGACTTTTTCCATCTCCCTTGTCATTTAATTTTTAATTATATATGTATATATAGTTTTGTATAAACATTTTATATTTACTTAAATGAAGTTTTATATATTCCATGGGCAATTTTGCAATGTTCTAGAGGTCCCTAAATTTAGGTAAAATTTCTGACTACAAAACATCTTTTTTGTTTTGGGAGTTTTGTTGCATGATTTGAACTACTATAACTAATGTCCTTATTTGTTATACTTTAAAAATTGTTTAATAAAATATTGTTCCTTCAAAAAAGATATGAAAAATGTGTGAGATATCATTCATTATAGACAAAAAGCGCCTAAAATACTAAATTGTGCAATTGGATATAATGTTATTTATTTAATGCAGATTTTATAAAATGAACTTTTTGGTTTTTAAAATTTGTAATATAAATATGTTTGTATAAAGTGAAACTAATCATAAGGATATATCTTTATTATCTTTATTATCATAACTGTCTCTTCCAGTCCCGGAAACTGGTAACCCAAAACTGTAAAATGTTACTTCATGTTAGTAGCATCTTAAAAAATTAGAATTTATTTAATTAAACTTAACTCTGCCTCATTAGATTTCAATGTGCTATTTGTTATATATTTCAGAAACTCCAGGAAGGAACTTAATGACATAAGATTTGAGTTTACTCCAGGAAGAGGTAAGTTTTAATTAAAATTATTATTTTAGTGCTACAAGAAGCATTTTAGAAATTGATTGCGAGCATGTGGTTATAATTTACTACTCTGAAAATGTTTTATCTGTAAACACATGAAAGAGGAAAAGACCTGGGGAAGAATGAAGGGGTTTTGGTAAGTATAAGGATTTTAAATCAAAGCATTGCTGGCAGCGTGAATCTCAGTGACACATGTGGCGAGTACATATCCATGTATAAATTGGGTATCTTAGCTCAGCCGTGGAAGTAAGCACCGGTATGCTGATACGGGGCCTGAGGGAAATTAGGGTGAGTGTCATGAGAAGTGTGAACACTCTGAGTGAGAGCTGCCCAGGAGACAGTGGCATCATCCAAGCAGCTGGCGTGCTTCGCCTCTCTGTGCTCAATTCAGGGTTCAGGAAGTGTGTGTGGCCCTTTTTGCTACAGGCTCCAGGGTAAACTTGGTGGGAACAATGCCAGTCTTGCAGCTGGTACAATTTGAGTATTTTAAATAAGTTATTACAGCTGCCTGAAGGCTAGATGGGTTCGTTGGTCCTTCAGCTCCTGAATGCCTGAAAGACTGACTAGTTTTTATTATCTCTTGGACCCGGCAGAGAGCCCGGCATGCCAGAAAGCCTCAAAAAATCTTGACTAATGTACAGATAATAGTATGTATGAACAGCTTCAAAAGATCACAACACAAGTTGTTAGGAAAAAAAAATTCTCTCCTTAGTTTGTAATCAAAATAAGTTAGAAAAATTTAAAAGGTATGCATATTGAATACCTTTGTAATGTATATTACTTTCATCTATTATAATTTTTATATATGCTAATGACACCATTTTATTTATTAAAGCTACCCATAAATTTCAATTTGATTTAAAAAATTGTTTATGCTGAAAGTTTGAAAACCCTGAGGTATAAGAACTTTCTGGGTTGATAGCTGGTCAGTCAGTAAACTGCCTTGACCTCATTGTTATCAGCTCCTGCAAGAAGATGCAAACTCAAACGCCTCTAGCAGCTGAAGTGAACGGTGGACACTGCAGGAAACGGGAAAATCCCATTTAAATATCTTCGTGTTCAGGTTTTTAAAGATACTGCTAGCAAGACAGTATGCTCCCGGGCTGTATGTCAACATAAACCCCTGGTTCTGATCTCTTTTCTTCTGCAAATGCCAAGATTTAATATACTCTCAGTATATTTGCATTAAACAAAATATGAAGTAGTTTTTACAAAGTAAATGTTCATAAGGCTGTAATCAATTTGCTAATTGATTTTTCTTTCCTGGTTTATTCATCTCTAATAATTTAGAGTTCTATGAAATTGTACCACACCTGTTAGGGTTATCAAAAAGCCTTCTCTTTTGTCATAATGTAAAAATATTGACCAGGTAGTGCTATGATAAAATCTAGTCATTATATGATAAATGTTTCAAATAGAAATGACAGTTTCTTATTTTAAGGTTGCTTCTTTTCATTTTATTGTTTAAAATTGACTATGGCAGTGAAATCAACTTTAATTTTAAGAGGTAAGAAAGAAATTTCTGGGTTAGGAATATTTGTGATTAAGATGGCCCTGTTACACATTAGAAAGCTGTTTGCACTGACTTTGGCAGTTTCATGTGGCAGGGTTAGATTAAGAGCCTCTGCTTTTGTTGCCCAGACAGAAAACATAGCATTGACTTCCATGTGAGCACGGGCCTTACTGGGCAGCCCTGCACAGGTCTGTTGTTAACCAGTCACCGAGTCTGTATCACCTCTGTATCACCGCGCCTCTGTGGTGACTGGTGCCATCGGTGTTCCAGACAATGTATCACTTCACACAGTCACGTGTGCAGGACATGCATGGTGCACATGAATATGAATAGGGGTATGTGGCATAAAACATACTGCATAAACAAAATATGTTCTGCCCTCCTTTGTATTTATTGTGTCTTTGTATGCTCTGGAAAACCTGACATTAATATATGATCGTTTTAACCTGGTTAAAGATCAGGAATGTTAATCACCTTAAAGAAAACAATAGATAACTAATGAAACATGAAATAATTATTTCACATTTCTGTTCTAAACTATTACTGATATCTTAGTTACATGCACACAAAATGACTGGTAAATGGCATACACACAGATGTAGAATAATTACCATATTGGCCAGCTACCTTCCATGATTCATCAGGTGCCCAAGAGTCCAGAACGTAGAAGGACGTGCTGTACACATTAGTCACTTGGGAATGTCTGTCTCTTCGGTACTGCTTTAGTTCCAGTTCCAGCCTTCAATGTGGCTTTGTTTGATTTGTCCATTTTCAACTACGTTCTGTGACTATAGCTCCTTACTGAAGTATAAACTCTTATTACTGTTTTTAGAGATGTGTAACATGTCAAAGTGCTTCGATAGATGATCAGTCAGTGAAAATATAAGGACTGCCTGCTTTACGCCGAGTGCTCGCCACATGTTGGGTAGATAATGTAGCATGCTCCTCTTCCTGGAGATTGGGCGGCATCCAGGAAGAAGGAGGTTCTCAGGCTAAATGCTCTAGCAGCCTCAGAAAGTGATGTTGTGTTCGGAACAGAGCCTTTTTATGCTACCCTCGATGCTGTGACTGGGATCACGTCGTCACAAAGAGCCTTACATGCCAGTGACAAAAAGGACAAAGCCAAAGACAAGCTCACCTTACAGGCAATTTCATAGTGTAGTGAGATTCCTGTGTATTTCTATGCCATTAACTTAATTTTGTTCAATTTCATTATGAAGTGGAGTCAGTAAAATGGTAGAGTAACAGTTCCTTTAGAAGTATAAAGAATGTGCACTGAGTTTCAAATTTTTGTTGGAGACTTAGGGAACTGAGCTGTGCGTGGAAGGGAGCAGAGTGCACAGGTGGGACTGTTGACGCATTTCAGGTGACCTTTGGCTGTGGCGTCATCAGCACCTTAACCATTTGTTAGGTAATCACCCCGTGTCAGACACTGAGCTGAAAACCTGAAATCCTGAGAATTGCACAAGTATATGTTGATCTGTACACACGCATGTGTGTGTCTGTGCATGTGACATACAGACATGTGAACACAGATGCATACACTTAAGCTCCTTTACGTGGTCACCATGTCCAGTTTATGCTGAGGGCAGCTTTTGGTAGGACAGTGTACCATCCAGTGTAGATGTTTGCTTTGATTCAACAGCTATGTGTTCACTACACTATGCTCCCTGACTTTGGAAGACACTTCCATTCCTCCTACATCTAGATTGTCGCAGGTTGCTTGGCCAGCTTCTCATGTCCAGCTGCAGTTCTAGGTGTGTGTGAGGGTATGAGAAGTCCATGGAGTTTTTACACATCTTTTCCCTTGTAAAAATGTGGGGGTGTTTAATGGTTCTTTTGAGCATGTTATAATTTCTCAAGCCCTCTTCACAGAGTCTTCAAATAGAAGATAACAGTGTTATCATGTTTATTCATAACCTTTCAATTAAATCATTTCAGCTGCAATCACTTGCCACAGCTTGTTCAATGCCATCTTTATGAGATTGCCAACTCCTGTCACTTATCATTGAGAAACTACATTATTTTACTCAACCACATTTTCTAAGAGAATGATTCTGTTGCTATCAAATGATCAATGTCATGTTAAAGGAGTTTCTTAATAGCATGCATTTACATGGCTCATCTTAATAGTCCAACAAGCTCATGAGCTGTTTATGTTGGATATAAAGTTGTATCAGATGCTCCCCATCAACCTTTGCTATAAATTCTGACTCAGTAGCTACTAATGATAGACAAAGATTGATGATGCCTGGAATTAACCTTGGTAAGAAAGAAAAACAGTGTTACAGAGAACAGTTTACATTTTGTAGAGGTGCCTATGAGGATTAATTCAGACGGTAGCCAGCAGGCAAAAGATTTTGTTCAACCCAAAAGTGAAAAAAAGAAAAAACAATTTCATATAATATTTTTGAATAAATAGCCAGACACAAATAGCACTCAGGAAAATATATTTCATGTTACTTGTGATTTTTTTTCTCCTGATAGAATCTGAATTGCTGAGTTAAAACTCATGTGGATAATTTTAATAAGTGAAAAAATATATTTTGCATTGTACTGGATTATTGATTTTTGTTTTATGGTTACTAACGCATTTTCATTTCACATTTGGGCAGATACGGCAGATGGTGTATCTCAGGAACTCTTCTCTGCTGGCTTGGTTGATGGTCATGATGTAGTTATAGGTAAATTGTTTTTTTAGTATGCAGTGTCACTTTGTTGTATATTAAATGAAAATATATCAAATGAAATGTGTTTCGAAGTAAAAGTTTTCACTAAGGAAATGATTCACTCAATTTTGTAAAAATTCTTTTTATGAATTCTTAAGTGAAACTTCACTTAAGAACTACATATAATTTTCTTTCTTCCAAACCTCTCAGTGTAATCGTCTCCTGTTTGTCTGGATGTGACTTAGGCAGCGAGGAGCCTCACTTATTCAAAATATGACAGAGTCCTTAAGACTCAAAAATCCATGACATAATGAAAATGAGATGCTGTAATTTCTCTGTACTGAGGTATGAGGACCTCTGAGGCCCTTTCTTGGAGTATTTCTAATAAACTTTTGTGTTAGTTTTCCAGGCTTCATCAGTGTTAATCATAAAACCTTAAGGTTGGAGGGATTTTAAGCATCATTCAGGCCTGTTCTTTTGTTGTGTAGTTAGGGAAGCAAATTCTTGAAGAGAGTCTAGTACTTTGTTCACAGCCAAGCAGCTGAGTTGTGCCAGAGCCACTGTGAAATTATGGGGTCTTTCTACCACTTTTAGAATCAGAGGATAACTGCATGGAGATGGAGGGGTGTGCTAGGCACAGGCCTGCGGGTAGGAGCAGGCAACAGCGGGTGGGCCTCCTAGCAAGGAAGAGGAAGTGGAAAAGGCCCAGGAGGTGGTCATGTAAGAAAATATGTAGTGTGGTTCTACTAAATGAGGATGTGCGCTGTGCACCACAGCAAATTCTGAGTTTATGAAGACTTTATCTAATGTAGTCATTACAGTCTGTTCATAGTAATCACCCTTTGTAGTCAAGATGACTTAGCATAATAATGCTAAAATATTACATTAATTATATTGCTAATTATATAACATTTATTAGAAGAATGTGTTATGCTAAATTTTTTTTCAAAAATATTTAAATCAAAACTAGCATCTGGAATTATATACTCCCTTTAACGTTTTATTTTTTAAAATTCACTTAAAAATAAATTCTAGTAACACTGGATGGAGTGTGTTCAAGAAGAAATTTGAGACAGACACTTACTGGAATAATTTATTTCTAGAAATTTGGTAATGTAAATTATTATAAAGTAAATAACCGTATTCTATTTGACATGCCCCTGACATCTTCTACCACTGGTGGTACCTGTGTGACTCCCATCAGGCAGCTTGACCCACCTGACATGATTGTCCTGTGCTGCCTGCAGTCATGCGTGTACCGCTGGGGGTTCAGAGTCTCCCCGCAGGCAGGCCTACAGATTATAGTCCTATCAAAAATATGTTAAATAAGAACACATCCTGGGCAGATGGTTGGGGAATTAGAATTCTTGGTAAAGAACCAGTGTGTTATTTATATATGAACGAGACATTGGAAGTGCAAAGACACAAAGATACCTGTATAATTAGAAAAAGTAAGGTTTTTCTCCTATTAATTGTACGTGAATGTACCCATTGTTTTCAAATAGAAGCTCTGATTCCTTTGCCAAGTGATGCACAGAAGATATTGGCATATTTTTAAGGAAATGAACATATGTTTATTTATATTTTTGTGCATCTACTTAAATGTCTTCTTTCACACTTTACAATCCTGTGAGATTGCATGGCCAGCAGAGTTCCAAGCTACCTTCTGACTAAATGTAAGGAAGAAGCTGAGCAAAAGGATCAGTTGAACTTTAATGTCTATTTTAAATTCCATCTCAGATTTCTTTTCTGTTCACTTAACAGCTTCTTGACGAAGTTGAACACTGTCACGCTCACTACAAAAACTAAGCACGCACCTTTGTGTCATAGTTTACCCTAAGAAAGAACAGTTCATGGCAAGCTGAGGATATCCTGCAAGATACATTTTCCTTAAAGAGAACTGTAGCTCATATCCTAAGCAACCAGAACCAAAAATTAGTGAAAAAGGCAAAAATAATAGTTTAAAGCTCTCTTTTAAATACCTACTAATGTCTCTTATTGGCTACAAAGTCAGAAATCAAACTGTCTTGTGTTTGTGTTGATCCTAGCAGATGTTTGGGAATGTGGAAAGTAAGAGTCATGAGAAGCGTTAGGTCACCTTCGTTTTTGAGCACCATCCTGCTGCGCTCTGTAGTTAGGTCAGGTCTGCTTTTTGTTCTCCATGCTCTGCTGAGTCTAAATGACAGGAAAGTTTGTTGAGCTTTTTAAAGAAAGAAACTAAGAAATTGAGGTAGCGTTCATGTGTAACGTCAAAAGTACATAACCACAAAGTTTCTCTGTTTGTTTTAATTATTTTTCCTTTAAAAAAGTCTTTAATTTGCCATGTCCTCCTTCTTGGAGCTATAGAGTATGCAAAATGCAGAATATTAGAGCAAGAACAGGCACGTATAACTCTGAAATGGTAACAAAAATGCCTCACATGAACCGGGGTGATGGTGCACGCTCCTAAGCTCAGCATTTGAGGACGCCAAGCCAGGTGGGTCACAAGTTTGAGCCCAACCTACACAACTTAGTGACTTAATGAGACCTGTCTCATGTAAAATATATTTTTATAAGGGCTTGGGGTATAGCTCAGTGTGAAGCCCCTGTTTTCAATCCCCAGTTCTGTCAAAAAGACTAAACTTTATAGAAAATGTATGCATATTTTGTTTAGTAATCAAGCAATTCTATAAGGTAGGAAAAACAAGTTATTTTAGTCATTATTTTATGAATGAAAAACTGAGTTACAAGTGTCTGCATGCAGCTTGTAGTGGTCCTTGAATTTGAGTCTTCTTGAATTTAAGTCCAGAGCTTTTCCCTGTTACATGCTCTATCCCATAGCTTCAGTCTTGGAGAGCAGACCCAAGTAATTTTAAACAGTGGTGGCTCTTGGGGAAAAATAGCTTGTCCTTACTTGTGTTTTCCCGGTGCAAGAGATGTCATTTTATATTTTAATTATCGATTATGTGACAGATACAATGTGTTTGATCCTGTCCCCTTTAACCAATTCCAGCATTTCTCTGTTCTCTCCTTCATCATCTATTGCCCTCTTTAATAGAGATGTTGCCACTCCCATATAAATGTTTTTATTTCTTGAATTTTGAGAAAACCCCTCTTTTCCTCTGACTGTCCATATTGCTAGCTTCTTACATCCCCTGACAGCAAAACTTTTCAAAAGAAATTGCTCCTGTCTACAGTTGCTTTATGACCATGGTCTCTTGAATCCACTGCAGTTAGATTTGTTTATTTCCCTACTTCACTCACACTGTTGCTTTCAAGCCATCCTTGAGGGAGACATGCCTGGAAAACTGAATGGCAGAAGCAAGGGTAGATGTGGCTGGGGTAGAGTTAGCCAGGACGGATGGGGCGGACCTGTGGTCTGAGGACCACCTCCTTCCCAGGTCTGAAGGTCACTCCCACCCCTCAGTTTATGTGGTGTGTCGGCAACATTGTGTGACAAGATTATTTGACAGGGGTTCTTCTCCATAACAAGTTTTTCATTGTTTGGTTTGTTTAGTTTTTAGTATTCTTTGCACTGAGCTAGATGCACAGCACTGACCCCCCTTTAATTTTGAGACAAAATCTTGTGAAATTACAGAAGGTAGGATCTGTGATCCTTCTGTTTCAGCCTCCCAGACTGCGGAGATTACACACCTATACCACCATGCCTAGGTTTTTCAAAACTCTACATCGCACAAGTATTTCCTTTTTTGTTGGTACCACCTCATCTTGCTGACCTGTACATCTTGATGTGTCCAAGGACACTTTTCTTCAACCTTGCCTATTCTCTCATCACTTGCTCCTTTGGTGATCTGGTCTCAGGTGATACACTTTCTCTTGTGGTTGGGATCTGCAATGTCCCCCAAAGCCTCCAGCGCTCAGAGGTGTGGCTGTGGGAAGGTGATTGGATCTCGAGGGCAGGGCACTGTAGCTTACATGCAGTTAGGCAGTGGGGCTGGGTTGCAGGCGGGTCAGTGCAGGTGTGACCTGGAAGGATGTGCTCCTGCCGGCTCCTTCCTGCTTTCCTGCTTCCTGGCCTCTGTGATATGATCGATTTTCCATTGTTCCTCTGTGACAGGCCCCTCCATTGCGTTGTTCTGCTTTTGAGCCTGCTGACCATAGACTAAAACTTCTAAAGCTAGGAGCCAGCGTAAACCTTCTCTCCTTTAAGTTAGTTAAGGTATTTAAGTTAGTTTAAGGTATTGAGTATTATGTCTCAGCAACAAGAAAGTGACTAAGACACTTATTCTCTGACTCCTAAATTTGTACCTGAGACCTGGACCTCTCCTCAAATCCAGCCCCCTTGGAGCTCCTTCACTTGCAAGGGTAAGAGACAACTCCGAAATCCAGCCCCTGGCGTTTCCTCCCAGTCTGCCCCTGCAGTGGTCAAGTACTCTCAGTTGGCGTCAGCTCAGTCTTTCCAGGTGTGGGAGCCAAATACGTGGGAGCTGCCCTTGACTTTGCGTGTTCCCCTACCTGCTGCCCAGCATGGCGCCGTTACCCTCCATCTCACTGCCCATCCTATTTCAAGCCCTTCTCACGTACTAGTTGAACTGTTGCATTTGTGTCTTCTCCGGTATCTGTTTGTGTCCTTATGTCCCTTCATAGTAATGATGCACACAGCATTGTGAGTATACTACAAAACCACTGAATTGCATCTATTAGAAGTAATTTTATGTAAGTTACATTTCAGTTGTAAACCAGGTTATATTAACCCTTTAATAATGGCTTCTCACCTCACCCTCAGTGGTGTGCAGCAACTGCATTATGTCCCATCGCTTCTTGGACTTCCTGTCTGCTGCTCTCCCGCTGGCTCTCTGCTCCCCTCTGCAGCCACACTGGCTTTTACACTTGCTGCTGCTGCCCCTAACCACTCCCTCTCCTCCTCCTCCTTCCCCTTTCCTCCTCCTCGCCTTCTTCCTTCTCCATTCAGGATGCTCTTTCCAGTGTCCATATGCTCACCCCGTATCTCCCAGAGGTTAAATACTACCTTTCAAAGAGGCTTTCCTTGGCCGTGCTCCTTAAGATTGCACCCCACCTCAGCTCTTTCCCAGGTCCTTCCTTTATTCTGCCTGTTCTCCTTCCATCTAGAGGCTCCTTGTGCCATTTATTTATTTTGTTGTCTTTGCGAATTTCCCCTTGGTCATGAGTTTCCTGCAGGCCAGAATTTCTCACTGTTTGGGGAGCTGTTATGTGCCCAGTGCCCCAACCTATTCATATTTCACATAGGCCCTCAGTAAACACTTGTCAGAGATACACAAATCCCATTCTAACATACATAGATCTCTCATAACTTCTCTTTAGAAACAAAACACACTTCGAGTATAGGATTCTAGAGGATAAGGGATTTCACTCAAGTTGTAAAATTCAAGGAACATTTGCAAATATGAAGTAAGCTACTCGAGTAAGCTCTGTGCAAAAAAAAGTTCAATTCATATAGAAGTTTGCATGGTTTCATATATGTGTAGTTTTTCAACTTCTATAATATAAAATAACTAACATTTAAGTAGATTATGAATCTGTTTTCACCATCAGCATTTTCCTTTGATTTGGAGTAAATGTTTATGGCAGCATGAAAAGGCTGAAAAAGTAATAATCTGTGTTCTGGAGTAGTGAATGTTACAGCTTTTACTTCAGCATAGCGAACAGAGGTTACCAGAAATCTTCATTACCTAGCTTGAGGGTAACCCGCCTGTAGCATGCAAACCTTTATAGAGCAGAGCTTGGATTGGTGGGCCAGGACAGTGGCATGGAGCAATTGCTTTCACATAGAAATAGGGCAGTGAAGAAATTAAATCTGCTGTTTAAAGGCTAAAATCATAAACCTACTTCAGATGTGCTTAAATTCACTACCGTAGGCAAAAAGCCGGAAGCAGTTTTAGGCCTTATGTAAATAAACATTCATAATCCTGGCAATGCCTTCTGGGTGGGTGTTGGTTTAAAAAATAAGTTTGTGAAATGAAAAAGTAGGTGATGTGCGTGTATAAATTTGCTCATCTGGCCTAGCTGTGTTGACTGAAGGTATATCTGACTGGTCCCTATTCATTATTTCTAGGCGGACTTCCAAGAGTGACTGATAGTGAGGCAGCAGTGAAATTCCAGTGCCTCCTGGTTAAGAAACAGCCCATTAGAAAGAAGTTTTCTTGGTGAGGGAAGCACAAGGGAAAATAGAACAACTAAAAATTCATATGTAAGAGAACACAGGAATTTAAGATTCTGTTCAGACTTTGCAGTGCATGTTATTTTTTATTTTCTTTTTGGTGAGTTTTAGATCTTGGGCAGTAGATGAGGAGACCTGGGCAGATGTGTTGAGCAAGGCAGTTGCATCATGGCCTGCTTAGCAGCTCCTACAAAGCCGCCCACCGCCAATCTGTAAGGCCAGGTGGGCTGGGGCTCCACTGTGCATCACCAAAGAGGAAGCTGCTTGGCAGCCACCTTCCACACAAAGGACTACTGACTGTCTTGCTGGGTTTTTATACCACCCTTGCTGGGCTTTATAATAACATATGTCTGGAGTTTAGAGCCAGATGTTGGAATTTCAGTCTCCCGAGAAAGGAAGCTATTTCTGCATTCATTGGTGCAATTTTCGTCCACTGGGTTTTTAGTCTAGCCAGGTAGCTATCACTGAAATGAAAGCTTTCTGATGTTCCTATAAGCTTTCTGCTTGAACTTTTCCATATGTTGGTCATGTTCTGGAGTATTCACTTTCTGCACCTGAAGAATCTTATTCAAAACCTGTTTGCTGTCAGGACTTCCTATACATGTCACCTCCGCTGCCTCTTCCCTTCCAGTCTGGAGAGCAGGTTATCCTCATCTAAAATGCTGGAGAGCTGGATTTGTCCTGCCTCATGACATACACCTTTGTCATGCTGTACTTCCGGGTATGCACTTTTCCCTTGTGGGGAGGATGAAGGGACCTTTAGGGCAAGGTCTGTCTTCTGTGTTGCTGTCATCCTTGCCACACATAGGTGCCGAATAATTTTGACAAAGAAATGAATATGGTTAATTCTGTTTGGCAAATTTAATACTCAGTTGGTGTATGAGGTGATAATTTGGGGTTGTCCATAATTTGCATTGTGCACATGTAATGGTACCTTCTAAAAATGAAAGAGTAAGTCACTGTGCCTGATTCTCTGTCTCTGTCTCTTTCGCCTCCATTCTTTCTTTCTTTCTATTCCAGAAATTGACATAGATGGCTGTTGAACCCTGCCTCTTGAGAAGGAAATGTGGCTGGCCCCGAGGGTGTCCTGTCTACCAGCACTTCCTGCGGTTACAGTCTTTCTCAGTATAGGCTCGGATGCCTGCCTCAGGATCTTGTTCAGGGTGCTCATTAAGAGTGCACATTTCTGGGTTCCAACCTAATGTTTATATCATCGGGAGTCTTGGACACAGACTATGGAAATCCATATGTTTAATAAGCAGCTCAGGCACATCTTACATGTACTAGGATTTCATGACAACTTCTTCAGTTTCTGCTGTCAGTAACATTTAGAGTGCTTTTAGCACATACTATCATTTGTCTTCCCAGTCTCTCTAGTCTGTTTTTCGGCCATACATGATTCTCTGCTCTTTAGGAGTCTGTTTGAAACCATGCCAGTTAACTTTTTAGCATTGTATGTTTGGATGTGTAAGTGTAAATGCCACACATATGAAAGAGCCTCATTGGTCTAAGTTTTTTAACATAAGGAGTAGTTACAGTTTTTATTAAAACTGATATTGCTGCTCAGGGTGCAGCAGATCCTCCAGGTGGCATCAGCTTTATTTTTCTATATCATGGTAAAGTGTCTTTGGGCTCCAAAGTGTGCAAGCATCAGAATCTTTGCTCATTCATGAGCATATGGTTAGCAGTGTGCGGCGCTGTTTCCCCACCCTCATCGGGGCTGTTAAGTCCTTTACGAGGGCCTGGGATTTACTGAACAGCAGTGTACCTCCACAGTGAAAGTCTTGGAGAAGAGTGAACATATCCTTTCTTACATTCAGTTGAGTGATTGTGTTGTGGTGCTGTTTACTGTTGTTGAAATTCAGTGAAGAAAAATTTGCATTAACGAGGGCCTTTATTGTACAACTGTGCTATGATCTTAAAATGATGACAGATAATGAAAAGGAAGAAAACTCCTTAAAGCCTTTCTGGGTTTACAGAGGCTTGAGACTAATTGAACAATGTCAGTAAATCCCGTTGAGTGATTCCTGATTAAAAGTCATCTGTATGTTAACTTTAATACTCTGGGGAGCAAGGAGCTGTAGGTGCCTTGGGAGCGCCATGCTGATTACTTACGCTGTATATTTGTTTAAGCAGAAATAGATGTTGAACAGTGAAATATGGCACAGGGTTTCCATTTTCAAAAGGGACGGCTGCCAATTTGACTGCATTGATCTTGGTTTTACAAATATCTTTTTGTTCTTTCAAAAAAGTCTCTATTGAGGGTCAGGGATGTAGCTCAGTAAGGGAGCGCTTGCCTAGCATGTTCAAGGCCCTGGGTTCAATCCCTGACATTCTTCCTACCCTTCCATCACACACAAGCAACATTTTGAAGCATTTATTCCCTAAATAGCAAAACACAGCAATACAAAAATCTGGCGTACAATTTTATTTATAGCATTCATGGCAATTGGACAATTAACAGCAATTCTACACTTAGGAGTAGAATCAGTGGTTTTTTTGTTTGTTTGTTTGTTTTTTGGCGGTACTGGGGATCGAGCTCAGGACGCTGCGCTTGCTAGGCAGGCGCATATTCCACTGAGCTATATCCCCAGCCCGAATCAGTGTTTTGTTTTGGGGTTTTTGTTTTTTGTTTTTGCAAGGGGGAGAGGTTCTCGCTGTGTCTTTCAGGCTGGCCCTGAATTTATTGGGTATTCCAGGCTGGCCTCAAACTCATGAAGAGCCTCCTGCCACCACCTCCGGAGTGCTGGAATTACAGGTATGCACCACCGTGCCTGGCTAGTATTGCTGCTTAAACACCTAGAGAGCTGTTTGCTCTGTATATGTTGAAAACCTGGCCAGAATAAACGTGCAGAGAAAGCACGGACTCACTCATACACACATACACACACACACACACACACACATACACCATACAAATTCAGTATTCATTTTATCCCAGACCTAAGGATTAATATATTTTTTTAAATTACAAGAGGAACGAGTGAAACAAAATGCACAGAATTCTCCTTTTAACAGAGCATCCCTGTTATTCTCGTAGCCATGCTTTCCTACCCCACATTCAGGGGAATTAAGCAGAAGAGCATGTTCCCAGCAAACTAGGGCAGAAGCTGTGATCCCCACCTGTGAGTGCACCCTCTGGCCACCCAGCCACACTTTGCCTACCTGTCTGTGACCTGAACAGCATCTACCCAGGCAGAGGTGTCCTTGTAAAGAACCTCTCATCTGAAGAAGGAATAGGAAGATTCAGAACTACCTTTCAAAACATGGGCAAATATAATTTCCAGGAAGGTCTAGCATAAGTAACACCTGTAATTTCCCTAAAGATGTTTTCTGTTTCTGCATTACATGATTATCAACCAGTACAGCAATAAAGCACACTGTAAGTCTGCTTTTCCAGTTAGCATTGCCACTTTTTGTTTAGTGAGGAGTGGGTATCCTCTTTAGGAACCACTGGTACAGAGCCCAGTTAAGATCTGTACTTAATTTCACTTAAATGAAATAAGAGCCTGCTAGTGGATTAGTCTGTCACTGGAGTCTTGCTCTTTTCAATTAGTTTAAATTGTCCCATTTTAATTAAAATGTTAATCTGTCTTTTAACTCTAGAATCAGATATGCCTAAAGATAACATCCAATCCATCCAAATTTCCTGACTGTTGGATTACAGTAAACCCTACATTGCCTGTTCCTATGACTGATTGACTAACTGATTAGTTGATGTACTGAGCATTGAGTCCAGGCCTTCACATATTTTAGGCAAGCTTTGAACTGCTAAGCTACATCCCAAGCCCTTTATTTTGAGACAGGGTCTCATAAAGTTGTCTAGGCTGGCCTTGAACTTGCAATTTATTCTTTTACCTCAGTCTCCTCAGAACTGAGATTACAGGTGTGCACCACTACATCCAGCTCCGATCCCTAACTTGTGACTCAGATTCCCTTTATTTTCTGGTGAAAGAAAACTTTGCCTGAGGAAACCTAGGCTATTCTTCATGATAGTACACATTTTTATCTAACACTTCCAAATATGTAGGATTTAAATTAAATAACTCCTTTGTTATCAGTAGACTGATCTGTCTCTGGCTGTCATTGTGTGTGTGTGTGTGTGTGTGTGTGTGTGTGTGTGTGTTTTCCCACTTCAGAAACTATTCTACCTGTAATACAATATTCTAAATACAAGTAGATGGCCAGTGTGCTTAGTAGACTGAGGCAGGACTCTTTACCCCAAAATGAAATCTCACTGCTGTTTTCTAACTTTATTGGTCAGTGTACCTCATATTAATTTCTTGTATAGCAGGACATAGAGATCCTAGTTTATCCAATCAAAAAAATTAAAAGCCAAAAATGAAAATTAGATGCACATTTTTAACTCAGTGTGGGCTTACTGTGACTATTACAGCATCATGTCTAATTATAACTTAAAATTTGACCCTGTATTTTGAATTTGATTACCATTGTTTTTTAAACAAAGATCTTGCCAACCTTAAAAAAGCCTAGTTTGTAATCTTTTACCACGTTAGTTTTGCATGAAAAATTGTATAAGAATGCTGTCGCCCCAGATTGATTTTAAGACAAGGGAAGACTGCCTAGTAACTTTCTGCTGGAATGGGAAAGTTGTCTGTGTTGTCAGGTTGTAAGTCTCTCCCTTGTAAAATCAACCATCCGGCCCAGTTTTGTTCTTGAGCTAATGTTTTCAAAAGTACACTATGCTTTTGAACCCACAGCAAGCCATTCTATAAACACAGGTTTTCCTGCAGGACTCTGGTTGACGAGCCATAGAATCACACAGCAGAAACCTGCAGTCAGGAAACCATTCAGAAATCCATAGGTGCAAACTCTTAGGCCTGGCGGTCTACCTTTCCAACCAACAAAGACTGGGGCATAATGGGAAGGAGTTGTCCATTAGATTTTGGAAGAAGATTTTTTTACTTAATTTCTTAATAGTAAAATGCTGTAATCTTTATGCTTAGAGAATTTGTTCAGCTATGAAAGGTTTGTTACTAGAAATGAGGACATCAGATTGAAAGTATCTATTCAGTAACAGACCCCCTGGAGGGCTAATTTATAACACACTGTATACCTTCTTGCCAGTTTGTGCTTTGGGGCTAGTTTTATAGAAACTCAGTATGTTCGTGACTCATTTCTTCATTAAATGCATGGGTAGTTCTGGGGTTGGAACGCTGCTGCCCCATGTTCGGACCTTTTCACCTTTCTGTGATATGCAGGGCCAGGGCAGCAAAGGCCTCAGTACTGCTTATGTACGTGCCCATCTTTCCTTTCCTCTGCATTGGCTATTAATTTCCTCACTATTTTGCCTCTGATTCTTACATTTGTCAGTGGTACTGAGTGATAAAGTGAGAACAATGCACACTCAGAACTTAGCACCTAATAAAGGTGGAACATAGGTTAGAGGACCTAATTTGGACAGCATTGCTCTCAGGAAGCATTAAATCCTCTAGAGTATTCTGATGGGCTGTCAGCCCCTGATACAGTGGGTTTGTTGGTGTACTCAGGATTTCTTTTAAAGAGAAAAGGAAACTTTGGTTTTTTTCTTTAATGCTTCTGAAAAATTTTATTGTGTAAGAAATTAATTTTTGATATTTCAGAATGCAGTTTTACGTATAATATAGAGCTCTGTGCTGAAAAAACACTAAACACTGGCTTTCTATGTTTAATAAGCAATGACAGTTTACTCTTCTAGGCATAATGTGAAATATCCATGCATTTCAAATGTCTGCAGACTACGTTGTTCTTAGTTACTATTAACAGGTATGCCCAGGATTTTACTGGGAGTTCTCAAATCACTTTGCCACTGCTGGTTGGCATGTGGTAGTCTCTGGCTCCTGCTCATCCTTGACCAAGATTGCTCACCTGTATCACCAGCCACTGAGATGGCCCCAGGGCCAATGGCAGATATGCTGCTTCTAGAAGGTCCCAGGGAACTTCCTGCTCCTGGGCTAGAGTGGCACTGTCTTCCATGCAGAAGTAGGGAAAGGCACTGTATTTTGTCATCCAGGCCCTGAAACTTCCCTACTTGTGCATTCAATAAATAAAGTATCTCCTGCACTTTGTGGTGGGTCAACCTGTGAATAAACCAATGAGTTTCTTGCCCTTGTGAAAACTGATGCTGTCTGACATGATGCTGTAACAGTTACAGTAAGCCCACATGGGACAGCCATTAGGTATCTGTCCACAGATATCAGGAAATTTTAAGCTGTAGGAAGTGATCTGAAAGACAGTGATAAACAGAGGTCCTCACTTGGAGACAAGAACAAGGCATGCCCGCCCACAGACCTCTGAGTGAAACCTGAGATTTAGCCTGTTCATGCTGAGCATATGCAGAGATAACGGACCCTGCAGAAGATGAGCAGGGTGGCCAGATCTGGTGAATGAGCAGAGGGTGGTATGAAATGCAGCTGGGGAGGGAAAAGGTGGGGTCAGATCCTGAAGGACGCTGTAAACAGCCATTCACCATGGTGACTTGCAAAAACTAAAGCCTGGTCATTCACCTTTGGGTCCCTATGTAAAGTATAACTCTTGAGCTATTTTTGTGATTTTCCTATCAAAGAGAGCAAGTAAATTCTTTCCTCTGGGCTCATTTCATTCCGCAGAGGGTCTCAATATTTATTTTATTCGGAATTAGATCCCTTTACTGCTTGAACTTGATTCCTAGTTGACTGCGATGTGTGAGAACCACAGAGACACAGAAACAAAGCCCTGGAGGACTGGAGAAATAAAAGCTGTAGTGATCTTTCAACATTCTAGGTTCGTTTTTGTTTAAGAGCATTGAAAAGTGACTTGTAATTTATTGTTTGGGGACTAGGAGAACTTCAGAGGTACTGTATACTAATTCTGAATCCAATTATTATATCAAAAGGAAATTAGAACTCCTAGGAAAGGCAAAACATAAGCATTAATTGTAGGCATTTTGCTTATCTTCGTTGGTATAAGGCCAAAAGGCCTTCATGTATATTCCCGAAGAGGATGAAATATATTTTCCATTTCATAATACTGCCTGTTCTCACACAAATTACGATGTGGAGTAAGGTAGCACTGTATGTACAGTAGAACTATTATCATTATAACAATACAGAATGCATAAAATACTCATGTTCCTTGGGTTAAAGCAAACCTACCATGGTAGGTCCATTAATTGCAGTTGACTGTAGGGAATTTTCTTTCAGGGACAAGCACTCTAGTTTACCTCAGGGACAAGCACTGCAGTTTCAGGGGAGCTCATGTTAAGAATGCAAGCTCAGAAAAATATGTCCTTGTTTAGCTGCACTTTGTCTTGAACCAGAGGTAGGGCTAGGACAGTGTTTCCCCCGGCAGTGGTTTCGAGAGTGTTTCTAAGTTGGTGAAACTGTCTGATGGCACTGGTCATTGCTTTGCTTTTGCCCTCCCTTTAATTGACTTCATTCAGTTGAAAGCTTTCCAAACTTCTAAAGAGTAGAAGTAATAAACATATCCAATGGCATAGAAATAGATGGTACAGAACTATAGTTTCCATTAACTCCCAGTTATTTAACTAAGTTATTCAACTAAGTTAATTAAGTTCAGATTGTTTATTGTTAAAGACAACAATGAATTGATTGGCTATTAGTAAAATCAATTGTGATATGTCTCTTGAGTGGCCACATGGATCTCCATTATTACGTGCAGGTTGAGTGTCCCTTATCTGAAATGCTAAGAACCAGAGGCATTTTAGACCTCAGTGTTGTTCAGACTTTAGAATAATTGCATATAGAAAGTGAGATGTCTGGATGGAATCTAAATCTAAACATGAAATTTATTTATGTTTTGCATATACCTTATGTACAGAGTCTGCAGGTAATTTTGTATAATATTTTAAATAATTATGTGCATAAAACAGGCTCATGGTATAGTGTTTTCTACTTGGGGTGTTATCTTAGTTTTACAATGCAGAGCATTCCTGATGTTGGATTTTCAGATTGGAACTGCTCATACATACTGTGTCTGGTGATTGACTTTTAAACCATGCCCATCTTCATATAAACTTTTAGAACCTAAAACTATTGCAAAGGCCATGTTTAGTGGGAAAGGACCGCAGGTGTTGAGATCAGACAAAGCTGAGGCCTGGAGTACGTGTGACTTGAGGAAGTTGGTTCACCTCTCTGGTCCTCAGTGTTGTCCTTACCTGTAGAGTGACCCATTGATGTCCCAAGGTTGTTCTGAGGACTCCTGGGTTCCAGTGTGATGGGGCCTCTCCAAAGCACTGAGAAGTCAGTAGTTCTATTCTCTGTTTTAGAGTCAGTATGTTTATCTTCCTGTCCATTAGAAAACTTCTGTGAAATACCATACCACAATTTACCCACATCAAACGAAACTCAGATCTCTGGCAGGGGGTAAATGTAGAAGATCCAGGCCAGAAATAATAACTGAGCCACTATGGTTCTGCTTGTGGTTTGTGAGACACACATACTTGGTCCTGCCCCTCTCTAGGAGGGTAGGGAGTGGCTATCTCTCATTCCTGCTGTGCCCCAAACAGTGCTGAAAAGTGACATAAAAACAACAGAATTAAAACAGGCTCTCAGGAATAGGCAACTAAGTATAATGCACCAACCAAATAGTTTACATGTTGTCAACCTGGAAGTGACTCTAAGCACTTATCCTTGTCTAGTTTTTTGCTGCTTTGCTGTGCCCTTTCTTATTGCCTGGCAGTACTATCCAGCATGTGTGCAGTGCCCAAAATCTACACCAAAGACAGGAGCCCAGGAGAGAAATGTGAATTCCCTGTGTTCCTCAGTATCACCCTTTGAGCTCCAGCTCCTTAACCAGTGATCTACTTTTCTTGCATTGTGAGTTCCGGTTCTTTTGCCAAACATCTCCTCCTCTGCTACCTGACACCAGGAACGTCCACCAGTGTGATGGGGGATCCATAGCCCAGTCTCAAGCGAGCCATGCTCATAGGCCACAGCACAGCAACTCAGGTGTAAGACACTACACTAAGCCTAATATTTATACAGAGAAATGACCAATTTGACTTAATTAGGTGATGCTTTAAATTTCCTCTATAAAATACATTAGTGGTGGATGCTAGGGCTTGCCAGATGCTAGTCTGTGTCTCCTCCCCACCCCTAGTCCCAGTCCCACCAGGTAAATTTTATGTGCAAAGAGCTTATTCCCAGACTTGTATATGTAGCTGTATTTCCCATGAGAGTGATGATATGTCATAATTGATAAAATATGAGTTTAAACAGTAATTTTTTTTTTTTTAAGAAACAGGTGGCATGTTTTGGACATCTGGATAATTGTAATTGTTAAAAGAGACAAAACTTGTTAAACTAGGTATAGAAAAAATAACTATAAAATAGAGAAAAATTTAAAATATAGGACTTTTAAAAATGACCATATATCACAAGAGTGATAGTTAACATTAACATTAAATGTAAGGTTCATTTGTAAATGGGTTTGTTTCCCTATTCAGTTGTCCATTGACAGAAACCAACTAAATACCACACTCAACCTCATCAGATATGAGTAGTATTTCTTTGACTGGAAACAGGACCAACTGTCATTTGCAAGGGTCCAGTGCCAGAGAAAAATACAGGTTTCCTTGTTCAAACTTTGTGAATTTCAAGATGATAGCACAGAGCCTTAGGGCAGCTCAGCAGGCCATGGTGCAGGAGGTTGGTCCCACCCGAGACAAAGCTCTGGGTGGGGAACAAAGGTAGCCTGAGGATGTTACTTAGGTCTCTGATAATTTCCTGGGTCAGAGAGCTTGTGAGAGGCATCCCCACACTTGTGAGCTATCACTCAAAATGTCTATACTGAGCCTAAATTCAATCACCTTTAGTTTCTGTCCTGCAAAACAATGTACAGCAGACCTTGAAAACTAGCAAAGCTCTCCTGCCTCTTTTTCATTGTACTTCATGGCAGACAAAGTCAGCCATCAACCTCTTCCACCCACCTCTGATGCTCTAATCTTCCAGAGCCCTCATGTGAATGGGCAGTGCTTAGCATAGCTATTACCATACTCAAATTCACATTCCTGAGGCATTGTGGGGGTGCAGAGCATGGGCTCCTCATGAAAATACGATATTAGAACTCTAGAGATGCCAGTGTCTCATCCTGAACTTACTAAAAACCACTGACTTTAAATGTTTAATGTGTATATGACAAAATGTTTCAAATATATACAAAATGTGTTAATACTGAAGACTTACGCATTTATCATTGAGGTTTAGTCATTGCTTCCCCTCTCTTGTTCCTTCCCATTAGCCTCTTTAGAGACCTCTAACTGGCTGCTACTCATTGGATTTACTCTTATTCTGAATTTGTATAGTTGATTTTTTTGTCCCGAAGTGTTTACTTTTGTTTAGATCTGTACAGGACCTGTAGCTATACTAGGCTTTTCTTTAGGAAATTCTATAGCCAGTTCTCTTTCTAGCATATCTTTTAACTTTATTAAAATTCCAAAGTGAACCTCGAAAGCATTAAGTGAAAAAACCCAAACATAAAGGTCACATATTGTTTAATTCGTTTATATGAAGTGTACACAGTAGGCAAATCCTCGGAGACAGGAAGCAGATTTGTCGGCAGGGAAGTGGGAACCAGGAGAGACTGCTCAGTGGATAAAGGATTTTCTTTTGGGTGGTGAAACTGTTCTGGAACTAGGTAGAATTTGCAGTTGTAGATTTTTTAATATATTCAGTGCCAATGAGATGTCCACTTTAAAAGTTAGTTTTATGTGAACTTCATCTAAATAAGAAATGAGGGTTATGTAATGACACTAAATACTTGGAATTTATGGTTGTATATACATACCGAGATAATACTACTCATAATTTAAAATAGCAGTTGCATATGAGTATTGTTTTCTAAGTACAGGCTGAAGTTCTACTTTTTCTCCAAAGGCAAGAAGATGGTTGTAGTGTAATAATCTTTACAGATAAATGTATACAAAGAACAAATTAAGTTCATAAAATACAGAGTCCACCAAAAAATGTATTCACACTTCAGCAGTTTGCCTTATTCATAAATGTCTGGGGAACAATGTCTGGTAGCTAATGCCACCTCTTTGAGCACCTCTTGTAACTGTAGAGACCAAAGGTAACTTGTATTAACCTCATGATGTCTCAATAAACATAAATTAAAATAGTCGTGCAAGTTTTTCTTTCCCGATGTACACATTTTTTGGTAGACTGTGCATTTGAGCCTAATTCATTTTGTACATGACAGTGGAGAGTTCTGTACTTTTAAGTTGTGTTTTGGGTACTTGCACGTCCTCCCTTGCCATTCACTTAGACTGCCTACTGATTGATTCAAACATGTACACAAGAGCAGTAAATGGAAGGATTTGGTCAAACACAACACGTCTTCCTTTAGGGAGACCCCCAGCACTGCCTCTTGGATTGTTATCCTGTACCAATTGACTCCATTTGTGTGTGAGTCTGTAATGCTCATTTTGAAGTGGAGTATCTCATTCCTAGCATGTGATGGCGTTTTAAGAAACTGTTGACAAGATGAAGATACTCATCCATGTTTTCACGTGGACACTGTCAGTGCCTATGAGAAAACCACATTGTGGAAAAGCTCATCCTTAACGTTTTGAAGTTTGAATGATTCTCTATGAGCAAAGTGCATTTTTAGTTAGAGTGGTTTGAGCTATAAGTAACAGGAAGGTATTCAGAATGTTTGAAAAGAACTTTTCAGCTCATGTAACTGAACAATCCAAGGGTTTTTGGTGATTTTCCTTTTCAAAGCCATTTTTCACAGCCCTGATGCTACCCTGAGCCTCCTTCCTGTGTGTTCTAGGAGGCTGCGAGGCCACAGTGCTGCATGGTCTCTCCTTCACCTGTGGCTCTGGTTGTCCTCAGTGAGGCACGTGATGTTTTTCTTAAAAGCCCTCATCAGGCCTTTCCCCTGTGGTCTGCGCTGCTTTACCTCCCACCCCTGACCAGGCCTGAGCTCTCCATCACTTGACTTGGAGCCTCAGCCACCATATCCACTGCCAGCCCCATAATCCTCATGTTAAATGGTCTTAACTCTTTTAAAATGTCTCGCAGAAACACTCCATCTTAGCATAAGTTATTCTTCAGAAAATCTGTTGCATTGCTTTCAGGTTATGCCATGGTAAGATTACATAGTTTTCAACGTGCTATTGAGATGTGTTATTTGCAACCCATTTTTAAGAGTGAGGAATAGTAAAAGGAGGGAAACTAACATGGGCCTTTAGTGGTGCTTGCATTTCATAGTGTGTGTCTCACCAAGAGAGCAAAATCTAGGTTGTTTATTCATTCTCCTCTGGATTTCAAATGCCATGTGTTTATTTTTAATAAGCAACACCTCTTTCATAGTTGCCGTGCAGTTGGTGCTTCACTGCTGATCGTGTTGTTTTGTTCCGTTCTCCTAACTCGGTTTGGTATGTGGAAATTCTGACTTTAAACCGTGACTCCTTTTGTTTGAATATGTTAAAAACAATAAATCCCAAACTGTGAAAAACTGATATTTCAAATTACTGTAGCTCCCATTTTCTACTGCAAGTCTTAATTTAATCACAGTTCTTGAGGAAATGAACCTAGGCAGTCTTAATTGAGTGCCTCTGCCTGTAGAATTCTTTTCCTCTGTTGGCACACCAAAATTGAAATTTGTTGAGCTGAAAGTTTTTACTGCAGAACCTCCAAACCACATTTTAGTCAGTAATCCCTCCCACATCCTTTTTTCTGCTCTGATTCTGGTTCCCAACAGTTTCTTTGGGTTTTTGCCTTAATGCAGAGATTGCAACCTAGGTGCTGAAGTCTCCAATCTTACCGACAAATGTCTTTTGTTTGGCCTGGACAGGTAAGATTTTTGGAATTTGTTGCCAACATTTAAAAAGTAGGATAGTGACACAAGAAGCCAGCTTGGGCTTGTTTCAGCAACCCCAGAAGACTGGAAGACAATTGGGCATGAAACCCTGAATGGCACAAATTCTTCCCTCCTCTGCCCGGATGGGCACTTATGGCTCAGGCTCCTGAGGCATCTGAATCTCTGAGCCCCATCGAACCCATTAGTGCTAACTAATGCCACCCTGTTCTCTTCCTGCCACACAGCATGTTGTCTCCACAGCCATGGATAAAAGCAATTTAGGAATGTTTTTAAAGGAAAAAGCAAGTATGATTGTTCCAGCATATCAGGCTGCAGGCATAAATCCCTGTAGCTTTCTAAAGCCTTCTGTCTCCCTGATACTCATGGGGATTCACCAGCATTCTTAGACAAGGCCTTGGACCAGAAGAATATAGTGTGCATCTAATTGTCCAGTTTGGGGAAAGGTTTACCATCACACCATCAATGCATGAAGTGCTAACCTGTTTCCCTTGAGGTCCCCAAGGATCGATCTAAGAGTACCCACAGTGAGGGTCACTGCTGCTGGCAGTCTCTTACACATATTCTCTGGTCATTTGTTAAGACTTCATTGATAGTACTCATGAGGACCAAACTGAATCAGGATATAGAGCTGCAGGATTCAACTACGCACCATATTCATATAACTGGATAGAGCAGCAGGGTGTGTTGTTCTTGCACAAAGATGATTACAGCATTATCCCAGCATCCTCTTACTGCTCTTGAGTATTAGCAGTTGATCTAACTTTAAAATGTCTTTTATTCCCACCAGACAAACTCATTTTGCAGCTTGACCTCATGTCTCTGTACATTTCTCCTCAGACAAACAATTGCTCCCTGGGCCACATGCTAGTCCTTTCCCAGTGCTAGAGTGCTGCCAAGGTTGGATATTCACACATTAATGACAACTGCAAACTAGACATACCATGTAATGACATAGTCTCTTTTTGGCTTAGTTCTTCCAGTTTGATTTAGACTGATATTGGTTATGACAAGTCCCGTCATTGGGGAAGTATGCACACTAGAATAAACACTGGTATTCTTTCAGTAGTCACTTGGTTGGCCATTATACCATTTTTATTATTGGTAAGATTTTGCAGACTAACAAACTTTAAAAAGTGTTGATGAAGTCTGCTGCGCATGTAGCAGGTATTGTTAATTTGCTTACCATGTAATCTGGATTGTTCTTAAAATTAAAGCCATTTCACCTTGGCATTCCATTGCAGCCTGGGTTTCGTTTATCATTGTCATTTTTGATTCCAGTTGAGGAATGCCTAGTAAAATGTCATTTCTAGGAAGTGTTAGTCATTCACTGCCTTTGTTAAGAGAGAGTTCACTTATCTGTGGACTGAGTTTGTATGTGCCTTTGTTTGTTTTGTTGGCCAGTGAATGTTTCCTAGAGCAATAGAATAATGAAATATTTATTCAGTAAATACTTTTGAATGAATTGTTGAGTTGACCTACACCATTGTACACATTATGAAGACATACAGGGTTCTTTTTGCTTTTGGATTTTGTTGGTCTTAATCAAACTGCTGGCATATGTTATCAGCAAAAATTGGGGTTCACATTTGCCCTGTTCAGATTTATAGACGAAGTAGGATGGGCATTCCAGCAGTTTCTGTCTTTTAGAATTATGTCTCAGAAACCAGACGGTAGACATGCAATCATTTTTGATTACATTACCCAGGCAAGAATGAATTCATCATTTTTATCTCACCATTCCTCATTAAAAGCCTAATGCCAATATCTCTCATGGAACAGTGCTAAATTCCAGCCTCTACTAAACTTAAGCATTGGATGTATGTTTAAGCAGCACACTGTGGACCTATGGCAGATTAACTCTTGGGAAATGGAAAATATATATGTTTGACTGACCTCCAGCCGGCCAGAAATAAATCCTCTGCATAAGCTTGCCAAAATGTCATTTGGTTGTGAACAGGGGCCCTCATTTGTCTTTCTAGAGCCTGCATATTAAGTGCCAGGCCACTGCAGTCTTTCTGTGCCTCTCTTGTTTGCTGTGAATCTTCGTCTTTGATGAGCTGATTGGTAAGGATATCATCCTTTTGTTTGTCATTAGCTAGCACTATCATCTTACTGACATATCTTTTGGGTAAGGAATTTTTTTGTTTTAGTTTAGTTGCTAATAATCATCTAGTTGGAATTTAAAAGTGATTCTAATTTGTCCCATAAACTTTCAACCTATTGCTTCCTTTCATTTGGCCCTTGAATGGTGTCTTACGTTAAATTTTTCTTTTATACCAACTGGAAATTTTAATGTGCCATCACTAGATGTAAAAGTAAAGTTTCTTTGATGCTTCTCAGTGGAAACCTTACCATGACTTTTCTGCTGCCGATTGGCCTATTTATTTAATGATGCTTCTGATAGCTTTTGATGTTTTCTTTATTCCTTGTTTTGGGGAAAGGTGAGCTTTATTGCTCAGAGTGTAACTGGGAATGCTGTAGAACCCTAAAGCAGCTGACAATGGATAGAACATTTTACCAGCTCGGGGTGCCAGCGTTGCAGGAGGAAAGGAACAGCAAGTGTGCTCTGGGAGTGCTGCTCGGCCTGGTCTGTGGGGTCTGAGCCTTGGATGCTTTCAGTGCTCCTGTTCATTACAGCCATGGGCACTGATTGCCCGCGTCTCCCGCTTTGGCTGCCTTCACACATCGCATGACCCATACCAAGCAGTGAAGCAGCCTATCCTTTCCCTCCCTGTGTGTCCATAAGGCTTCGAGGGGCATTTTTCTGAATATACTCAAATGCTGTCATAGCTTAAGGTAGTTTTAAACATGCTCATGATCTCTCAGGGATTTTACATGTAAATTTCTAAAAATCGATACTTAATGTAAACTAAGTCACTGTGATCTATTTCAGCAACACTTCTTATGAAATTAAAAACTTAACATACAGAATAAAAGATGTTTTTCTTCTTAAAGCAAGAAAAAATATTTTATCCTTCAAGCAGGAGAAAAGACATAGAAACATCAACAAAATAATCCTCAAAGCGGTTTTACTTTTTAACAGTTTTAATGGGAACAGCTGTCAAATTCTTGAGTATTGAAGAGTTTGAAAATCTTGGCTGAAAGGCACAAGGATCAAAAAGATGATGCTGTTTAATGTTGGGAAGTTTTAGCTCCAATTCTTCTAAAATGGACACAGTGGAGAACATGGAGGGATTTGTGATATATGTGTTGCTCCCTCTCTTGGTTTACTATCCAGTTCCCAGAAGAGATCTTGTATAGCTCGTGACCTTCTGGCCAGATGCGATTGGCTGTTAGAGGAGGTGGAAGGCACACTGCACTGGCTTTCGGATAGAAAGGAGACCCCATATGTGGGGCCCCCAGTAGTGCCTCCCAATCTGGGCTTATTTTGGATGCCTGTCTTAAAGCAGTAGCGATCTGTTTTAAGAAAGTAGAGACCTCTCTGCACAGCAGCATGCTCTCAGACCGAAACACAAGTGCTGGGGGCCAGACTGCTTGTGCTTCACTCCCCCGTGTAAGTCTCTCACAAGCTCTGTGACCCTCAGCCAGTTGCTTTGTCACCTTGCGCAGCCTCCTAGGACAGCTGTCAGAATTGAGTCTCAGTAGATATGTTATTATTAATTATTGATAATAGTTTTATTTATTCTGAACTAGTTAGTTATTCTAATTTGTGGAGCTTCTCAATGTCAAAGTGAAGAACTGTCATGTTCACTCAGCGCCTTGCTCAGCTTGCACATTATCAGTCAAGGAACGTAACATCTCATTAAGAGGAACATGGGAAGATACGCTCTTCGGGAGTTGTGCGCAGGTCTCTATTCCGTGGGTGGCACACTGTGGGGCTATCTGTGAGCTGAGGGCAGATCGGCCTTGCGAATACGTCAGGATTTCAGCCATCTGGGTTACTTCTGTCGTCCCATCCCTGGGATCTGTTTAGACTTTCGACAATCATCTCCTTGATGATCTGTTATGCTAAAAGTTTGCATAGCCCTGAGAAGAACACACTGAGGAAAGAAATACTATTTATATCTGGTCTCGACTGGCATATCACTGTATTTCTCACCAATAATCGATGGCCTACAGTAGTTAACTTTTCTAACCATACCTGTGCTACCATAGTTGTTTCTACAAAGGGGAATGATGTTACCGTGGAGTTTAAAAGGGTTGCAGAGTGTATGTGTCTTATTTTTCTCCTGGTTGGCTAATCTAAATCTGTCAGTCCTCTTCCTAACCCCGTAAAAGCACAAGATTGTGAAAAGCCTGGGACCAGCGCTGGGGAAGGAAGGTCTCCGCTTGGTAGTGGAACTGTAGTGGGCTGGGAACCACATCATCTTGCGGTGTGCCATGTCTTTTGAACCATGTATTGACTTAAGTTGCAGCTTGCAACTTTTTGGTTGATCTTTTTTGCAATGGGAAGGAAAAGCCAGATCTGCCCAGAGTTAATGAGACCTTGCTGCCTTAAATAGCATCAGAATAAGCAGCACCAGCCTGTCCCCTCTGTGGCTGCACTTACAGCCCCCAGCCTTGTTTGCCCTTTTCACTGCTGTCAAACATTCCTCTGATTTTTATTCCTTAGTGCATTACTGATGATCACGCCCATGTCCGCACCTCTTCCGGCTCCTCTTTGGTGCTTTGCTTGCTTGTGACTCCTCTTCCACTCACCTGCGTTACTGTACACGGCGTGAGCCCCTTCACCACACCTCCTGCCGGAGCCCCCTTCCCTGTGTGGTCAGCAGCTGTGCGCACGTGGAAAGCAACCACCTGTGCTTCATGGTGACCTCATGGCGTTCCTTTCTTGTCTCTTCCTTTACCAGAACTGAGTTGTCTGTCTCCTCAGATCAGCGCGACACCTATTCTTTCCTTGTTTACCTGTTACCTGTCATAAAATGTCTGAGTCCATTTGTTGTGGTCCAGGTATCTGAGGCTGAAAGGCAGCAAATTGTCATCCTCTGTCTTCATCTCTTAGGAGAGGAGTAGAATTCTGCAATTCAAGTGCTTTTATTGTGCCGTGCAGTACTGAGGAGCTTGTGGGATCTGGTGCCCATGTACATATATAACATTCCTGAAAGTGTGGGCATCTTCTACCTCAGAGGCTTCAGTAGCAGTGCCAGGTCCAAAGCAAAAGGCACAATAATTATTCTCTGGATTCCTTTTGGTCTAATTTTTCTTTAAATAAGAATGATTGCATCTCCCTCAAGTCACTAGAGACCAGAACATTCTCAGTGCAGTCTGTCTTATTTCTTCTGCATTCTTTCAAATAATGGCCTGATCATAGCAACAGCAAAAAACCTTTTGATAATTATCACACCATAGCTCACATTAAAGGCACTATGCTGGAAGTGTGCCTTTAAGGTTGTCTCTGGTTCCGTTCCTTAAACATGATCATAGACTTTCTAGTATATCAGCTTGCCACGCATACTGGTGGTGCTGGTCATCTGTACATAACAGACGGAGTGCAGTCTAGAGAAACACTGCTGGGACGGACTACAGACACCATGGTTATGAACACTGTAGTCAGTAGTTAGCATACTCAGTATTTCTCTTCTTCCCAGAATAATGTGTTTTAGAGTGGATGAAATAAATATGGCATCCCGCTACAAAAATTAATCTTAATATTGTTTTGAAGGTATTGAATTTTAGGGTGTTTATTTTCTAAGAATACTTCCTTGTGCATTATGGTTGGTGCTAAATGGATATTTTGATTTCTTAAACCATGTAAGCTAATACTCATTGTTAATAGTGATGGCACTGCATACACGGAGTCTTTCAGGCTATGTCTTATTACTTAAATAACTACCTTTCCCCTAAATGCTGTGTACCCACCAAAAGTTTAGTAAGTCTAGCGGCTTCATGAAGGTGCATTGCCAGGAGCAGAGGGTGTAGCCCACGTACTGTGGGAGAAGGTGATAAAGAAAGATTGGACTTCTTTCTACAGACAATCTCAAGTGTAAGATAACCACTTCCCCTTGGTCATAAGTGATGCGTGCACTCAGTCCTGTGGGAAGATGCAAGGCCGGAGTCTGTGATGCATGGTGACTCTCTGACAGAGTATGTTATCACTGCCTTTCTCTTGCTACATTTATGCATGCTGTGTTGTTGTAAACAAATTCACGAACAAAAAACTTCAACTGATACATTCTTACCCAGAAGAGAGGTTTCTTCCAGGGTTACAGACTGAACCCTTGGGCTCTGGCAGGCTAAGCATGGTGCTGTGCCACTGAGCTGCACCCCCAGCCCATGGTTTTATCTTCTTCGCAGTAATCGCTCTTCTCTTTTACCTTAGTAGCGAGAGAACAATGTCATGAAAGAACAAGGAATGAAGTCCTTGGTAGGGCGTTTCTTACCTGTTCAGTTAGGGCAGCTAACATATATGAGATACAGTGATTGCTCAGTCAGTGAGTCATCTGGAGGAAAAGGCTCCCCTACATATGGTTAGTTGCATTAAAATCCACCCCCCACGCACATAGGTGTTGGAATATGGTCCCAGACACTGCCTGAGAGTCCGACCCCAGGTACTTCGAGGCCCACGTTCATCTGGTTTTCATAGTCTTTGTGAGAACATCTCTCTACATGGGCATAATTATAAGGACTGATTGTTGGTACATGGACCTTTCTGTCCTAAAATACATATTTAAAAATTAATTTAACATACTTAACGATATACAAATCACATGACTGATAAAAATGTGTTTATTTGACAAAGCCAAACCAAAATTTCAGATTTTTTCCCCAGACTTTTATCACTGGTAACCTTTTATAAATTCCATTTTGAATGCACATGTACTTGCACAGATTCTGAGGTGCAGTGTGATATCTGATACAGGTGTGCACTATGGAGTATGTCAAATCAGGGTGATGAGCATATGCAACACTAACATTTCTCAATGTGCATGGTTAGCATCATGGTACCTGGTCTGGATTAAAGCCCTTTTTCTAGGAGATGAACTCTACACTCCTTGGCGGACAAGGCCTAGGTGATTGCCTGTACCAGCAGCTCCACCCATAAGCCCTGGTCCCCTCAATCCAGTCAGGCTCCAGGTTGCTGGATCACTTTGGTACAGCTCACAGCTCTCAGGCCTCTCCCTGGGCTCATCTTCCCATGCTCTTCTTTCCCCTCGGATTTTCCTGTTCTCATGACAAACTGTCCTTTCAAGACCCAGGTTTGCTGTGACTTCCTGGAGTCTGACCAGGACCCTCTGGGCAGCATGCCTCTGGGCTAACTCGCCCCTCGTTCCTGCTGCTCCATCAGCTTGCCCGGAAATGTGCTGCAGTCACAAATCCCACACAACCCTCAGGGCGGAGTTTGCATTGCGTATGTTCATATCTGCCCACCTCTAATAGGAACACCGGCTTGTGATACACTTTATACAAACTTGTTTAATAACTGAAAGGTCATAGTACTCATTGGAACACACACTTGCTTTAAAAAATTATAATACTTAGCCATTCATCTTAATAGGCCGTACCTTGAACTTCCTCCTATGCAACCTCTCGCTGCTCTGTCCCCCCTCATCATGCAACGTTGCCCCCAACTCAGAGGGGCCGCGCTCTCTGTGGTTTTGCCGTCGGCTCTTTTCTCCTGATAAAAAGTAGAATTTGAAGAGTCTTGAATAAATACTATAGCTTGCCCCCTTGAGCTTCTGTGGCATTGGAAACGACAGAAATTAGGCTCTAGAAGGTTTTGAGTTTTCAAGTCGGGCTGGCAGCAGAACTTAGCTTAAATCCTGCTTTGTGTGTAAGGGAGAGAAGGCCTAGGGCACGTTGTCAGGGTAGACGGGATTACCGCCTAACACCAAGTACTGTATCCCCAGCTTCCAGTGTCTGGGGACCTGCTGCAGAAGGGAGGGTGAGGATGTCTCATGTTTAGTGCTCTATGTAGCCAGAAGTACACTAGGATGCCTGAACTCCTGACAGGTTTGGCCACATTGTAGGGACAAAGAAAGGTTCCACCCCTCTCCCCAAAAGTGGAATAATTCCACCTCTACCAAATTCTAATGGCCTGAAGTTTCTATACTATGAAAAATACCTTTCTATCTCATTCAGTTGCAGATAGCTGGAAGGACTAAATAGCACCCTTAATAAAATGGGCTGCTGGTTTATTGTCATTTACTCACTCATTCCACAGTTACATGCTCTGTCTGAGGGCTCGACGCTGCCAGGCGTCAGGTGTATAGCCCTGAGTTGAGCAGATCTTGTCTCTGTCCCCATCTGCTTTGGCCTTTGTTGGCTTGAGAGGGGAGTTTTTTAAGCATGTAGTTGGGTTGGGGAGGCGACTTCTGTAGGATTGGATGGGGGGTAACACAAAGGGGAGCCTAGAGATATAAAATCATAAGCTTTTTTATTTTCACCACACTGGGGATCAAAACCAGGGCCTTGCACATGCTGAGCAAGCACTGTGCCTCTGAGCTACAGCCTCCGCTCTGAACCTACAAGCTTTTATATCTTTCGGCTCTGTTAATCACTTGTGGCAGGGGCATGTAGCTTCTGAAAAAGAGCTTCCTGTTTTCTTAATCAGCAGGTAGTTGGAGACCTTTTTTTAATGACTGGTCTTTTTGTTTCTTTTTGACTTTTATTAGTACATCTTTGCAGTGCGTAATGATGACATGCGTTGGTACTGGCATGGGTACATGTACATAACACATTTCAATGGCCTTCTTTAACCCCCTTCTTTATTTTTTCAGCATCAGATTCATTTCTTTATCTTATAAGACCTTATAAACCAGGCTAATAGGCCAGAGAACATACAAAACATGTAAGACAGTGGTACAAAGGCAAGGCACACTTTTAGGTGCATTTCCTCAGTTAATGTCTGCTGCTGCCAGGTGGAATGTTGGGTTCTGACTGGAAACCTGGAGGTGACAGATGGGTCTGCTGTCAAGGGGCAGCAGTCTAGCTCCCTTGTAAGCAGGGTGATCCTATCACTTTATCATCCAAATTAGGGCACTTTGTGGGGTAGACAGGCATCCCTGGCAGAGTGAAACGAAGGTAGCTTCTACAGCTGTCCTCAGTTGTCTTGTGGGGGCGGCCATCTGCTAGTGATTGCTGCCTCCTGGGGCCACCAGTAATATAGCTGCAGCCCCCTGGATGGGTAGAAATTTGTGTGAGCTTCATGCTTTTCTGGAAAAACATATTCACTATTTAATTTTTTATTAGACTTGTACTTTTCAAAATTCAGTGATATCAAAGGCTACTACCTAAAAAATCAAGGAAGTAAATGGCTATAGACTTACACCACATAACACCAGGATCACTATAACAAGAATGTGTCCTCTAAGCTCTACAGCAGAGCCTATGAGACTTTAATTTCTGTGCACGTGTTATGTTTATTAACTTCTAATTTCACAGTCCACCAACTGGTGGCCTAATGGCTTTCTGTATCTTTAAGGCCAACCAGTGACCCTCAGGACAACTGCCTGGAAGCTCACATTTCTAGCATGAGCATCAGCTTTTTTCTTTCTCCCATCACCTCCCTAACCAGGAGTTAGCTGCCCCTTCCTGCTGACCTCTTTATGTTACCAGTGAAGTCCGAGTGCTCTGTTCTCCCAAGAGGGGTGTGGGCATCCTTGCATCAGAAATGTGGGGACATAGCAGCAGAGACTGTGGAGGGTGGAGGAGATTATCAGAATGCTCTTTAAGATTTAATCATGTGTTAAAGTAAGACCTTTGTTCAATGCTATCGATGTTTCATACTTTATTAGATAAAATTAAAGCTGGAAGTACAAAGTAAAAACCCAGCAAAATTGCCTTGCTAAAAAACAAATAGGATAAGTATTGCATTGACTATGACACTGAAACAGGAAACTTCTTTACAAACTGTTTGCATTTTGTGTGCCCCGTTCTGTTTTCACGTTCTCATAGTTCCTGCCTGCATCTCTAATTCTGCACTCACTGGCTGCGATGTGTCTGCAAAAAATTTTTACTTAAATATTTACTGTGTCATTAGAGATACAATGGAGCACACCCAGCCACTTTTCTTAGTCACTGCTTCATCCAAACCAGTCCTTCAAAGATGGCGGAAGGAGGGTCACGATGACGTGACTGTGGGAAAACGCTAAAGCGACGCTGTTCGGGGTGTGTCCCACATGCTGCTGGTGCCTCAGCATCAATCTACTTCATCACGGAGCACATTCTCTAGTTCAGCTAATGTGTTTTCAGTTGGTAGATTTTCTCTGTGAAGGAAGTTAGTTCATTTACACTCTGGTGCTTACTTGAAACCTCAAGTAGATCAGTGAGAAGTAGTTCAGCAACTTTAGTTTACTTTAGGTCTGACAGGTCTGTAGCACAGAAAAGATGATTTTCTACACTGTGGACGCAAGTTGGATTAAAATGGGTGATGTGCGTGTACCAAACCCCCTGAAACGAATGCAATCATTTTGTACTGCGGACATGTGCTGAGACAAATTTGAAAGCAAAACAGAAGAACCAAAAAAGGTGATATCTCAAGTCCCTTTTTTTTAGTTCATTTTTATTAGTATATGTCTGTAGTACATAATGATTACAGTTTCCATGGGCAGCTGCTACCTGTGCGTAGTTCCTCTCAGTTCTACTTTTATCCCCCCTTCCCTTCCTCTATCTCTCTGTCCCCTTGTCATGTGAGAAAAATCTGTCTGCTCTTCATTTACATTTCGGGTTTCTCATGTTAGCAAAACCACGTGTATTCAGTTTGTGTATCTGATTTATTTCACGTAACATTATGGTCTCAAGGTGTGTGCCTTCTATAGTCCTACAGATGGCTCACCTTTATCCTTTTTGTGGCACAGTCTTACTCCCTTGTGTGTAGATAGCACATTTTCTTTATTCATTCATCTGCTGCAGGACATATAGGCCTCTTCCAAGAGCTACCTCTTAAGAACTGTGCTGCTGTAAGTATGGGTATGTGTGTGTCATTGTGACATGATGTCTTGCACTCTTTTGGAAAGCTACCTAAAAGGAGAATACCTGGGTTAAATGGAATTCCTAATTTTAGTTTTTTGAGGAATCTCTGTAATCATTCAAGTCTTTTATTTTTTAGGCCTGACCTACAGAAAGTCTTGGTTAATCCGTGCATTCATTTCTTGTTGTTAATGAAATAAATTATATAGTCTTGCTCTGTACTTTATACTGACTGATAAACCCATACTTTAAAGGCTTTGGAATAGGTAAGACATGAAGGTGAAGTAGATATCCTTCCCTGGGGTAGCACTACATACTGTGAACAAAGCCAGGCCCTTCCCTCCTCTGCCGGGCTAGCAACGTGTGAGAAAAGCTTCTGTTTGGATGCTGCCCCTAGTCCTGGGCTCACAGTCCTTCAGGTTTCCCTGGCCTGCACACTTATGCCAGATGACTGTGCTTTAGTTGACTGCACTGGCCCATAATTTAGATAGCATTCCTCATATCAGGGTGTTTACTGTCTCATTAACTTTAACTTTTCCAAAGCTTTTCCCACTCCAGAAGCTACTAGGCTAAATCTCAAGCTGTGTGTGTCCTATTAATCTGGAGCTGTGGAAAACCTCTCTATAAAATAGATCAGGGTAAGATGAATGTGACAGTGACACACAGTTGGTCTGTGAAGTTAAGCATTACTTTTTGTTTTCCTTTACCATATCTCCTCTGCCTGATTAGAATTTTTATGCAATTTGTATGATTTGACGAGGTTGTAAAGACAGTTTAGAGCTTATTTCTGTGTTTTTATTATTTATCAAGTGATTATATACATTGAAGGAGACAAGTTTTTAGTCTTATAAATAGACTATATTTGGAGAGCAATTGACTGGTTGTTTTAATTTGTAGTACTTGTGCCGGTGACTCTTCCCTTAACAACATTAGTAAAATTGTCATTAGACACCGGGAGCATATTTTACTTTCATGCCTCACATCCTGATAGTCCTGCTGGTACTTCTAGAATATGCTCCTGGTTGTAAAACTCTTATCTTAGAATTTAGACATCCAACACAATTAAATAAGACCTTGCTATAGACACCAAAGACCTGTGAAGTCTTTTTTTTATACCTTTAGAAATCAAAATTAGAGTGATTTCCTCAATGCCGCTAGTTAGAATGTAAAAATAGTACAGACACCCTGGAAAAAAAAACTCAGTAGTTTTTTTTTTTTTTAAGTTAAACATACATCTTCCATGTGATATAGCCATTCCACTCTAGGTAGCTACCTAAGCAAAAAGAAAATGTATGTTTCTACAGAGACTCACACAGGGACATTGACAACAGCTTTATTTATAATAGCAGAAATCAGAATTGCTCCACGTATCCAAGAAGATGATGTCAATAAACTGAGGAATATAAAATAGTACTGAGCAATGAAAAGGCATGAAAGAAAATTATGCTGTGTGAAGGAAGCCAAACAGAATGGAAAATATTGATTTCACATGTATGAAATTTTAGAAAATGGAAACTAATGTGTAGTGACAGAAAACAGCAGTTTCCAGAAGAGCAGAGAGATGGGAGGGACAGTGGGAGGAATTAATGAGGACATGAAGAACTTTGGGGGATAATGGACACATTCATTATCTTGATTTTGGTGATGGTTTCACAGGTGTCTCCAGGTGTCAAAATTTATATTGGACATTTGAGTACGTGCAGTGTCTGGTATGTCAGTTATCTTTTAGTAAGGCTGTTAGAAAACAAAAGCCTTACCTCCTAGTCACTTATATTAGTATAAGAAGAGATATTAGTGTTTGTAGTGTGATCGTTAGGATTTTAAAGGATATTGCCCTAGTCCTGGGTGGGGAAGTATCTGCCAGAAGATATACACCCTCTCCCCAGAAAAGCGCATACAGAATTTTCCCTACAATTTAAAGGAGTTCAAGACTAAATGTCCAGGTTAAGACACCCATTGAATTCTCCCTGCCTTTCAAGGAGATAAAGTACTTTTCAACATTTGTGTCTTCCCTACTTTGTTTTACTGAGAAAATAAATGAATTCTTATCTTCATATGAGATGGATGTTAGGAATTCTTGACAGGCATGACTTTAAAGTTTTCCAATCTTGTTCAGTTTTTTTTTTAACTTTTTTAAAATCTTCTTTTTGAAGGGAAATGAAACTATAAACTCACAGGTCTATCGATATCACTATCCAAATGAGGCTGCAATCTTATTGATTATAACATTTCATTGCTTTCAAAATGAGCAATAATAACATAATGATTATTGGATACTTCCATTACTGCAGTGTCAGCCAATTCATAAAACTCTGCCTTAAGCACATTAGAGGAAATTCAGGATCAAAATAACAATTTGCTGTGTTTTAAAGAACAGATTCTAAAAAAAAAAAAAAGTAAAATAAAGAACAGATTCTGTATTAGCCAGTTTTCCTGTGCCAACCTGTGTTTCAGGTTCTCACACTGTACACAAGATGATACTAAGAAACTGGAATTTACCCAGACTGTAAGGAGAATAGCGGGTGTATGAATGTTTCCTTATTTCCCATAAGTTACTTTTGTGTGCAAGTAATACTAATATTCAAATCTGTTGAACGGTTTGTTCCCAGAAGCTGCTTGCTTATAATATCTGAATCTCTTGGCTGTTGTTTGGTGTGAGACAGGGTCTTACTGTGTAGCTCATGCTGGCCTTGAACTCATGGCAGTCCTCTTGCCTCTTGCTCCCCAAGTGCAGAGATTACGGGTTTGTGCCACAATTCCCAGCTAGAATCTCTTCTGATTGTTGCTTTTTCTCCCCATTCAAAATTTGATTTGAAATTCAAATAAAAATTACATGTAATATACTCATTTTCTGTTTTTCTCCAATACTTTATCATTTCATTGACTCATAAAATTGATAATGGGAGACACCTTAAAGGTGGTTATGTCATGTCCCATCCTGTGCGATCTTAGAGTTTTCCAGGGGAAAAGCCCAGAGGCATAGATATGTACATAGGTAGTTTTGGTGGAGTGCTTTCAAGATCTGTATCTGTCAGGGAGCAAAGTACATGGAATTCGGCAGATGGAGGAGTTCTCTTGTGTTTCACCCACAGCCAAAGCCTCTCACTCAGCAAAGGGAGCTCTGGAGCAAAAAAGACCCTTAGGAGCATCCAGCCTGAGGCAACAGGGCCTTTTTACTCTCAGTCTGTCACTGAATGCTAGCTGCTGTCAGGGAGAGGCCCTGACCTGAGTAGAGACAACTGTCTGTGGCCAAGAGGGACTGAGCTGAATTATCAGCCACCAAAACCTTAGCAGATGGGGGAAAGTTGCCTCATTCCTGCGGGAAGGATCAGGGTATCATGCCATGGTACCCGCTGTAGCCCACCCCTTGTGCTGCTGGGATAGTCCTGGAGAGATTGATTGTTCTTTTTTCCTGGAGGAAAGTTGAAGGGGGGAAGGAAGGTTAGTGCTGTGATTAGTCCCCACTGCAGCGTCTACTCTTGTGGTTGCCCTGATCCTCGTCACCTTCATTCTTCTCTCCCAGGGGAGAGTCCTTTCATCTGGACTAGCTCTCTGCTGGTCTCTCTTGTGGCCTCATCAGGGTAGGGGGTGAGCCAGAGTCTCATCTCAGAAAACACTGGAATGAGCAGTGGTGAGCCTTTAAAATCGTGGTTGCCCAGTGTATGAACCTGATACTCAGTTGGGAGGAGCCGAGAGTTCATTTGCTTTGGGAAAACAAATGGGATTCTCACTTAGGAAACAAATTTGTAAAAATTCTTATAAAATATAGAT
Source organism: Dinomys branickii (assembly GCA_004027595.1). Classification (NCBI taxonomy): domain Eukaryota; kingdom Metazoa; phylum Chordata; class Mammalia; order Rodentia; family Dinomyidae; genus Dinomys; species Dinomys branickii. Next base: position 38,037 of record PVLD010001772.1, on the reverse strand, counting down.
AATATTATAGAATACTCTTTCAGGATCTTATCCTGGCAGTTTTAGAGTCTTGGAACCCTCTAAAATTGTATGCAGAATTTTGTGTGCATGCTTCTAGAGGATATTGATTAGCTACAACTGGATTCTAGTGTCTCAAAGATTTATTTTTATTTATCGTGCATTCAACACAGGCTGACAGTGGCACTGGGAAGATGGCAGTGAACAAGGCGGGGAAGGTCTGCACTAGTGGGGGCTTCTGCTCTGGGCCTGGGGAGTTACCTGAGGAGGCACATCCAAAAATTACTCTTTAATATCTCTCATGTCACATGATAACAAGGACTATGAGAAAGAAAAGTTCGGGTGGAGAGATAGTGCGATGGGGTGTTGGTGGTCAGTGGGTAGCAGGACCACGTAGGCAGAAATTAGAAGGGCAGGGCTCTCATGGAGGACAGTGCTTCTTGCAGAGGGGCCATGGGAGACGCCATGGATTGTACCCTGTGCTGGGAAGACACCGGAAGGTTTGGAAGGAAATGAAGCACGGTCTGACCCCTGTCATCAGGCGTACCCGATCCCTGGGTAAGGCGGGCTGTGGTGGGCCAGGGCAGAGTGGAGAGACTGCAGGCTGCTGAGGCACCTAGGATGGGAGAGAGCAGTGGCCTCGTGGGGTTTAACAGTGGAGGTGCGAGAAGTCATTGTAAATATGTTTCAAAAATAAGCCTTTTACGAAGAATAAGGTTTTGTCTTGGTCATAAAAATGTTTTAATCTAGCAAGGAAATCACAGCTTACAGATGATGTCAGCACACGGTACGAGCACTGGTAGAGACCTAGAAGAGAGTCTTGTTGAAGGAATTATTCTCCTGGGAACTTAGGGTAAGAAATAGCAAGGTAAATGATTCAGAGGTAGGTGGAGGCTAGAGCAACAGAAAGGTTTGACCTTTCCCAGGAACTGGGAGGGTGTTACCTAAGGAGGCAGCGCATCCTGCTGTGTGGTCCAGATTCTCCAGATAACTGATGCATGGGCGGACGAGGACCACAGGAGGCTGAGGCTGAGGCCGAAGGCGGGAAAGCAGTACGATATGCAGGTGTCCGGGGCAGAGTTCTCTCACCTGTGTTCATTACTCACTTGTGACACGCCGAGCACTGTTGCAGGCATTCGACAGGCATTGACACAGTTAGTTCCCAGACAGCCCACTTGGGTGGGCACCATTAACGTCCACGGTTCACAGATGCAGCCCAGCACAAAGAGGCAACCAGAACTTGCCCCTGTCCAGGCAGGCTGCACAACTCGAACCAAGAGGCAGGTTCTGAACACAGGTTCTCTGGCGCAGGAATCCAGTGCATTTCATTAAGATGTGAGCCCGGGGGTTGGAGACAGTCATGGAGGCCATCTCTTCTTTTGCCCCGCGCTGAAACGCGACTGCCCATCATCAGTGTGGTGGCAGTAGCCAGGGGCAGCGTCAGCTCACCTTTTCTCCTTGCTGAGAGCTCGGATTGTCTCTTTGTCATTTCCGGCTGCTGTTCGGTGTCAGTGCCGTGTACAGAGCAGATGTTCAGGGAGTCTCTCTAGTCAAAGCAGTACTTTGAAGTTATCACCTTATGAGGTGTCCCAGGACTGTGCTGCTCACTTTATTGGCAGTATTTCATACCCAGTGCTCACTGGTCCTGTGATCCTCACAGGTTTTGCTAGGTATGAGCTGGAACTGAATGGATTAACTAACCAGCACCACGATATCAGAACCATATGAGACTGTTCTGAAATAAGCTGTTGTCTGGGGAGAAAAACGTATAAGGAGTGAGCAAAAATGTCAACATATGTTTACATTTTAAAAAATTATTGCAGTAAAAGACACATTGTTGTTGATCTCCCTCAAAATATTCTCTCTGGCTTCAGGCACACTTAGCCCGTCATTCTCGCCACTTTCTGAAGCAGCTCTGGAGTCCTCTTTCATGTGTGTAAACAATTTCCTCCTGCATCATGGCAGAGCTCCCTGACGTACATCACTTCTAGTACAGCAGTGGTCTGTCAACAAAAACATTGTGGTGTGTCCTCATGCACCTTACCCATCTGAGCCGGCACCATGCAACTTCTGGCTCTTCCCTAAACACAAACGATCATGCAAAGTAAACATTTTTTAATTGGTAGAGGACATTAAGCCAGCCATGCAGTACAATGATGATAAGAAAGAGAACTTGCAGAATTGCTTCATAAAGCAGCAAGAATAGGGATGTAAGTGTGCTTAAAATGATGGGTAGTATTTTGAGGAGTGTTAATGGCAGTGTGTCCTTAGTAATTTCTTTAAAAATCAAGCATTCACCCTTTTATCATACCTTGTATCTTTAAGTACTCAGAATATAATCACATATGTAAACATGCACTAAATAGCTATTACTTTTCTGTCAAAATGCGGGGGATTTTAGTAGTACAAGAAATTCGGGGAGAAAACGGTACCCTGAGACTGCCACATTTAGTTTGCCAAAGAAAGGTCGACTCTGCCGCCTCGCCTCGGCAGATTACCACAGAGTAAGCTTATTTCCCTCTCGGTGTAGACCCGGGAGATACTGAGCACTAGCAGCTTTTTGATGTAGCTGTTAATTATATTATCATAGTTGCAGAAAGCATAATACCTGTAATACCACCCACACCATAGGCCCCACATGTTCTCCCAAAAAGCCAACTACACTTCCAGCTCTGACAGGTATTCAAGTCTTCAAGCCTTAAGTGAGATGCAGGGAAACGGAAATAGCAAACAGGGCCAGAGGACTGCAGTCCCTGAGGCCTCCGTGCTTATTACTGGTGTCCCTGTTTTTTCCAAATGACAGCCCAGTACTTGGGACTGAAGTTAGTGGCCTGGGGAGGAGGACAGGTAAGCTCAGAGAAGGCCAGAGTCGCTGTGAAACCAAGGGAATGAGTTTATTTGGGAACACAGAGGAAGGAGTTTATTTCGGGGAGGTGCGAGGGATTTGAAATGAGCTTGATGGACTGGGTGAGAAGGCTTCAGGATCCCCATTGTCTTTAGAATCTAGCGTCTCTTAAGATACCAAGTTTAGTGATCTCCACACGTATGTAGGAAGCCATAAAAGGTCACAGCCAACCCTACCCAGCCCTTCCTTCTCAGCTCACGTTCCAGGTAAGGAGTATTTTTATTTTTGAAATACAGGTGTACAGTCAGGAGAAGGGAGAAAACAGTGACACCCATCTTTTTAATGAGCATTGCTACTGGAAGAGAAATTAACATCACTCTGAATTTTATGTGATGTCAGTTAAATGAAGGTGTTTTATAGCACTTTACAACAAATTAGAATCAACTAAATTGAAAATAAGCCTAGCAGCTGGGATAAGTAATCAGGTAAGTGGCCAGTTTTGCTATTTTTGCTCTGAGCTGAAGGCAGAATTTGAATTTCTAATGTCCCAGAGGCATGGGGCTCACAGTTGAGGAGCCTGGGTCCCAGGATGATTGTTTAAGATGCCAGCGACTCAGACTATCCTTCTAATCTGCAGCTTGCTTTGCCACACCGATACCTGCGCGTGTGCACAGGAGGGAGGGCTGTGCATTCGTGGACAACAGAGCTCTGCTTCTGGCTGAACATTAGAACAGACTGAAATTAGATGACCCAGAACAAGACAGTAAATCATGCATATTAACTGAGACACTCTTGATGAAAGAACTGAAATTCATATGAAGACTTTATGGCTCCTCATGAAATCACCCCAAATCAGAGGCACTATTATAACATGTTTATAATCTAAGAAGGTGGTTACTGTGTTCACTTGCTGCAATTTGCATATAGTCAGGCTGCCCTGACATAATTAGTCCTAGCTCCAATGGACAGGCTTTTCCAGCAAAGCTTTGTACTCCAAGAGCCAGTGTTTCTTTCCTGAATTACTGGATGATTTTAGTATCCAGACTTTTGCTAAAGCCCAGAAGAAGCTTAGTGGTGCTGACTGTTGTGGGGTTAGTGGCCCAGGCTGGGTCTGCTTTGTGTGTACCTGCTTCTGTGCACAGGGGCGAGGTGGGAGGAGAGGAGAAGGAGGGGCTGGTAACAATGAAACCTCGCAGATTGCTCAGGGTACAAATATGAAGAGGGCAACAAATGAAAAAGAAAATAGATGCTGGAAATGATGGTTTGTAGAGAGAAATTTGAGTAGTGTATAGTTTTTGTTTTTTTGTCTGCAGCTGTGGATTAGATGAAATAAACTCATCTGCAGCAGATCTTTGACTCTCAATTATTTCGATCGACCTTAGGGGGGAAAATGACACATGCGTCCTTAATTTCCATTTATAAAGTTTCTATCTCAGACCCTTTTCTCAAAGTATTTGCTTGTTGTTTTCTCTTAAAATTTTTTGTCTTAAAACTTCAGATGAGTTTTTAGATACCCAGCTGTTGAAGCAGCAGATAATTTTTCTCATGACATAAAAATGGCAAACAGGACCTTCCCCTCACTTTTCTCAGCAGTAACTTCTTCCCTAAACAGTAGCCCTTACTAGACTCTTATTGAGCCTTGAGGTTTGTCTATGAAAAAAGCAGTTTTAAATTTCCATCATCATTACCTTTTGATAATTCTGCTCATAAATAGTCCTGCGAGTCAGAAGAGTCACCAGGAAAAGCTGACGCCTCCATGAGGTGTCAGACACATCCAGACACCAGGGAGAGCGGGACAGGTCTCTGATGAATCCCTCTGATTCTGAAAACACATCTTTAACACTGAGCTACAAACTGATAGCCCCTGGTGCCTGACCCTGCTCGGCAGACTCAGGTATTGCTCCAGATGGCGCTTCACAGGCCCAACAGATCGCTGTGTCCTGACAGTGCTGAAATGCACGCCTGAGCGGGGGAGGTTAGCTTAGACAGAAACCGGTGCGGAGACTTGAGTGAATTTGTAGGTCAGGAGTTGACATGTGCTGACCTGTTATTTCCCAAGAAAGCGTTTTTTGTGGTCTCCTCTTTGTTTTGTACTGCCCTCTCCTGGCTAATAAATTTCTCAGTAATGAGTGTTCAGAAGAAAGAAATGGTTGAAACCGAGGACTGCTAGCAGTTTTACTTTCCGCTAGAAAGTAATTTCAGATTTATTATTTGAAATGTGGGGTTGACATACAGTGATGAATTCAGATGTGCATAGACACAAGATTGCCAAATGATATAAGTGGTTGTAGAAAATATCTGCAGGAGAGTAATTTGGTCATTTATATGGACTTTGTAATGTCTGTGAAAGAAATGCTTTTGCAGTTTATTGCATCATTAGTCAAATTTTCTAAATCATTGATGTGAAAATCTAGCATGATTGGAAATAATTTGGACACTTTTTCTCTGTGTTTGTATTTTACAGTGGCTGCTAATTTACAGAAGATTGTAGATGATCCCAAAGCTTTAAAAACATTGACATTTAAGTTGGTAAGTGGAAAGTTATAAAAAGAAGGTAATATTTTGCCATGTTATTGCCAGCAAAGAGTAGAAATACCATTTAACAACCCTATTCTGTGATTTTGTTGTTGTTGACATTTTCTTTGGAGATCGATTTTTGTTTTTGTCGCTTGCCTCGGCAACATTTGGGAACGTTTTTTGATCATGCCTGAAAATGTCCTCCTCTGCAAGCAGAGCTAGGCCTTTCCCCATCGCTTCTTTGACTAAGAGTGGCCATTTGAGAAATAGAAAGCCTGGGTGGGCCATTTTGCTTCCAGTTTGTACGGCAACTTGACCACACAAAATTAGACTCTATTCCAAGCAGCATTCCTATCAAAGCTGTCCTGAGGTGAAAGCCAAGTGGTTCTAACTTTTAAAAGTAGAGACTGATTGTTGAGGAAATGGTGTGGGTAATTGGAAGGGATTGCAGAGCGGCTCCATGAAAGCTAGTGAACAAAGACATAATGTTTTGCCTTCACATTTGAAAGCACACTAACAGGTTTTTGTCGAGAGTATATATTTTAACAGTTTTTATACACTATTGATTTTAAGCAAGCACCAGGTGGTCACAGAAATACATTCTAGTGGGCATTCTGGGTCACAAGATGTAGTCACGGCTGCAGATGGAGAGATGGTCCAGATATGCAGGTGGAAGTAACTATTTCCCTGGAAGTTTTAGCAAATAGTACATTAAGGTGAATAAGTGACTCATTTTAAAATTATAGGTCAAGCTTATCAAAGGCCACTGAGAGTGCCAGGAGCACTTTAGAATCTAGATGCTCAGCACATGACTGTGCACAGTGTGTAATGATGATCCACTTTGTTTCTTGTGAGAATTAAATGAAAAATGTGTGTGGCCAGAAACATGAAATAATTAGTTACTATAAATGTGAGCCTGGTGATAATTATCTTTCTGGGTCCAGATTTTCATCCAATTTCAGATCACCAGACTGTGTGATAAAAGATCAACACACAGCTGGGCATGGCAGTGTAGACCTGGAATCCCAGTACTCTTGGAGGCTGAGTCAGGAGGGTTGCAAATTTGAGCCCAGCATGGGCAACTTAGCAACTTAGTGAGACCCTAGATCAATCAAAAAAAAAAAAAACTATATCTGAAGAAATTCTTTCTCTTTTGCTAATGAAAGAACATTTTAACTCTAGACACAGAGTGCTAGATTAACAAATTGCAGAGTTCGTCATCAGGTCTGAGACCGCACTGTCTGTCACCTTGACTCTGTTTCTCACTGACCTGTAGTTTTGTAGACAGATTTTGTTTACATGACAGTGTATGATGATAATGGCACCCTGTGTCCACATTTCAAGCCAGTGAAAATGTCCCTCTGGTTTTTACACCATCTCCAGAACATTTTCCTGATTTCTGATATGTAGACAGAGAAAAAAGCATTTGAAACGTCCATGCTGGCGTATTCCCATTAGCTCTATTAGCTTCCCTATAAAACATGAAGAGTAACACTGGCTCTTTCCTACCATCAAAGGTTTTATAAACATAGCTAGTGTGAATATTCTCTGGAGGTAAGCAGTAAAAATAGTATAACATTTTCCCTCATCTCCTCCTCCAATCAACTTTGTAAGTTTCTTGGATTTTTTTCTTGATTTTCCCCTCTTCCCCTCTACTTCTAGCACCTTAGTAGGATCCTGTCACCTTCAGAACCTGCTCTTCTTGCTGACAGTCCCCCAGGGTCCCTCTGTGGCTGCCATTTTGTGGCTACAGACAGAGTGATCCTTCTGCAGTGCCAGAATGTTCCCAAGGGTTAGACTCTTCACTGTCCTCCTACAGAACCTGTAGCCTGAGCATGCCACAGCCCTCACTGACAGGCGCCCCCTTTAGGTCCCCGGAGTACCTGGCTCTGATGACAGGCCCCTTCCAGCTCAGAAGCCTGTGCCTCAGTGGGGTTTACTTGACCACAATCACACCATGGAACTACAGACTGCTCTGGCCTGGGCCTACGGCCACATTCTAAGCAGTTACTCCTCCCTAGAGGCAGCTGCGTCATGCACAGCTTCAGGGTTTCCTGTATCTATGTGCATCCCTCCTTGTGGGTGACTGGATGCATTCACATCAGCTGAGACTGAGTCTTTTTTGTACCTTATTTCTGTCTGGCCTAGGAGAACCCTAGAAGCAAATCTATGCATGTGTCCCTTCTTACCACAGCTTGCCAGTGAGGTCTTGCGGTATTCTCAGGAAACGGAAATCGAGATAGTTAAAGATGTTCAACAAAACCAAACTGAAGAGTGACCTTCTACTCCTGTCACTTAACTCTCTGTCCAGCCCTTGTTAAAGCCTGAGAGGGTTTTTCTCTCATTATCAGTAGCCAACCAGATTGAGACCCACTTGACAGAGCTAATTTGGACTGATTTTTTGGCTTAATCTTCTGTAGGCCACTAACATCCTGATACTACTTCAGAGATTCTCGTGCATTGCCTTCGTTCACCAATTTGGTTATTTTATTGAAAAATAAAAGATCAAAGTGTTTCAGCAGCATTGTTACTTATAAGCTACTGCTGTATATGGTCCTTTTATCTCTCAGCTGTTTATCATGATTTTAATCTTAGAGGTTTCACTGCTTTCTAGTAAAGAACGTCAGAGCGCTGAAAATTGTCTGCAGAACAGTATCTCGGTTCTGTGTTCCTACTTCCCTGTGCTGCGATTTCACTCAGGGGACCACGGGGGCCCTTTAAAAATATCACCAGCACCCAGATCCTATCCTGATTGCTTGTGGTGCAGCCTGGACTTAGGGAGTTTTGACAACACATCTTGGCGATTCCAGCGCCTCGGCACCATTCAGACGCATGGTGTAAATGCCTGTCACCATCTTCTTCACCTGCCCCAGTCTACCACTCGGTTCAAGTGCAAAAAACGTTTATCTTCATTTTGTGTATCTGCTTATGTAACAAAAATGCTAGCCCAAGGGACAAGGGTATTGGTTATGTAAAGAAGTACATTTATTTTTTTCTCTGCCCACTGAGATCTCTAGCCTTATTGACAGTTAAGATGATACAGCATGTATGGTTTCCATCTTTGCCATAGGCAGGGGCTGGGAGATAGATTCTCCTAAGAAAGTGGTTTGGGCACGTGGGGCGTTTCAGCTCCGGGATTGTATGCTTTGACGTTGACATACTAGTGCCTTGTTAGTGTTGTAAGTCTTAACATAGGTCTTTATAAATATTTTAAGTTATCTTTAAATTTGCCACCTTGAGATTTTGTAATGTAGGTGAATCTCCTTTCAATGGGGAATTTTTGAAATTGCATTAGTGAAATAGGAAATAAGATACATGTAATTTCCCCTTGAAAGTACACCAGTGTAAATGCAGGCAGCAAACACCCAGTTGGTACAGCTATGTGAGCATTATAGATTTTAGTTGCTGATATTTAAGAATACTGTATCCATGTGAGATAGAGATTTCATAAGCATTTTAGCAAGTTCTTTAGAAGTTCTCATCCTAGGCATGCTCAGATGCTTCCTGACTAAATCATCATTTCCCGAAGTGTAAGTAAAGTCAGGACTGCAGTGAGTAAAACTAAGAGTGAACTTTCTCCCCTTGATGAAAAGAAGGAGATGAAGATCTGAAGGGAAATGGCTAGCTTAAGAATGCTCCTGTAATCCCAGCACTCTGGAAGGCTGAGGCAGGATGATCTCAAGTTGGAGCCAGACTGTACCATTTGGAGATTTAGGGGAGACCCTGGCTCAGAATTAAACGGGGAGGAGTGCTGTGCAAAGGCCTTGGGTCCAAATCTTAGTACCAAAAGGGGGAAAAGAAAAGGCCGATATGACAGCCTGGGCCCCCTGTTTCCGTTCAAAGCTGTTGCTCCCTAGATGTGGTTCTCAGGCTGGTTTTACCTGAGCCCTGGAAACTCAGTAAAAATGTTAATGCTGGGTCCTATCTCAGGCCCCAGGAGTTGGCCTCTCGGGCTGAAAGACAGGAATCTGTTTTACAAGTTTTCCAGGTGGTTCTGCTGCATACAATGTTGTTTAAGAACCAAGGCTGAAGGAAAGTTGGAGCTGAACAACTTCAGGGGGCCCTGGGGAGACTAGCAGTTCTCTACAGCACCTTGTAATCACTGAGGGAGCTCAAAATAAATCCCAGTACCCAGGCTGTACCCCAGACCACTTCAATCAAACCAAAAGCCCTGCCTCTGAGCACATGAGACTTTGGGAGACACTTTAGACTCAAACCGTAACAATTGGTGAAGCTGATGATGGCGGCACAGATCAAGGCAGCAACATCAGACTGTACTAATAACCAGTGCTCACTCCGTGGAAAGTGGTAGTGTAAAGGGTGAAGTCACTTTACCTAAGAATTTTCCTTATGAGGCAGGAAATGGTTTTTTATTTTATCTAATCTCATCGGGGGGATACATCCTTTTACGATTCCGGGTCAAAAAGTGGAAACCACTTCTGCTGTATACTGAAGTACAATGATAGTTTCCAGGAAAAACATGTGTGATATTGTTTGGCTGAAAGTTCAATTCGTCTTTTTAGTGAAACACTTTTTATTTAGAAGAATGACTAATGAAGTTATTTTTGTTGACAGGTAGTAAGTGCAGTGTTAACTATAGGGCAGACATTTTTTTTCCCTGAGAATGAACACAGTAAAGTTACTTTTTAAAAAAGAAAAAGGTGGGGGCAGTATTTATTATTAATAAGCTCAAGCTTTCAAATAATAGTAGGATTTTGGAAAGCTTGCATCTGCCATTGGAAGCTTGACAGCTCCCCATACTTAAATTCAGGAACACTTAAGTTTTCTTATGAGGTTGATAACGGGTGGTATTATTGAATATGGTTTGTTGACATTATATAATGAAACTTACATATTTATAATGGAAAATGTTAACATTTGGAAGATCTGCAAAAACTCAGTGATGCTTAAAAACATGGCCAAGAAAAAGATCCATTCCAAAGGCAGGATAGATGAATGGATTTTAATGTAACAGAGTACAAAAAAGTTTAGTACTACAGTTTCACATTCCACATCACAGCTAACCTTTAAGAGGGCCAGGAATATAGCTCAGCGGCACCAGCGCCTGCCTGCCTGGCAAGCACGAGGTCGTGGGTTTGATTCCCGCTACCAAAAAAATAAACAACTAACCTTTAAGAAACTAGCACTTAGAAAGTTTAGTATATTAGCAAATGCTATCCACAACTATTTGGAAGAGGCATTAAAATGCAGTTCCCTTTTCTAAGTAAATATTTGTAGTAGGCTGGATTGTCTTTATGTATTCCAGGAGAAACAGTATGATGGAGTGGATTAAATGCAGAAATTTGTATAAGTATCCAGCTGTCTTCTATGAAGCAAGATATTAAAGAGATTTGCAAGAATGGAAAGTAGTATCAGTCTTGGTGGCTTGGCTGTTAGTTTTTGGTGGGGGGCACTGTGGTTATTTTTCAATATAGATTTTGTCAATATGTAGTGTTTAGTATTACTAATGTGTAATGAATAAAGTGTTTTAAAAATTTCTAATTTCTAGGATCATGTAATAAATGTAGCCTACATAAACATGTTTTTTCAAGTAAATGGTTATATTATTTTAAAATATTATATATATATATTATTTTACCACTAAAATATTATAAAACCTTCTCAGTTTTAATTGCTTAGCCAGTGAGTATAATAAAATAACCCACGCAAACAAGGTTTTTGGAGTCCTTGATGATTTTGAAGAGTGTCAGGAAATCTTGACACCCCAAAATGTGAACAGTGCTACTTGGGTGGTTCCCTGATCCCCTTTCTGAGTTTCAGGGCCATTTGCATATTGTTTTCCTGTGTGTGCTGGAGGCACAGGCAAGAAGAGGAGAGGGGAATGGAGAGCCGAGGTGTAGGGAGAGCAGGAGGTGGGAGGGCAGCTGAGTGTGGAGCAAACACGCCCCCCTCTGGGGACGTTCCAGGGAAACACGCGTGGCAGTAGAGCCACCAGGGACCAGGACAGGGACTCTCAGAAGGCTCCCCACAGCCAGGTCCAGAGTAACAACCACGGGCCGGCCACCCACTTTCACTGTGTGCGCCCACCTCTGTTACTCTCGCTAGAAGGGCTTTCTCCTTTGTTTCTAGTCACTTTAACCACTGTTGAACATTTTGATTTTATTCCTAGTCACTTTAACCTCCGACATTCACGTTGCCAAATGTCTGCCGCAGCTTTGAAGCATCTGCTGTACTGTGAAGCTTTTCATGTACTTCCCACTTGTAGTGTGACCCTATTTTGTCACCAGCAGCAGCACAGTTGGTCCTCAGATGTTTGCCACTTACCTGGCCCTCACACAAATTGTCAGTGGGTTGAGTAAGTGATGTTAGCAAGAGCTGCGCAACAGAGGAGAAGGGGAGGTTTGAGAGAATAGGTGAACAAATTGGTAGTAGAAGGAGAATGTAGGTGGGGAGGTGACTCGCAGTAGCAGTGTGGCACGCCCCACTTGGAGATGTCTCAGCTGAAACGCCCACTGTGCCCCTGCACCCTGGTTCATAGTGAAAGGCAGCAGGGCCTCTGATCTTACTGCCCCTGGCAACACAAACAATGAAAATTGCATTTCACTGAATAGCTCGTTCAGTAAGAGGAGCTAGAAGTATCAGTGGACAGGCACAAAGTAGATGCCTGTCTTTAGATAGTGACTCCTGTCCCAACCCTTTGGGCTACTGATTTTCTTACATAAGCATTAATGACTTAACACTGAGTTTAGTTAGCTTAACTGAGTTAAGTTAAAAAGTTACTTGAAATCTTTAAAATATTTAAAATACATTCTAATTAGCTGCTTTTCTAATGGAAAATGCAGTATTGACAGGCTTGTTTTACGTACATTTTGGAACATGCTACATACACCAGCCTATAAGTCATGTACTTGTAGTGATTGGGAAGGTCAGTTTTCCATGGGAAACTAATAGTTTTGACAGTAATTTAGCAGGACTGAAGCCTAGGAAAGGATTTTATGCTCCCATGGTAATTGTCATTCCCAGGCATTCAACAAACTTTTTCTGCTTATTTATGATACTTACATGTCCAGTTCTGATTTTTTTATTGAGGGTATAGAGGAAGCTTAGAATGGTATGTGTGTGTTTGTGTGTAAAAGAGGAAAGAAGAGATGACAAAAGAATATAAAATAACTATAACTTATGAGAGGTTTGCATGGCTTATTTCCAATTCCTTATGATTTTGAGGTAAGGAAAACAAAACATTTGACACTATAGTGTGGGCCAGCTCAAGGCAATTAATAAGGTCCTAAAATACTACAACAAAATTTTGTTCTGGTAAAGAATTTTGTTACATGTTAATCAGCTTTCTGTTACTATAACAAATATATCTGAGACAATCAGCTTACAAAGAGGAAAGGTGTGCTGGAGCTCACAGTTTCAGAAGACCTAGTCCACAACCAGCTGGCCCCGCTGTGTTGGGCCTGTGGCAAAGTAGCACGTTGTGGTGGGGGTGCATGGCAGAGCAAAACTACTCACCTCAATGCTGGGAAGCTAAAGAGAGGAGAAGGTGCTGAGCTCCCGCAGTCCCTCTCCAGGGCACAGCCCAGTGAACAAACTACCTCCCACTAGCCCACCTCTGACAGGTTCCATCACCACCCTGTCACACCACTATGAGGACCCAACCTTTATTTAACACAAAGATGGGGTGGTGGGGGCATGCGCAGCATTCAAACTGTGTGTAGCAGAGACCTTTCCGTGTAACACTTACTCTGGGTTTCAGCTGCAGTTGCCTGGGAACCACCCCAATACTTGATGATACTTCGTTTCTTTCTGGCCAGTTCTACAGCAGAGATACTTGGGTTTAATTCACCCCCTGATGACCTGTGTAACCCGTTTTGGTTATTTTCACAACACTCTGAATAATTATTACTAAGAGATCTAATTAGAAAGTACATTCAGAGGAACTAGTTGAAAAGTTTTGGGCTAGGAGTCAGTGGTGCAATGCATGAGGGCTTCGGTTTAATCCCTAGCACTGCAAAAAAAGCCGTGGATGGGCTTCTTGGCCATTGTGTTTTGTTGGCAGTTCCACAGTGAAGCCTGGGGTGGCGTTGGTTTAATGTACAGCAGTTTCTCCCCCGCTTCTCTTCTTATACTTGAGGGCACAATGGCCAGATTTCTCTCTTTCTCCCTCGCTCCCTCCCTCTCTTTTTTCCCTTTGTTTTTGCAGTGCTGGGCACTAAACAGTGACCAGATTTCTGATGACATGTGGCACCCAATAGCCATTCCCAAGGGCGATTCTGGCTTCTACCCGGAAAGAGCTGGCAGTGCGGTTCTGGTCCACACCGCGCCTGTGCCGTGCCTGCCGTCACGTGGACACGCTTTTAAAAATCCGAAACAGCGACGACTCGGGACTGAAGGTTTCTTTTTCCCTTTCAGGCTTCTGGCTGTGATGGGTCAGAGATTCCTGATGAAGTGAAGCTGATTGGCTTTGCTCAGTTGAGTGTGAGCTGATGCCCGTCCCGGCCAGCGCCCTGCTCTGTGGCCCCCGCTCCCCTCCACCCCCGCTCCCCACCCACGTCCTCCCACCCCTCACTCCCAGTTCCCAGCAAAATTGGAAGATTGTGAAGAGGCTGGCTTCATTGAAATGGGATAAAAATAATTTTTTAAAACTTGCAACACTCCGAGTTCTGCTTTATTCTCTAGCAATCCACAGTACGAGAACAAGCAAATGCCACAGCTGCACGACTGTCGCTGATTTTTCCAAAAGCTACTTAATAGTCTTAGCAATCAATTCGGATAGCCCTTAAGTGAGAAGCATCTGAAATACACTCAGGTGGTCCTATTTATTGGAAACAAAAGGAATTTTCTATTGGAAGCCTGTTTCTCCTTTCATTGTTGTTATTTCTGTTATAATAGTTTAATTGTACCTTTGACGATACTGCCTCTTTTATGTTGTACTTAGAAATTAATATACTTATAAAATTAAGATTTATTAGCCAAACTTGAATTCTAGTTTTAAAACTGACTGTGAATTTTATTTTTCATATATTTATGCATTACACACCTTAGCTATAAGAAAAAAAAGTTTTGATTACATGCTTCTTGCAGTTAATCTCTTGTTACTTAAACAAAAAAAAATTCAAGTCTATCTTTGGAGTATTTGTAACTTCTAATTTTTGAAATGACTGAATTAGGAACTTGGATGCTTATTCTTTTGGTTTGTTTGCCTAAAAACCAATCCACAATCTGATTGTCTCTTGGGAGAGGGAGGTGCCTTGCAAACTTTCATATTAAGAATGTGCCTGAGGCTTTTTTCTTTGCAAGAGTCTCAGAACTAAAATTTCCTCTACATAAGGTGGCATATGTAAGTTTTGCTTCGTTGGAACATTTAGAATGCTATAAAAAATGTTGCCATTCTGTTAGATTGCTAACTATATACTCATCTCGGATTTGGCTCTACATAAGTGATAGGATTTGTTATTCTAAAGGTGATAAACTTGAAAATATGAGAATCTTGAGTTTTACTTGAAATTCTGCAGCATTCCCAGGTGGAGTGAAAGTAGTAGAAAGGGTTTTGTGCAATGACTAAAAGGTAAAAGTGCTGTTAAGTTTCAAGAATAAATACTTTCCACCAGTTAGCCCTCTGCTTGCCCATGTATTATGGAACTAGTGAACCTTAGGATTTTCGAAATTGGAGTCTCAACTTTCAAGGAGGTGGGCTCCCAGGATGGTACCATTGCTCTTTCCTAGCTAACCCTAGATACGGCAGCTCTTTAATGTACTTTAAAAAGCAAATATATATTACTAAGGAAGAAAAGTTATTTATAATTGCCTTGTCATAATTGTTAAGGTGTTCTAGAGCCATTTGCATACAACTTAATGTAATTTCATTCCACTCTGTTGTTTACACAATGATTACTCAAAGATGACTGCAAAAGTAAAAGGAAAATAAAAGTGCATTGCGCAATGAAAATGCGTCACATCGCTTCTGTCCTCCGCTTGCTGTTATCTGTACTGCTGCAGTGATGTTTAGCACTTTTGTGAAATGCCTAGTAACAAGTAACTCATGAGAAGTGCCCTAGAGGAAGAATAAGGCACCCGTCCAGTCACAGAGGACAGGATTTGACAACTAACTGGAATTCGCTTGAGAAAATGAAAGGCAAACATTCACACTCCATATAGATAGCCTTTGAATTAAAAACAGTGGGCTTCAGGGATCAACAGAGAATAATTCCTTCCGACCACTTCCTTCCCTTTAGTGCGAGGGCTGCCCCAGCACAGAGTGGTTAAGTGGCTTGTCCAGGTCCCTGCACAGAGCTGCTTCCTGAGCTGGACTCCTAGGTCCCACTTTCCTGACATTCAGAACCTGTTCCTTAAATAATCTTCTATATACCTTGTAGGTAAAAGCAGTGTGAGTGAAGACCCTCGCCTTCTACTCAAAGAATAAAATACACGTGACTATCTGGAGAACTTGCAACCTGGGAATAAATATTCTTTAATACTGTATTTAAATCACACTCATTTCTATATCCTTCCTAGAAACACTTGTGGTAGCTCATGTACATGTATGTAATAGGATAAAGACTTAAAAACACATTGCGAACTTAGGATGGAGGGACAATAAAATCAGTTTACAAGACAAATGCAAATGTTAGAACATGGAAAATACACCATGAGCACCTGCATGATTCCTAAAATAACAGCTTCCCAAACACCACATTAACTACTCAACTATGCAAAGTGATCTCCAGATTAAATGCAATCTTTATCAAAGGTCCAAATTCTACTTTGCACAGAAATAGAGAAAAGCGACCCTGAAATTTGCATGGAACCACAAAAAAATGGTGGTTAGCTAAAACCATTTTTGAGCAAGAGAAACAAAGCTGGAAGCATCACACTTCGAATTTCAAAATATGTTGTTAGGTTTTAAGAATCCAAGTGCTGTGGTACTGGCCTGAAAACAGGCACATAGACCAAAGGAACAGGAATCAGCTCAGATTTGCAGTCAACCGATCTTTTCTGTCTGACAGTGCGAGAATTACAGCAGGGAAAAGACTGTCTCTCCACACTGGGTATCCATGCAAGAAACAATAAAATTGGAAATTGAAATACTATACCAAAAAATACCCCAAAATGGATTAAAGAGATTTGAAATCTAAGACATGGTGTAAAACAGAGAAAAATGGGCAAAGTTCATTGGCAATAGTTGCTTTTTTAGTTTTTGATATGACACCAAAAGCACAGTCAACCAAAGCAAAAATAAACTTGGGGCACTATGTCAAGCTACAAGACCTCCACAGAGCAAAGGATATAGCAGAATGAAGAGGATCTATAGATTGGGAGAAAATATTTTAAAACCATATAACTGACAAAGATTTAATATCTAAAATACAAAGAAACATAAACTCAATAGCAAAAAAGTTGATCAGAATGGGCAAAGGACTTGAAAATATTTTTTCAAATGCATAGGTGACCAATGATAGTATAAAAAAGGGCTAAATATCACTAATCACCAGGGAAATGCAAATTAAAGTCACGGGAACTATTATCTCTTACCTGCTGGGTTGGCTGTTCTCAAAGATAAATGTTGGTAAGAATATGGAGAAGAGGGAAATATTACACACTTTTGGTGGGAATTGTAAATTGGTACAACCATTATGGAAAATAGTATAGTGGTTCTTCAGAAATTACAAATAGGATTCTCACATGGTCCAGCGTTTCCACTGCTAGGTGTATACTGAAAGGAAGTCAGTGTCTCAGACATCTGCAGCCTTAGTCACAATAGCCAAAAATGGAAACAAGTGTGTATCAATGTGTGAATGGCCAGAAGTGTTATGTACATATGCAGTGTATACACATTCAAGAGAATAATATCCAGACTTCTAAAGGTGGAAATTTATGCCATTTGTAAGAGGACAGATGACCTTGGAGGATATTATGCTCAGAGAAATAAGCCAGACAGGAAAAGAATCCTATTTGATCTCATTTTTGCGTGGAATCTAAAGTTAAGCTCACAGAATCAGAGGGTGGAATAGTAGTAGTCTGGAGCAGGAGAAATGGAGAGATGTTTGTCATGGGGTATAAAGTTCCTGTTAGGTGGTTGAGTTCTAAAGATCTCATGTATAGCTCAGTGATGAGAATTAGTAATACTGTATTGTGTACTTCACATTTGCTAAGAGAAGATTTTACAGGTTCTCACCACACATAAAAAGTGTACTTATGTGAAGAGATGGATTTGTTAATTAGCTCAGTTATAGTAATCACTTCAACATGTATATGTATAGCAAAACTTCACATTATACACCTTAAAATATATTTTTGTTTTAAAAAATGAAAAACACTGGCCAAAACCAAATGATTTTAAAGTGCAGTTGCCTTTGTATATTTACATAAACTAAAAATCCAAGCATAATAAGTTTGATTTTTAAGATGGTTTTCTTGTTGTTTTTGTTGTTCTTAAATTAATGAGATACATTGTGGAGATTATGGCTTGGGATAAAATTTTTGGCAAGAAGGATTAACTTGTCCAATGCATGTAAGGTAAATGACTTATAAGAGTATATGCTTAAAATAAAGTTAAACCATAAACTCCTTCAGCTCTGTAGAGACATTATTTATAAATAACACAAATTACCACCCCCACAAAAGGCTTACCCATGCCTATGGGAATGGACAAGCCATAAGACATGGTCACATTTGGGTGTGTTGCTATATATCTACAGTTCCAACTACCTGGGAAGCTGAGAAAGGAAGATCACAGGGCTGAGGGCAACTTGGGCAATTTTGCAAGACCTTGTCTCACAATTTCAAAAGGGTTAGGGATATAGCTGTGGGATACAGTGTTTGTGCAATACATGAGGCTCAGAGTTCAATACCTAATGTAACACATTTAAAAACATGGTCGAAAGTACCTGCTTCCAAAATGCCCCAGTGATTGCCTAGATGTTATTTGACTCTAGAGAAAATACATATTGATGGCCCCTTATCTGCCTTCTGCCTTCCTTATCCTCCAGATCTACCAGACCGATGGATGCTAAACCAAATAAGCACCCTCAAGTAAGCATGGCTCGGAGAGCTGGTGAAGATACACAGAAGTCCCCCTCTACGTGCATTACGGCTTATAAAGCAAGCGTCCTTAGCTGAAGAGGCATCACTAGCGGAAGAGGCTTGCTGAGCCCATATAATTTAACTCATAAGTCCTCAAAGGGCCAGGAATGTTATAAAAGTTACAAGCTTATACTACGTTTAATTGAATTTACTATAGAATCATGAAAAGTCAGAACAATTATTCCTATAGTTTGTTTATCCCTCATATAGAATATCAGCTTAGCAAATCAAGACTTGTATTACAGAGGGAAATTATTACAAAGAGAGAGTGTGTTGTCTAAATAGAATGTTCAGTAAACTAATGGGTCCATAACCTGGAAGCAGTAGAATAGTAACTCCTCTGGTAAAAATGGCATAGTCAATACTCTAGTCCAACCTTGACCCGAACAAATAATTTGGTATTGAGTCATGGTAGCAGCAGCATTTTGATGATTTAGTATAAAATTCAAAATGAACATGCAGTCAGACAGAGGTTGAGTATGCTCAGGTTTTCACATGCCTGTCTTCCTTTGTCTTGCAAACTTTGTGGGATTCTACAAAAGGAAGTAAGTGAGTCAGAATGAAATGGAGGATTGCAAAAAAGTACAAGCAGACATCATAGTAAAATGGGAGCCATAACACTGTTCGCACTTTCTAGTAAAGCGTGAATTCAGGGGCACCGCTCCAAGTCCCCTACTGTATTAGTGTGTGATATGTGGCTCTGTACAAGATTGACTGACTCACACAGTAGTCCCGTGATGATGGATATATGTGTACCTAAGGTGTGAGACCTGTTTCTAAAACTTGAGAACCACTGTGTTAAGCCATTTGAGTGTTTGTTGAGGAAGAAGCCAAACCTGTCACTCAAAGCAGTCACTCTAGCACTTCCCATCCCCCCTCTTTATTTTTTGTGGTTCTGGGGATAGGCTGGGGCCTCGTGTGTGTTGGTAGCACTGTACCACTGAACTACATTCTAAGTCCTTTTTAGCTTTCCCTTGGAGACAGAGTCTTGCTAAGTAGTCAAGGCTGCCCTCAAACTTGGGATCCTTCCTCAGCCTTCCAAATAGCTGCCATTATAGGTGTGTGCCATCGTGCCTGGCTTCCTTCATCTCCTTTAATCTTAAACCACTGTCAGATCTCACCGTTCCCACTTTTAAAATGATAAAGCTAAGGCTTGGAAAGACTAAGCAGCCCAAGATGACACAGTACGAATTGCAATATGAAGCAGGAATTTAAATATAGGTATATGTGGTTCTGAAGCCCATATTCTTATCAAATGAGCCAACCTCCTAATATAACACAAAAAGCATTTTATTGTAGGTTTGCTCTGGACCAAGCACTGAAGGCTTTTCCCTCCTTATCTTAAATCTCACAACCACTCTCGGAAGGCAGTTTTGTCATATGCATCTTATGCATGAGGAAGTACGTGTAGGGAGTTCTTAAGGAACTTCTCTAAGGCCGGGATTTGAACCTAAGTCAGTTTGGCTGCAAAGTATTTCCATTCTACTCTGCTGCCTCTCAAGTGCAAATCCAGGATTTGTAGGGCCTGAGGTTTATGTTGTTTGGTGTTGAGAACCCAGTTTTGGGTCCAAAATCATGTGTAGAAGATTAGGCAGAGTCGTGGCAGAGGCCCAGAAGCATTTCCTTGATAATTGCCACCATGGTATTACTCTTGCTTCTTATTTCATTATTTGTAACATAATTTTTTTGTTCATCAGACTTGTGATCTGGCTTCTAAATCTAAGAAAGTAAATAATTTTCCTGAGATCAAAGAACCAGATACAGTTGTTTGAGGAGAGACAGCTTCAGTTAGATTTTTAAAAATCTTAAATAGCCTTAGCAAAACTATAATATTGAAATGCACATTAAACTAACTACACTCTATGATATTAATATGTAAAACTCAAATGCCTTCTGCTCAAGCTTTTTTGCTCCCTGCAAGTGTGACCTCATTGAAGTTCCATTTCACTTCACTCAGTTTTGGCGCACTCATTTTTAGATGGAGAGGGATTAATTAGTTGATCATTAACTTTCTTTCCAGTATGAACATTCTAGGGGCCTAATTGAGCAGAGGCAGGGATAAACTGATGTCTGCTTGACTGAATTGGTCCATCCGTTCAGCCAAGACTTGAGCTACTGTTGAATTAGGTTTTAGAAATTCCAATCAACTAATCAGGATCTTTTGTTAGGGCAAAGACTTACACAGGAAGAGGTAGGACAAACCTAAGGGGAGTTAGAAGGCGGTAAAGGGTTATAGCTTCACCATACAGCTTTATTGATTTTTGCCTTGGAGCCTCTTAGCTGATGGGTGGGAGGTGAGGATACAAGAAGAAGACAGCCAACCCTCCACATTGCTGAATGTTGAGACAGTTCTGGCTCCAAGTGGCCATAGGTGAAAGGGTTTTTCTTAAGATAGCTTTGTGAATATTATCTGAGCTACGATCCTTGTCATTTTCTCTTCTTCCTCTTCTTTCTCCTCCCCTCCCGCTCCTCCTCCTTCTCCTCCTGCTTCTCTCCTCCCCCTCCTCCTCCGTCTTCTTTTCTTCTAGGCGAGGTAGAGTGTGAGTGTGACAGTGTGGGTAAAGGCAGCCAGGTGTCCTTGCTGACTCTGGGCTCAACTCAAAAGCCTAATATCATGATACAGAACACAAGGACTTGACTTGGTCTATGAAGCATTTTTAATTTTTTTTTCCTGCAGCTCCCTTCAAATACCTTGCAACTGGCCAAGGCTACATCAGATACCCCATGGCCGCTCTGGCAGATACTTGTTTTGGCTGCAGCAAGCTTTAGTCAGGGGTCCATTCCAGATAATTCTACCCTGAAACTTCTCTGGATAACTCCAACTTTCTCAGCCATCCTTAATCAGGCCTATGAGGAGCGCCTCCCCTACCCATGATTAAATTGAAAGCCTGGCACTGCCCATGTACACACCCACCTTTGCTTTTTCCTACAGAAGCAACTCTACCTTTAGTGGGTCAGTCTGTGTGCTGTTCTCCCTTCTGTTATAGCACAAACCTTCTAAAGTCTCTTTTGTATAGAACATTTTTGCCTATTTATGACTTTTCTCAAGTACAGCATGCTGAGTACACTAAAAGCTGGTGAGACCACAGGTTACTGGTGCTGAAAATGGCCAGCAGCTAGGGCTGGTAACGCTGAGGACAGCAGCAGCAGAGCATGAAGCAGAACAGTGGAGAACTGCTGGGAAGTGCCATCTCAATCACTGGAAGAATTCCTGAGGGCAACTGGTAGCTGCTAGCTCTGGCTACTGGGAGAATGCAGGAGGCTCATTAACACTAACAGCTGATAGTCAACGACATTCAAAGCTCAAAAATGTAAACACTAAAATAGCTATACTTTGCTTTCTTGTGACTTCTATCTGAACTGACTGAAGAACCCTCAGCTGATTGGAAATACTTAGCAATTGCATAGTGCTAGTATTTCTGCATTTCCATTTTATGAACTGTTAATATTATTAAGATAGATAAACACTAAAAATAGCTACTGTGATGCTTATCGCATTCCAGGTACCTCCCATATGTATTATAACCTTTAATCACATTGCAATTATGCAAGATAGGCAAGCTTGCATGCAATTTACAGATAACATGTAGTTCAGAGAAGTAACTTATCCCTGGATGCACAGCTAGTAAACAATAGTACTGGGATTTAACTTCACATCTTTTTGTCATACAACACTGTGTACAAATTAAATCTGCATCTTCCTTGTTTATTATGCCTCTTAATTGGCCTTCAACCTACCATAATAGTTGTTTCAAATGAAACTTGGTGATATTAAATTATTTGGTATAGACCAGTGATAGCAAAACTTTTAGACAGCAAGTACCAACACTGCAATTAAACCTGTATACTCAGGTTTTAGTTTAGAAAAAAAAAAACCTCTATACCAACATCTTTTCTCTTAAAAAAAAAGAAAAAAGACATGCATGCCATAGATTTGCCACCACTGGTGGCACCTTTATTTGAAATGTGTTGGAAAATCCAGTAATGTAACCAGTAAAACAAACCCAAAGGAAAAACCACCATCATAGGCTAATGTAAAAAGTTAGTGGTTGCAGTTAGACCAGTGATGAATCCAGGCTATAAAAATTTCAAATGGCAGTTGCAGGCAGATCAAGAAAAGGACAGTCAGGCTGGGTAGCAACATTTCCAGCTCTTCTTCAGTGTTGGCAGCCTTTCAAAACTGCTCCTATTAAAGGAATTAGTAGAAGACTGTGATAGCACTATAGTAAGCTTTGAAAAATGAATTTAAAAGTGATTGACAAGGAAGTAGACTTTTCATAGCAAATTACTGAAAAGATCAGCCAGGAGCTGAGAAACATCGAGTGATTCTTCACTCTGAGTTACAAAGAGAAAAGGGTTGACTTCTCCGTCTCCACAGCCACCTTAAAGGCCAATTTGTTCTTGCACTTTTCAGTACCAGCATGGTAAAGAACATCCGCTTGAAATATCACCTGCATAATGCTCAGTACTATAAGAGGATTACTTTTAGATCTAAATCCTGCTCTTCATTTTAAACAGCACTTTGCTTTCCATCAGCAAGATGAGGAACTTGTTTTTAAGCAATGATATAAAGGCAAACTCTGATATAAAGATCCCTCTAAGTTTTAGGGATTAGTTCATTGTTGTCTTTTAAAAGACTATAGTCAGTGTCTATGTTCCATTTGTGCAAGACCACTTTGCCTTTTCTCGCAGTAGACACGGCCAATCTGTCACACCACGTATTGTTCACTGAGCCTTAGAACCATCATTACAACGGGCACTTGTGAGTTGCCATGACCACAAGAACCTCAAGTCTATTATTGACAGCCATATACAGTGAGTCCCCAGTTACAAATGAGTTCCATCCCAAGAGAACTTTCCTAAGTAGAATTTGTTTGTAAGTCCAATGAAATGAACCTTATACACCTTTGACATAAATAATAATATAAAGCATAAAAAACCAAACACACAAAGGTAGAGTAAATCCCTGACTATTGTTCTACTGTACAGTATCGAAATGTACAGTAAGCACCCAGCCACACAATTGTGGCAATGTCCAGCAGATGTGTGATTTGTTCACATTTGTGAATGTTCGTGTGAGGTCTGTTCATACCTGTGAAAATTCGCAACTCAAATGTTCATAAGCTGGGGACTTATTATATTTAGAACTTGGCTTGTAGAAATTATGTAATGTTTTTTGAATGAATGGTCATGCTTTTTTAGACCAATTCATTCACATTTAGACTAATTGGATGTATTTTAACAGTTCATAGGATTTCAGAGATCATCTGACATACACCCCTGACAGTCTTTTTTGGAAGTCATGCTTCTATCTTTAGTCTTCTATTTCTTATAATCTGCACAGAAAGAAATTTCCCCTATGATTAAAGGAGAAGCATCATGAAAATTTGAAATCAGACAGTTTTCTGAGTGGTGCCAGAGGTCATATTTTTGCAGCTTTTAATCATAGAGAGAATATATTAAAAGTAGTATGATCCCCAAAATGTCATCCCTGCTGGCTTGGAAGAAGCACATGAGTATACAAGAAGATATTTGACATATAAACTTAAGAAATCACCTTGAAGCCATCTGCTGCAGAGAAATGATGCATCTTTCAACATTTTGCAAACCTAGGAACTTTCTCTACACCTGTGTTCTATGATGAAGACTTGAAGCTGAGGCTCCATATTCCTTACTGGTCCTGGAGTTTGCAAGTGATGTCTGTGAGGGGATCATATTTGTAAGGTCATAATCAAGTCCATTGACCAAGGGCCACATAAGGTGAGGGAAGAGAGCCAAGCACTCGACTATGATTTCCTCAAATACAGCCTTCAAATGCATTGTCTGCTTAGCTCAGAACACGTGAGGATGGGACAGTAATTCTCAAAATTTCTCCAATATCCTTTTCTTATTTGAACATGAAGCTTTGTATTACTTTGTATTGACCTTGAGAAAATATAAGCAGCCCCTGGCCATAAAAACATATGTGCCCATTGGATCCTCTATCCCCTTCCCCCTAGCTTGTCTTTGCCAAAGACCCCTTTGCTGTGCTGGAAGGCAGCTGGGAAGCTGAAGTCCTGAAGTCGCCTCTCCCACTATACTCTGTATTCCTCCGCCCCAGCCTCCCTGCTGCTCATGGAACTTGCCAGCGCTGCCTCGGCCCTTTCTCTGCAGACAAGCTTCTTCCAGAACTCCTCAAAGAAGTCCCTCTCCTCCTTCAAGTCTGCGCAAATGTTACTTCCTCTGTGTGAACTCCTTGAATTCCACCGTTTAAATGGCAACCTCCTGCCTCCCTGTCCAGTTCTCTTGATTCCTCTTATCCTGTTTCTTTATTTCTTCTCTCAAAACATTTATCACCTTCTAAGAGCCCACAGAATTTACTTATGTTTAATATAAGCTGTCGCAGTTGCTTCACAAGGTTAGAGGTCTTGTTTATTTACTGATGTATTCGAGCTCCCAGAACAACAAGGAGGATATTATAGGCTCTTGGTAAATATTTGGTGATGGATAGACGAAGGCTTTTTTTTAAAAATGAAAACATGAGAGAGCTTTGAAACAACAGCAAAAGTCACAAGACCAAGGATGCACCATCCTAGAGGGTTTTATTTTTATTTTTATTTTTATTTTTTGTAGTACTGAGGATTGAAGCCAGGGCTGTCAAGTGTTTCCCTGAGCTACGGCCTTAGCCCTTTTTATTTATTTTTTTTTTAATTTTGAGACAACATCTTGCGAACTCACTAAGTTACCCAAGCTAGGCTTGAACTTGTAATCTTTCTACCTCAACCTTTCAGAGTGCTAAGATTATAGGAATTGGTTGCCATGGTGGCTGGTCTTGGACCTTTTTATTTTCTATTTTCACAAAGCCCAAAACTTCAATAATTATGAATTCATTTGATTTAAGAGAGTTCTTAAAAATACACATAATATAGAGTAGTGGTGTCAAGGACTGCCAGTTCCTCACATATTGCTGTGAGTCCATTTCAGCTTGTCCCTCTGTCTCTAGTAGAGATCAGCTTTCCGGTGAGAATGGGATTATTAGGGGCCCTTGGATACTTTGAAAGACAGACCACATTGGGAACCACAGCAAGCCTTGCTGGGAACCAGACTAAAGCAACATAATAGGGCTTATCCTAGAGGGATGGGAATGGAAAAGGTGCATTTATGTATTAATACTTAGTTTCTGTGATGATTTTTTAAAAAATCCCTCCAAGAAAAGCTTGTTTAGATCCATGATCTCTTCCCTTAAATCACTAACATCTGGTGGCCAAGTGTTGTCTGTGTCCCAAAATGTGCCCAGCAAGAGCTTGTTTTAAGAATAAATGGAACGGGGGACAGGCATTCGATCTCTTGGCTCGCCTGGTGTGTCTCTTGCCAGGAGACTGAAAATGCTTGTCAGCTTTGCTCATCTAGACAGAGTGACTGTGTTTCCCATGCAGCTCTGCACCAGCTGGTCCAGCTGATGAACTATCCAGATTTCCCTGCCCAACACTGTGGCACTTCTGTAATTTATTTGGCCACCAAGGGTAATATCAATATTACAACCCACACAAAGTCACTTTGTGGCTATTTTATGATTGTTAGATTGTTCATCGCCAAGCTGTTTTCAGAATCAACAGATCATCCCTTAGAAGCCAGAGATTTCAGACATATCAAAGACCTGAACCCAACAACTTTAGGATAATGCTTAGAGGTCATGGGCTTGGCGTAAGCAGTGGTGCATTGAGGGGCTCATGCAGAAGAATTTATTGTCATTATAGACATTCTAATCTGTAATCCTCGAGAAGCTGAATGAAATAATTTTCCTTTAATCTTCCCTTGTAACCAAATGGCTACTTGTAGTATGAGTTGAGATTTTTGAGTAAATAAGGGAGAGAAGATTGGCTGAGAAAACCTATGGATTCTCAAGGCATGGTGTGCCTGTGAGCCAATGACGGCAAGGTCTTTCTAGAAAGGCTCAAAATTCCACTACAAACCATTCTGGATTTAAAGACTTCTATAAGAAACAGCCCTGGTTATCATGTATAGCTGCTCACTCCTTACCAAGCTCTATACAGGTAAGTTTGCATGTAATCCTCACCTATACTTGATCTGCTATAAGAAAACTAAGGATTAGCTAGTTGTATAACTGCCAGAATCCCAAAGAGGGAAGGGGCAAAGCAAGGACCCAGTCCATTGGTGAGTTCACAATGGTGTTTCCATTTAGCCGGGTGCACTGTCCTCACCCAGAAGCCACAAGGGAACCTAGATCTTCCGTTGTCTGTGTTTTAACAAATTGTTTTATGCAAATTTCCCTCAGGAGAGCTAGATAACAGATTTCAGGCCTTAGATGTCATTGATATGGAAAGACTAGGATAAGCTTTTTGAATGAAAAATAATATTTTTAATAAAAGTATTAACTTTTAGCTTAAGGTAGATTGTCCATGACCGGAAAGGCATGTCCGGCTTCCCTGTGAAGAAATGAACTTTTTTTTGTCAATATGCAAATGCAGCGACTATTGTTGGTTTCCTGTTGCTTTGTCTGTAGTTCAATTTTGATTATGCTGTTGTTGTGCTGCTTTGTGTCTCTTTGTTAATGCTGTCCTCTTTTTTTTTTTGTTGATGTGGTTCTTTCTCTTTCACACTTTAAAAAAAATTATATAAAAAAACGAAAAAGGAAGGAAGGGATAATTATCTATGTATGTGTGTAAGTATGCATGTATATGTAGCATATCTAACATAATTGTACTGCTGACTTAGGTCACTTTATTGTAAGGAATAGTTGATGATTATTTGTTTGGTCAGTTTTGCATGTCTATATCTGTTTTCCTGAGTATACACTTCGAAGTTATCAATATGTAATGCAGCAACCATTGTTGATTTCCTGTCACCTTGTCCGTAACTCAGTTATGATTGTACTATTCTTATGCTACTTTGTGTCTGTTTGTTAATATGTTTTTGTTCTTTTACTTTTAAAATAAAAGTGGAAAAAAAAAGAAATGAACTTTTTTGAGCATTCCTGAGCTGCCTTTCTCTGCTCATTTAGCAAAACACTGTTGGTGTTGGATCCTGCAGGCTTCAAGGAATAAAGGGCAATGCAGACAAGGCAAGGTCTCCGTTTGTTTCCTTCCCGAAAGGAAGCAAATGTTTCCTCTCTGAAAGAAAATGCCAGGAGAGTTGTCATCAGTTGGTAGCACAGATACAGGGATTAGTGACTTCACATTGTTCCCTTAATTGTTTTTAAAATGGGTTAATGTGAACAAACATTACATTTCTCTGTTGCCAAGTGCCTTTGGGAATGTCACAATGATAACTTGGGTGAAAATGGTAGAACTAATAAATAATAAGTAATAAGTAAATATTTTTCTTTGCTTGATGTAGGACAGGACATAAGGGCCATAGCACTCTGTAGTTTGGAGGGGATTCTGGAAAGAGGTTTGTGTTTAAAAATGAAGTACGTCTTGATGGTAAACTTGTTAAGTACTTATGCCATTGGGTATCATTGGGTGTCACACGAGGAGAGTTAAATTAGCCTGCAAAACAACAGAAGCAGGAGAAAAATAAAGAGTAAAAGTGCTCTCTTAATTTGTTCTTGACCCATTAAATGCCCTACATCCATTTGGAAACTCCTTGAAGAAGTTCTGCACTCCATATGCTTCTCTTGATGTTATTCGTTGCTATGGCCACTAAGAAAAGCCTCAAAAGTCAATGCGCGAGGGTGTCGCAAAACACAAAAGCCACAAAAGTCCACAACTTTAAAATGAAGCCTGTATTTTCCAACTGTATTAATTTTTTTCTGAAAAGTCTATATTTTATGAAAAGTACATTTTAAACTAATCAAATGCTAGTAAACTGTTGGTCTTGAGTGAAGGAATTAAAACTATTGTTTTTGCTCTCATCCTAGGTGGGTAGATTAATTCACTCCTACCGTATCCCTGCAGTGCTACTGTAGAACAATATTTCAGGTATATCTGGATCAATAATGCTGTTTTGCTTATATTACAAAGTGTATAACAAAAAATTACTTCTCTTCTTACACCCAAACTCAGTACCAGGAATTACTGATGCTTAAAATGAAACCAACATGAAAACCTTAGCAAAATACAATAACCAGCTAGTAAATCTCTTCATTTAATTTAAAGGAACAAAAAAGGTAAGGAATTGCAATTTTGACTGAAAAGGCAGAGAAAAATTCTGAACTGTACAGACCCAACCCTGCACATTCTCACCTATTGAAGAAGTCTTGACGGAACCCCACATGCTCATTGCTGGATTTAAAACTATGCTTCTCACTCACAATCTCAACTACCAATGCAGCACTGGGGTAAACTGGAGACAGGGGTTCTCCCCCTAATCAGCTGCTGTCAAAGTTTCCCAGCTAGAGCACAGACTAAATTAAACAGACTCCCCAAAATATTTGTGAATAAAAACAGAAAGTCAAACTGAACTCTTAAATTTTTTCACTAGCGTCAGGACAGCATTCTTTCACCAGGTAGAAGGAAGCCAGGCCAGGAGAAAACGAAGCTCACTGCTCTTGTTCCACACATTATTGGTGGCAGAGCCAAGGCTGGAACTCCATAACTTCTGCTCCAGGCTGCTGTTCTTCCCTTTCACTCGGACCATGATGCCGACTTTCATTCCAGTTCTTCCTCACGTACTCTCCCAACAATTTGGTGGCTTTCCCTAAATGCCAAATCATCTCAGGTACAAGTAGAGACTTATGGAGGCAAGCAATTATACCTCATGTGAACTGTGAAACTTCCAGAGTTCGGAATGCTAGACAGGCCATGGATGGACCTGGCAAATGTTACCAGGTCCGTTTATATTTTACCTGCTTTTATTAGCTGACTATATGGTGAGTATTTTTATGATAGTCTATATTTTCCAAGGTTCAATCCTAAAGAAAATACCTAGTTAGTTGTTATTGATTCCAAAGTAACCATGTGAAAGTAGCAAAGAAAGAAACCTTTAACTAGAGACATTTTGTTGAGAAAAGGTTTGTGGGTTTTTTTCCCTCTTTTTAGAAGCTCAATTAAATTTGTTTAACATAACATGTTTACAGTGAGGCATGTGTCAGCCACTATATTCCTCACAGGGAACTGAGTACAGATAAATGGGACTTAAGCTACAGAAAAAGCACAACAAATCACAAAAATAACAAAAGTGTGAATATATGTGACTGCTAATGGAAGCATTTTCATCTGCTTTTTTGACATTAACAAAGCCAGTTGGTCTTAACACATGTAAATGCTGCAAACAGAACCTTTTTTTTTTTTAACATGGAAGGTAGATTAGTTTTGTGAAGAAATAGAACTAATTTTGGGGGCGTACAATAATAGCACCTGTAATCATCCAAGACAATCCATCTCAAGATCTGCACCAGCACGCTGGGGGCCTAGGAAGGTAATAGTGTGAGAACAAACCCTTGGGGTTTGAAGGTGGAAGAAGCAGAAAAGCTGATGACTTCATTTAAGCCCGAAGGTCAACAGGCACAAGACCCAGGAAAAACCAATGTTTCAGTTTGACTTTGAAGGCCGGAGAAGGTGGATGTCTCAGCTCAAAGATAGGCAGAGAGACAGAGTCCGCCTTATTCAACTTTTCGTTCAGGCTGATTAGATGAGGCTCACCCACAGGGGAAGCGCAATATCCTTTATTCAGTCCAATTCAAATGTTATCCAGAGACACCACCTCAGATGTATCCAGAGCAGTACCAGACTATATGTCTGGGAAGCCCGCAGCCCAGTCCTATGAAGTTGCCACGTAAAATTGACGATCACAGAACGTATCTTTTTGCACTGGTTTGTCTCTGCCACACCTGGTTTTCAGTTGAGCGAACATTTTTCTTAAATTGCTTTATTTCTTTATTAGTTTTCTAGGTCTGCCATAAAGAACGCTAAACTGAGTGGTGTGAACAACAGATACGCATTTTCTCACAGTTCTCTAAGTTAGAAGTCCGAGATCAAGATGTCAGCCCAGCTGGTTCCCTTTGGGGGTCGTGAGCGGAGCGTGTTCCACGACCTTCTCCGGGCTTCCCCTGCATTGCCGGCGATCTTCCGCACTAGCTGGCTTGTGGGTGCGTCATCCCGACCTCTGCCGTCTTCATGTTCAAATCCACCCTCTTAGTAAGAACACCCAGTCTTACTGAATTGGGCTCACCTAATGATCGTATTTTTCCCCAGTGCTGAGGACTGAACCCAGAGCTTCTCGCATGCTCGGCAAGCACTCTGACACGGAGTCCCAGTCCCAGTCCTTATTTTAACTGAGCAAGAGCCTTGCTAAATTCTCCAGACTGGTCTCAGATAGGTGGTCCTCCTCCCGAAGCCTCCTGAGTGGCTAGAGAACCTCGTATTTAATTGATTACTTCAGAAAAAAGAAAAAATATGTCTAACAAGGTCACATACTGAGGGGCTGAGGCTTTGGATTTCAACACATATTTTCTGGGAGTGGTGCATAGTCTGTAACACTTTCTAAAACTGGATGGCAGCTTCCTTGTTTTAAAAAGATATAATAATAATTTAGCCAAGATCATTTGTTTGGTTAACAGTCTGGTAAAAGCTATAAGTAGAATAACCATATAATTCATTGATTCAATCAGAATACTTATGAGAATAGATTTAGTAATTTCACTAACATAAGGGAAAATATTTCTCTCTTTTAGACCATTTAATGGTTTGTTGAAAGGAACAGTTAATGCTTAATTTTTTTGACCAATTTTAAATGCTTACATCTGGTAATCTAAACAACTACTTTGAAGATAACAATATGCAATAATAACAACCATTATTGATTTCCTATCACTTTCTTTTGAAATTCTGTATCGTTTTTAACTTTTTTTCCTAATTTTTATTTTCTTTAAAATATTTACAATGAAAGTATTTCTTAAGCAAACTGGCATGTATGGTCCACCTTAGCGACACAGATGACACGTAAGGTGCAGTGACATTATAAACTTCCTTAGTCCTTCTGCCCAGGTCTTCTGTGTCAGATTCTCATGGCACCGGGCTGTCATCAATCATGTCTGACAAGGAGGATATTTAAAGCATTTTACAGCTTTTTTTTGGTGGGGATTCAGGGGAATTGAACTCAGGACCTCATGCCTGCATGTGCTGCACCACTGAGCTATATCCCAATCTGCAGTTTACAGCTTTAGCAAGAGTGCTGTCCAGCCTGCAGTGACACAGACTACATCAGGTATCAGTCACATTAGGGTCACTCCTTTTCCCTCTATGTTGCTCTTACAGCTATATGTTGACATGATCACAGTTATAATTAGATGATTGTGTTTCTGTTGTTGGTCTCTGATGGCCCCTCTGGACCATTAGCTGCATGAGGGCAGAGGCCACATTGCTACATCTCACTGAACCCTCAGCAGCAGTACTAGATCTTGCCCATAAAATGAGCTACCAATTTCTGTTGAGTGAGCGAATATACACTGCACTACTGCCAGGTTTAATAATTACTAAATGAATAAATGAAAGACAACAAATACACTGAAGTGACACTTCTTAGCTCAAGGTTTTCCACTCTTATTTTTTAATCACCTTTCAGTTAGTCCTCTATATACTCATGGGAGAATTAAAATGAAAATGGCAAAGATATCTTAGTATTCTTATAAAAATTATTTTACCTTACAGATCTTTAAGATGGCTGTAGACATCCTTAGGAATCCCTGAACCATACTTTGAGCACAAGTTAGAAGAGACCAAGGTACCCTTTTGATCTCATGGAGCTGAGCCTCAAGGTCGTGACATCCTGGGATTCTGCACCACAGGCTTCATATGCATGACAAATCCATCTTATGTTAACCACTGTACTTCAAGCTCTGTTTAAACAATCAAACCAATATGCTAACTAGTATAATCCTTTGCCCGGAAGAGTTGTTCTTCATATGGTAAAGAGCAAAGTGAGTTATTTCTTATATCAACTCTTTGTGAAAGACCGGGAAATCAACTACAGATTCAGGTCTTCATTTTCAGGACACATGGGAAAATGCCCATTTCCTTACAGAAGTTATGTTTGTTTCCTGGCTTGCAGATCAAAGTGTTTCTGTTTTGCTAGTCCAGCCACTTCATTCATTTGTGATGCCTGCTGGCCCCCGAGGGTAAATAAGCCAATGTGAATCTAATGGGTGTTTTCTGGCAGGAAAGGGACCAAAGTAATTCATCAGAAAGATCAATCTGACAGCCTCTGGGAAAATGAACTAGAAAGGAGGGAGGCGCAGCAATTGGAGAGTCCATGAGGATGAATGAGGATCTAGATTATGTCCTAGATGAAAGAAATAGAGTGAATTAAAAAATATTAATGTCTCCCTTTCTATTAGCTGCATGGGCAATAGCTACCAAGTGCAGTAACGCAGTATATCCCAACTCTGCGTGCAGATTCTCCCTTGTTATGGCATATTTTCAGAATCCCGTCTGTTGATCTGGACCACTGGAAGCATTAAGAACCTTTAAAAGCTTTTCCCAAAGAGCACAAAGGAATAGCCCATCTTCCTTATCCCAGTGCCCAGATACCCCTCAGTACCACAGGCATGCGGAACAGAGGATGTGTGTACTGGCACTCAGTAGGCAGCAGCAGAAAGAGAATTGCCCCTCTTGGGCTGACTGCCTTAAACCCCACCACAAAGTGTGTCTCTCGGTCCCAGGAAGGAAACAAAGGGATCATTGTCCTGGGTGACCCCTGTGCATGTCCAGGATCCCTTTGATGGTTCTCGGAACTTATCTTTCCTGAATGTTGAAATGCAATAATAGAAAGAGAGAACATGCGTCCAACAATGATGAGTATAATCCTAGTTGTTATGCTTTACATGTAAGATGTCCCCCAGAGGTCTCCAGTGTTTGGTTCTTTTTTTTTTTTTTGGCAGTACTGGGGATTGAACTCAGGACCCTGCTCCTCCTAGGCAGGTGCTTATTCCACTGAGCTATATCCCCAGCCCGGTCTCCAGTGTTTGGAAGTTCATTACATCATAGAAACACCAAGCTCCTCAGTGGGTCATCCATGGACGAGCTCACAGATGAAAGTGCTACTGTAGGTGGGGTCTGCAGAGGCAGGCCACTAGGAGTATGACCTAGAAGGACGTTTTCTTGTCCTTGGCTCTTCACTCTTCTCTCTGCATCCTGACTGCCATGAGATGAGAAGCTTTCCTCCTCCATGCCTTTCTGTCTTGTGTTTCTGCCTTGGAACCAGCCGATTTTGGATTAAACCCACTGGAAACCGAGCCAAGTGAACTCTTCCTCTCTTAAATTGTAAGTGTTGGGTCTTTTGTCACAAGGAGGGGAAAGTGGCCAAGATAGCAGTTAATATAGACAGACACATGGTATAAGTATTTGGTATATGGCACCCGATACATGGTATATATGTATTTGAGTGTTTTTATATACATTAATCTATGTAATAGTCACAACAACCACTTAAGACAGGCACTGATATCATCCCCATGTCTCAGATGAAGGAAGGTATGCACAGAGATGGTGAATCACTTGCCAGGGTGCTACAGTTAGTAATAGAAGGAGATGGGATTTGAACCAGGTCACCTGCCTCCAGAAGCCTGTAGTCTTACCCATGACATTCCCCATCACAAATCTACTGTCAGGGATACAAGCCCGGGTGGTAGAAGACTGGGAGCAAAGGATGAGGCAGGAAAGGATTGATTTTATATATCCATCCATAGCATCGAATACCCAAGCAAAGAGAACTGGAGAAAAATCCATTTGATTTTCTTTCTCTGTGTGCCATTCACCACATGTTCACATCCATCAGGATCTCTTGGGCTGGAGATAGAATGGAATTGAGCACAAGTCTACAGCAATTTTCCTGGTGTGCGACATTATGGGTCTGGAATCCAGTCTTCAGCTTTTATTCACAACCTGCTGAACAACAAGAAGCATGCCTGGTTCTAGGCTGCTACTGGGCTTCTGACTACAGTGAGAGGCAGATGGCTGTACCAATAGCCTTTGTGATATGATTTATAATGTTGTGGAAATAACTTTTTTTGCTCCCACAAATCTCTTTTGAAGTCCTGCTTCTTATATGACACTCTACAATAAGGCATTGTAAAGTGCAAATAGCATCAAGAAAATAATTATTCACCAGTACTTCTCTATTAGTACAAAATTAAATAATTTTTAAAAATGAGTTTCAGGGAAAGGGACTGGGACAGGGTGGGACTAGAGGGGCCTATAGTGGGGGATCCCAGGCAGAAGGGTGTGGGGAAGGGAAAGTGATAGAAACATGACAGATATCCTTATATCATCACTGTCTTAAACAGAAGGAAAACATATGCTTATTCTGCATATCTTGTTCATGCATTTGTGAAGTTCTTGTTCTTATTTTAGTCTCAGATTTACATGTGGAAGACATCAGAGGTATACCAAGCAGCCCAACTTCCCTGGCATTGTGAGACCCAACGAACCGAACTGTTGTAAGTGTATAATTTGGTGCTTTCTAGGCCAAAGCAAATGCTGCACATTTAGCCCTTTTTTCTGAATAAATTAACTAATCAATCCATTGGACGAGCCAGCATTTTCTTTTCACAGCCAAATCTCATATAACACGATAATGGTTCTCCAGCCCCCAATGGTAGTTAGGTCTGGAATTGGTTGTGCTCTGTGACTTGGTGGCTTCCAGACACTTCCAGAGACCTCTGTGACTGCATCAGACCTGTGGAAACAAACCACACTGAACTGCTGTGAACTGTGGATCTTAGGCTAAGGTCTGCAGGGACTCTAGTCACCTCTCTCCCTGACTGGCACCCTCCCCTTATGCGCATTGGCCTCTCCCCTCCCTGGCTGCCTACCCTCAGGGTCACTTACTCATCCAGAGCCACCTGCTCCTCGCCTTTGCCTTTCCAAGTGCCAGCTCTCTGAGATTTGACCTTGAGAACTGCCAACTCAGAGCTGAGATGGCTTTTCCCATCTGCAGCAAAGGCCATTTCAAAAAGCAGGGAGAGAGCTGGGCTTCTCATATTTTCCTTGCTGGATGTATTTGAGGCTGCAAAAACCAATTATTGAAGCTCAGCTGTAAGAAATCAAATGTATTTAGTCACAGGTAAAGTTCACGAACACAGTATTAGCTACAGAATCTGTGCAGTGGCATCTTTTACAAATGAATGCATACCCTACATCCCGCTCCTTTTACAAATAAGCCATCTCCAGGGCAGCACTGATGGCAAAACCAGAAACAAATCTAATGGGCAGGTGGTCTCGACGCTGCTCAGAATAACAAGCTATGGCACACAACACTTTATCTTCATAAGGTTCTTCTCTTTGCTTGTTTAAAGCATCTGAAGCCCTCATATTCTCTTGGGATCAAATAGGCCTGTGGCCTTGCCTGGTAAACTTTTGCCTACACATTTTCTGGGTCAATAATTGAAGCTCTTGCACCATGAGACACGGCTGCACAGAGAAAACCCAGAGAGCAGATGAAGGCACAAATGCTTGGCTACCAGGATCATTCCTGAGAAAGAGCATATGCTCCCTCCTAATCAGCCAAAAGCATTTGGGAAACAAGGAACCAACCTATTAGATTTAGTTGGCTTGCTCACCCTATGTACAGCTTTTTGTTTAAACGATATTTTAAATTATCACTGAGGGCAAGTTTCTTTCCATTATTTGTGATTCTGTACACAAACCAGTTAAACCTGAAAGACTACCGTGATCAAATGTTATTCTAGGTAAACATAGAAACCTTTCTAAAAGCATAGATCCAAAAGGACCTTGAAGGAATCTCAAAGAATCTACTTTTGCACGCTGCAGGTTTATTGTTCAAACCAGGTGAAGGATGTGGTTCACTTCAGTCTTCAATGGCGTCATGAGCTCTGCTGTGGTTGGTCCTCCTGGGTTTGCTCCCGGTGGGAGGCAGGTGGACTTAGCAGGGTGAAGGCTGATTTCCCCCACCTGCTTCCTTATCCATGCACTGGGGGCATTAGGTTAATCATACCATATTTCTGGTTGGTTTTAACTCTCCTGTGTTCTTTGCTTTCTTTTTGGAGCCAAGGCTGAAATAAAATAGTCCAAGGGTAGTTTAAACTTGAAGTAAATAAAATTTTTATGAATCTTTGCAAAAGCTGACAAGGACCCCTTTCCTACTCATCTTTGCTTACTTGCCCAGTGAACTCACTCCTTTCTTTAACTATAGGACAAAAGCATGTGTGTTTTCTTGTCTTGTCTCTTAAAATCCCATCTTTATCTGATTGATCCTCTCCTCTTTTCACATCTTGGGTGCTGTTGGCTCTTCTTTCCCAGACTGATTAGTCATCTGAGTTCTTAAACAACTCATCTTCTTTTCCTTCCCTCTTTTACATTTCCTCCTCCTCTGGTGCCTTCAGCTTCTCCTTCTGCCATGGCATCTTCCCAAATGCCTGCAGATAAGCATACACCTGTGCTTGGGAAGATTATCCAAATCCTCTTGCTAGTTTACCTCTGTTTTTTCCTACCAGGATCCTTGCCTAAATGCCACCCAGCATCCATTTCCAATAACTATAATACTACAACCAAAAAAAAAAAAATGGTTAAGCCCCTGCTCTGAGTCTACACTGTTATGCAATTCACACACACCAGCCCATAGCCTTGCAAACCTTTGTGAGATAGGCACCACCTTAAATGTTGTCTCTTTTTGAAAATTTGGAAATTAGAGGCATAGAGAATGAAGCAGCTTTCACAGATCACGCAGTAAGCTTGTGGCAGACAGAGGACTAAAAGCCAAGGAGACTGATCTCAGGCCCACAGTTTGCCCTATGCTTTGCTCTCCTGTTCTGCAACTAACAAACACCTCATCATTCGAATCCATGTGTAGCAAGTACACTGCTATCTCAGGAGCTGAGTTCATCGACACCTATTTTGTGTTCCTGTCCACCTTCCTGCAGTATCTGATGCACAGAGTGGATGCTCTGTCCCCCACCTTCCTTCTGACCCTGCCCTTCCCTTTCGCTGTCTGAGTGCTTGCTGTGCTAGTCCCCACTCATCTGTCTTTCTTGCTCCATCTTCTTCACCAGCTCCATTTCCTTCTCTTAAGTTAAATGAGCACGGTCCAAACGTTAGGCCGTCGAAACTCTCACACTTCACCTCATGCCTTCAGCTGTGACACCTAGACTTCTGGGAAGATGGTAAAATAGTGAGCAGTAGGGAAAAAGCCCTGCCAATATTTGGAATCCAAACTCTGGAATATAGCAACATGGGGGAGGAAAGGAAGCTGGAAGTAGGTTCCTAGACTCAGCAAAGATCTGAAGTGAGAATTAGGGCTTACAGGGAGAATGAAGGGAAGGAGACCGTGTTGAGGAGGGAGGTGGTGTGCAGCACTTTCTCCATGAGCCTCGCTTGAGGCATGGGAGGGGCAGCTGGAAACTGCATATGCACGGTAACTACTGGCAAATCCAGAGATCTTCGTGGAGAAACACGAGTAGAATTGAGCAGTGCACAGATTGCCTAAAGGTCATAAACAAACTAGAGACCAGTGCCAGAAAACTAGGGGCTAGGCCAAATAGACAGCAATTTGTCAACCCCAGTAAATCGGAGAGGTAGGATCTTGCAACAGACTCAAAACCTAAGAGCCAGCTATACGTGGAAGACAAACATCAATGCAGGAATTAAACTTAAAAAAAAAAAAAAAACAGAAAATGAGAAGACATGAAAGCAAGATGCAGCCTGTTGGGAGCCGGTGTGAGGGCTTGCTGTTAGTCT